>CM033025.1:7601087-7981087 GCA_019207045.1 Branchiostoma floridae x Branchiostoma belcheri | reverse complement strand
TTTGTTCCATCATATTTCAGGCATTTGTGAAACTCACGGCATCGCCACGACACGGAAAGATGAAGATAATTGCAATCGTCACCATTCTCGTTTTCACTACGAACGGAATATCAGGTGTAGCCATCCCTCGTCAGGAGACCAGATCGACCTACGAACGCACTAGACTCACGTACGACCGCTGCCAGTACAGACCCTTCTCCAATACGCTTCTGTCGTGTCAGCTCAGTTCCCACAGACCATTTGAATTCCATGCCGTATATCCCACCAGTTTCGGCTGTGCCTTCACGGACAGACCGATCAGATCAGCGCAGTTGTTGGTGCCTTCGGACGCCATCGAGGTAGACGCCGAACGATTTGCGGAACGCACCGACGTTGTGACAGACGTGGAAAGAGCCGAGATGGTCTACAGTACTGAAACAGAGAATCTTCAGGTACGTATTTGTGGAAAATAATCATATCTGGAACTTGTATTGATAGAGTGAAGAAAGTTCGTCCCGGTCGCATTCGACTTACACGTATACGTATCCGCGCAGAAAGGACCAACCGCCGTCATGGAGCTAATACAATCTTTTCTGTAACAAACGAAGCCGCTGTTTTTTTTTGTGCATGACACGTGCTCGACTATCCCAAAAATTTCCTCAGTTTGCGACTGGGCGTATGACTAATGTGACCGTTCCCTACGTCAGAGCGGGACTGTAAATGGTAATTGCATGAACGTCTTTCTTTGTTATTGTCGCTATACTTTGTACAATGCGCATTACTACCGAGCAATAGAGTTAACTCATTCATCTATCTGTTTCCTAAATGAAAAAGAATTTGTGAGCTTGTTCCAACCCAGCTATTCAGACATTCCGAATGAACGAGTTTCGTCATGGTTACATTTTCTTCCGCGTCTTTTCATTGACTTTCAATAGACACATCATCTTCATGGTTTGGGAGAGCATTTCGGCGCCATGGCGGGTGGAATAACCGGGACACGGGGGAACGAGAGAGAAGCGGGCGGGCCTGAAACGGACGAAGGCCAATTGCAAACGGACGTGAGTCAAACTGACGAGCGTCAAACAGACGAGAGCCAAACGGACGAGACGAGGGACAACGCCCCCGTATTGAGGTCACGCAACGACCGGACCATCCCAACCTGTGCACTATGGACACGAATAGACAGCCCTATCTACGCCTACAGCGAAGCGGAGGGAACAGACCAGGTAAGCTTCCTTTCGACAACACTTGTGACCGCGTGGTCATTGTGTAATGCGGTAGCTGAAGTTTGCACACGGCACGACTATACGAGGGGGGTTCAATAAGTTCTTTGCCTCACCAAGAAATAACAAGCACAACTCAGATTTTCAGGCACAACCTCATAGTATGAAGTCTTTTATCAATATCCTCCAAATTTCAAATCATTGGAGTCATTACTTTCCAGGCATTCGTTTTTCCTAAATTAGAAGGTAAGTGGCGAGAAAAAAGTTGTGTGAATTGTGATCAGACATGTGTGGGTCTAGTTTCCCATGCCATAAATTAACAAAAGACGTTGTCAAAATGTTTGATAATGATTCTCTTCCTATTTCAAGCAAAAAGAATTGGGTTTCTAACTTCCAGCAGCGCAAATTGACCCACACACTCAGGTCAGGTCAATTGTCCACGTTTTTTTCCTTCTCCCTCACCTAACGTTACTGGGTGTCGCCTGCAAAGTAATGATCACACTAATTTGAATTTTGGTACATATTTATATAAGACTTTATACTTGACATCTATGCTTCGAAATCTGAGCTGTGCTTATTTTTTCTCGGTAAAGTCGGGGACTTATTGATAACCCCACGTACATGTATAAAGTCTTATATAAATGTGTACCAAAATTCAAATTATTGTGATCATCATGTTGCAGGCGACACCCAGTAACGTTAGGTAAGGGATAACGAAAAAAAAAGGTGGACAATTGATCTGCAACCTGAGGTGTGAGGTCAAATTGTCTGATCACACTTCACCCTTCTTTTTCTCCCCACTTACCTTCTAATTTAGAAAAAACGAATGCCTGGAAAGTAATGACTCCAATGATTTGTAATTTGGAGGATATTGATAAAAGACTTCATACTATGAAGTTGTGTCTGAAAATCTGAGTTGTGCTTGTTATTTCTTGGTGAGGCAAAGAACTTATTGAACCCCCCTCGTACATGCTGTGTATGCCATGGTCTTGATTTTTTATGGTAGATAGCTTGTCATGTCAGATATTCACGGCGTAGGTTTTAGTTCTGTACGTTTTTTTCAGCACACGTTGTTTTGATATAAATAATGTGCTATAGTTCCCACTTATAGGCTTTCCACAGAGGCTATGTTGATTTGATTATGTGGATGACGTCCTCTGAAAAGCACACAACTGATGCGAGCGTGCGAATGGAAAAAAACAAGTTTGCCTCCCAAAAGTTGCCTTCATTATGAAATCTAAGTGGCCAGGAAGTTTGAACAAATGACTGAACACATAGAGTATGTATGATATATAGAACAATAAATTCCTTTCCTTCTTCGTTGACCTTGGAATTGACTTTGGCATTTCAAGACGTTTTGCGAATTTTTAAAAATCTTTTCGACTACTTCGTAAGATTTAACAGTATGGTTGAAAACGGCCTAGAATTGACGCACGCCTGGATGCAATCAAATCCAATATAACCACGGCCTAATCGCCATCTGCACTTTCGCTAGGTGGAGCTGTACTTCTACGAAGGGAACTACCAGTGGTTTCACCTGTCCAGTTGCCATGGCAGCAGCGGCAGCGCCAACCCCGTTGTGAACTGTGCAGGGCAGTGTCGGCAGGTCAGGCTCCAGCACCGCGCCGTGGTGGTGCGGGAGGACCTGACGGCCGAGTGGGACTGGGTCTGGTTGGACGCGGGGTGTACACTATACATTTAGAAGTAGCTTAGCCTGGTACCGGCCAATCCGGGGAATCAAAACATGCCTCTACCAGGCTCCACATGTCGCTGGAAGCAGCAGGAATTGACCTAATGGAGATTAACGTTATAACTGTTAACATACCAGAAGAGTTGGCCGGTGAAATGCTAAAGTTTGCGACCAACTGTAGTTATTTGCCGGCCAACTCCTCTAGTTTGCTGCATACTTGGCCAAATTCGACTATTACCCGCGACCTGTGGAGCCTCGTAGAAACTAGGATTCTGTAACCTGGCTCAGAAAGATCGGCTTTCAGAACAATTAAGTAGCCACTGCTTTAAATAGTTGGAACAAGGGGGCTATAGGGACTGTGTTGACGTGGCTGGGCCGCTAAAACACCCCTATGCATGGGCCGTCGGGTGGTACCAGGCTAGCAGTATCAACCCTCTGTATACAACAGGAACAATTATACTGAACCTATACATTCTGTAAGTTAAAATATCCTTAGTAACAACTTTGTATTCAGATGTTATCAAATGCGATACTCGGATAACGTTCAGGAATAAGTGAAAGCCTTGACAAGATTATAAACCACATGTACATCTTAGACTAACGACGCTTTTGTTATGTATCACTCCTTGCCAATTGCTCAGTTGCCAGTCTGTTACATTAGAAAGTGACTAGGTGTTTGAATACAGAAATATGAGGTTAAAGGCCAAAATAAAAGGTGACGTAAGTAAACAAGTGACTTAAAAACATGGAGCTGACACCATGCATAATTGCATATATTTGTATTATAAGTCCAAGAGGAAAAAATAAAAAGCTGCTATCTTTAAATGTTAATTATGAAGAATTCTTCCCTTCTGTGATAGTACACAACCGACTTTATTTGGTTCTTGATCTTGGGTTAACATACACATCTGACATAGAAGCAGCAGCATATAAGCAGGTACTGTGAGGTTTCACACCCTTCGGTGATAACAAGTGACACCATCATGACATCATACATTAAGATATTCCAATATTGTAATGTTTAATGCAATTTAAACATGGTCAGTAAGTGGTCTCTGAAGGCTAGAAGAAAATATTAATAGTTATTTTCTTGTTTAGAATCATGCTACCAAAGTAAGTGTTGGCACTGAAAAAAGATGAGAAAAATTGAGCGGGTGACAAAATCAGCATTATCTCTGAATTGGTAACCCTTATGAGGGTATCAAGTCTTTGTCTGAGATAATAAAAGACTAAGTAAATATTCAGTTTTCGGCTTCTGTCATCATTGTGGACCACAGGTGACTTTGTTGAATTGTATAGGTACAGATTTGGACCTGTACTTAAACTTCTGTACCAGTACCAGATGTTGCATGAAGCTACTCAGCCTTAGTTGACACCAGTATCTGTCAATAACACAAAATAAAGGCACTATTACCCTGCATACAATAAGAAAATACCATAAAGAATGGTTTAGAAAGAAATACAAACAAAACAACAACAAAAATAACATCACTTATCTGATACAAAAATGTTATCTGAAATGCAACATAAAAAGAACCCAATGGTCTGAGTGAGTAATTGTACATTGTCATTTAAATATTCTTCACAACTAACCAGGTACTGCAAAAAATACTGGAACATATTCTAGTGGTGGCAATAACAAAAATTTTTCTCACTTTTAGACCTCCATTATATATAAATATCAAAGCTCATTTCAACAGCTCCTTTATGAATGTGCACACAATAATGCAATGCAAATAGTTTACAACCTGACTTCTTTTCCATAAACCATATACATTCCAAAATATACATTTACTATACTCAATGTTCTAACAATTTCTGTCTGATAATCTCATACCTTGGTATAGTACAAATCTTACAGGCCCTTACCAATACAATGGTTAGTATTGCACAATAATATCAGCTGACGCATATGTAGTCTTAGAACAGTTTTTGAACAAAACTGCAACACAGATATGCCTGAACCACTTCAAATTTACTGTAGGAAGCTGAAACAGTAAATGTACAATATACATATCTCTTCAGGCCATATTCTTCTTTTCATTTCTGAACTCTAAAGTGTTTCTTTTCTAGGGTGAAATGTGGTGTAATACTGAAGCCAGCAGAGTTAAGAGTGGTCAGCAGGCTATCCCATTGCTTAAGGCCAAAGTTATACAATGCACATCTATCATTAGCTATACCCTTGCTTGAGTCTTGTTGATGCTGTAGCTCTCTAGCCTGGTATCCAGCCCTGCCTGGGGTTACAGTGACCATTGCCAAGTTGACCAAAGCTAAACAATGCTGGATACAGGTTTCAGATACTTATTGTTCTTGACATGACACAGGGGGTCTAGCTGTAGGTTGTTACACATGTGCAACAGGATACAATTAAATAATAATACTCTCACTGACTCTCACAAATTTACAACACAACTGCATGGAACCTCGGTAAGTATAGAGCATTTTCACTCACATTTCTTATCAATGAAGTGAACAGGCTCCCGATTGCCATGTTAATGTCCTTCATCTCACTTCAATGAACTGTCAGTATTTCAAGCATGAAACACAGTGTTAAACATTTTATCTGTCCAAAGTTTTCTTCTGTGAGCTTTATATAATGAGTTTACTTGAGAAGGCTTGATCTATGATTAACTTAAATACAAATAGCTGTGTCTGCCTCCATGTTGGTGTCCCTGTGACATGATGAAAATGCTCTATAATGGGTAAGGTCCATCAGTCCCAGGTCTTGTTGTCCTTCAGCATGTACTTCCTGTGTGGATCCTCCTCCCCATGCTGACCCTTGCCTGGTCCCAGCTTGAAGCACCCCAGGTCGAACTCCTCAGACACCACATGGTACAGTTTCACCTGTACCTTGGCACAGCCTGCGTGTGGCGGGAACATAAATACACTTCATTTATGCAGGGCTCGAAATACCACCTGCATATGCAGGTTAGTGCATGTAAAATTGGAGCAGTTCAGGTATTTCTAGTGTCTACCTGCACCCAACCCGCACTGGTACATGTAGTGGGTTTAATACATAAATGTCCTATGATGTCGGTGTATATGGATTGTTGCTAGCTGCATTGACTATTACCACCTAAAAAGTATAAAAGAAAAAATAGCAATGGTTCCTGAACATATTAAGTATGATCCATACTTCCTAAATTCATAGTGGTGCAGGTAAAATTTGTTTGGTGCAGGTAATTTTCAATGTTACCAGCACCAGTGCAGGTATGCAAAAAAAATATTTCGAGCCCTGATTTATGGCAACAACTATTGACTACAAAATTAACATTTTATGAGGGGCCATAATAATTAAGTTTCTTATTGCAAAATGATATTATTACACAAACAACAACAAAACCTATACATTTCATGGTAGAAAATAAGTAGGTTGTGAATGTCTCCTCACCGGACATCTTGGCCACGGAATAGTTCATGTCATAGAACTTGAGACAGAGACTGACGTAGTCATGAAGGAATGGAACTCCAAAGCAGACAGGAGGGGGGTTGCGCACTGTAGGAGGAAAAAAGACATGATACTATAATAGGACAATATATATGTGATGACTTCAGTTAAATAGGATTTCTGGTTAGAATATTATGCTACAAGGACAGCTCACATGACACTGTTTTTAATCCCATTAAACCTCCTAGATTAAAGTAGATACTCTATAAAGCCATTTGTTAAGACTTCCAAAAGATATCTGTTACTGCTAGATGCTTATACTACCAGTTGTGGTACCTGATAGGGACTGATTGACAAGGATCTTCCCATCCAAGGAGAAAAGGATGGAGACGGCCAAGTTGTCAGGGTCATAGGTCACGTTCAGGCAACCTGCAAAAGAAACAAGGCAGCATCAGTATCATCTACAGGGAAGACAAGATGAGTCAAGTCTGGACCTGCATCGATCCTTCATACTGCAGCAGCAACACCTAGTTACAAAGTGTACATTGTACAAGTCATAATGGTGGTATAGGGTCCATCAAAACATTAGAATTGCACTAACTTTTGGGTGTGTTAAAAACAAACTTTTACCTTTGTTCTTTTCTTTGTAGGGGGGGAAATAAAGGAGATATAGTTGACTTTGTGTGAACATACATTATGCAAATGTACAACATGAACACATTGTCAGTTTTTCAGCTGCTACATCATCTTTTATAGACGCTTCCTTTGCATCCATATCAAATTGGCAACCATGGAGATGCTGATGCTGATAATGGATATTTAGTGAGGTAGTGCATAAGAGCTCTACAGCCTGTGGACTTGTGGAATGAACATGTACCTAAAACTGTCATAGTTACTTTAGTGATTTTCAAACAAAACTAGAATGTCTTCACTGTCTCTAGATATTTGTTATGAGCATTTGATTAATGTAGCATTTATAATTGCAACTTACATTCTGGTAATGGTATTACAAACAGTCCTAAACTGTTCCAAATATTTTCCCTAAGATCACCAACCTGTATCATTGAGTCCAACTTTCTCCACCACAAGATCAGCACAGCAGCCACAGTTACGGACAGTGCAGGTACAGCCTGTGGCCTCTAGGGGCTCTCCTGGTGGAGACAATAAGGGGATGACTTTGAGGCAAAAATCGAGACGCATTTAGACTGTAAGCACCCACAGTTAATGTGACTGTGATGTTGCTTTACATTATGAGATAGGATTCCAAAATCAATATAAATATAATGCAATACTCTCCAGTGAGTTATAGAACTACAAACTGTTGCAAACAAGCAATGTAGTATAGAATGACTTTATCTCATTCAACTTGACAAACGTGGCAATGAATATATGGAAGCTTCATTACATGGAAGTGATATCAAAATATCTAAGAACTTTCTAAAAAAAGGAAGTTGATATGAAGCACTTACCCTTCTTCATTGGCAGAGGCTGGCATTTCTTCAGACAGTCCTTTTCACTCTCAAACCTGTTCTTGTTGCCTCCACATCCTCCATACTGGAACTTCTTACAGGTCTTGGACTCCCCGTCGTAATAGAACCTGCAAGAACAAAAGGGGAGTTTCTTCTGGGGCAATCACCTTAATACAGTTTAGGAGTTTCTCTAGGAAATACAATATGAGGGGATAGGGTAGCCTCCATAGCAGGATCTGCACCTTAGCTAGATTAGTGCATAATCAATCTTTGAATTTTTCATAGTGCATGGTGCCTGTTTCTAAATTCACTGTTTACAAAAAAAATGACAATAGTTGTAAGTGCATAGTTTAGTAGTGACAAACCTTTTCTTACCAATACTATACATTGAACAATAGCAAATAAATGCTACTTTAATTGTTCCAATACTTATGTCATTTTTCCTATTCACCCTTCTACAAAACAAAAGCAAGCAACTACACAGATTTATACAGCATCTTTCTGGCTCACTTTGTGAAGATGGCACGACAGGGCCCAATGTCAGGCTCAAGTGTGCAGATGTCTTGATCCACAGTCTCTTCACTTCTCTTCACAATAGCTTCCCTCTTTCCACCTGCACCCAGACAAAAAATCAGGCATGAATTAAAACTTGTCAGGTTCTGTATCAACTTGAAAATTTGCCAGAAATGTCTGAGAATGAAGGAAATACATGAAATAGATAATGGCCTAAGATGATTTGCTTTTGCTTTAGTAAATTTTAATCAAATATCAACATGCATAGTACATAGACAAGAATAGACTTTGTGTTGCTATCGAAGTTCTTGTGGTGCAAAATGACTTTACATTGATTGAATTTACAATTACAGTAAGTTCAGTAACTCTCTTTTATTTAAAGGCAATTCAATCTCTGGATAATGTTTGGAGATTACTTCTGGTCTTTCCCAGTAACATCCATCACTCTTCTTCAGTGTCACAATAAAGTTGCTGAAAAAGAGTGATGAACGTGACTCAAAACTAGGGAAGTAAATCCCTGGTTGTACTTGTAGAGATCTCCATACATAGGGGTGGTTTGGACCATAGGGGTCAAACCAATTACTTAGCTGACCTCCGACCCCCGCCAATAGCAGAGCAGTTGCTCCAGCTTCTCTAGTGAGAAGACAAATTTTTTCTGAGCTCTTCATTTTTCAAGATCGCACGATGCCTCCGAGAAAGCCACGCTCTAAGAAGTGCCCAGGTTGTGGTGAGTTGACCAACCTCCATCCCAAGGGAAAGGCGACTCACCACTGTGAGGGCCTGGGCCTGGTGGACGTTTTGGATGCCGAGAGCAGCAATCAGGACGATAAAAAAAAAAACGGTGCGCGGTTGACTTCAAAGACATACATACATACACGTACTCCATACATACATACAAACACAAGTCATAGAGATCTCCATTTGTAGAGATTATCCTTTAATTTAAATACCGTTTACCTGGATGTCTAACCTTCATAAACATATGAAGCATGTATGTAACGTCCTTTGTACTTACGGACACGTCCACAGGTGTTTTCACATTCCTCCACGGTTTCAAAGTTGTTGTCGTTACCGCCACAGCCTCCATAGATGAAGTTCTCACACTGCCCGGTCTGGCTGTTGAAGAACACCCGAGGAAAAGCAGCCTTGCAGTTTCCAACCTTCTTGGGTTGTTGACAGGTGTTGTCCTCATCGTCACGTGTGGCAAACTCAAACGGGAGGTCATCTGTATGGAAGAGAGGAGTTGCATCATTTTTTAAAAATCATTTTTGGGGTACCTCAAATTGAGTCCTAGGGCTGGCTGTGTGTGTTAAAACTGATATCTTATTTATCTATTTATTTTTATTTATTGGTTTGGCTGGTTAGAACACACAGCCATGGCTGCCCAACTAGCCTATGTTGTTGTTGTTGTTATTGTTGTTGTCCTCGTTTAACGTCTATTATTTCGCTAGACGTGGTCCCTTGGTGCTGAGTAACACATGGTTCACTTTTGAGTCAATAGTCTCTCTTGGTATTTAACTCTTGGTTCCTTGTGCTTGAGAGTTGCTGGAGGAGTTTCTAGGAGAGTACGTCGAAACGGTGTGTACTCTCAATGTACTGGGAGAAGGCCATGTACATCTGTTTGTTGATGTTGATTCCTTCTGAAAGGTCTTCTCTCATTCCAGCCAGCGTGGTGATGTCCGTGTCTCTGCTGTCCTCTGCTGTGTTGTATGTCTCATATATATTCTCCACTTCTAGCAGCCTATGGCTATTACAAAGGGCTAGCTAGCCCTGCTGCTGACAAAAACAGAGACAATACATATGGATTTGGACAGGATACTTATCAATAAAACTGATATAACATTCCTCATGCACACTTCTACGAAGAAGAAACATGTCGTTAAAAATCATTAGTTCCCCTACCTCGGATGAAGTTGACCTCAGCTGTACAGAGGCCGACAACAGCGACCATGAACCAAAACATTGTTGCTGTTCCGTCTTTCTGGTGCTGTTTTGTCGCCATTTTGCTTCCTTCTGATTACGTCACCTGTGTTTGGACTATACTATGTACCGTAATATTTGAGGGAGAGAATTTTTCCGTTAAAATACTTTACAACGTTAACGGTTACAATAAACGTATGTTAACTTTTGCTTTATTGAAGAATAAGAAAAGGACCTTTTATGAAAGCTTTTTTTTCAATTGTTTGTGATTACCACGCGCCTTGTAACGTCGATCCCATTTGGTATGGCCATGGTGAGCATGGTATGGCCTGTTATTTTCAAAACAGGGCGTAAGAATACATATTTCATCAAGCATGTAAATATTGTAGATCTCTATATATTGTCCATAAAATAATGTTATATTTCAACTGTCAATATGTAGATCAGAATGTTTTTATCTATCATGATGTTTTATTCTGTACTGTGAATTGAAGTGCTAACAATGACTTTTGTTCCGACGCCTTCCCCTCTCATGTCAAAGTTCGCCCTAAGACAGGAGGCGGGACCACACATGTGGAGGTGGAGGAACCGGTTCAGCAACTTTTTCTGAAGGTTTGCTGATCTCCTAGGTCATTGAATACGAATGCAAACACGTACAAAGGCGTGATGTTATCTCTGAAACCCATGGCGGTCTTCAGGCCGTTCCGGTGTTTGTCCGGAAGAGCGGTAAAACCAGGCCCCACAGGGCATTTAAATAGGTGGCTGGAAAAATAGTAAGAAAATTGGCTAAACCAAGGAGCTTTCAACCTCCTTGGCTAAACAAGTGATTTTGAAAAAAAAGGGTGCCAAATTTTGCAAAACGAACTATTTATTGGTGGCTACTTGACCAATACATTGTATCATAACTGTATTCCGTGAGGGCCCCAATTGGGGGGGGGGGGGGGTCCCGACAACGCTCTACGCTAAATTCTCGTGACCGGCTACGTATTACGCTGAATTTAGGAAGCCTCTCTACACTCTACGCTGAATTCAAAAGCTTCCCCACACATTATGCAGAACTCACCACGGAGCGACTGAGCATTTGTGACAAAAGTTGTATAAAAGTACATGTATTACCGACGGCAGAGGCAGCAGCAGCAAATTTCTAACGTTTTTGGCATATCTTATTACCTGGATGTCTAACCTTCATGGACGAATCTATAATGCAATTTCTATTGAAAATACAGTTTAAATTTTTGAGAGCGACGCCCCCACCATATTTTAACCATGTCGCTTTGAGCGCAGATGGTGCGGGGCGTCGCAAAGGAGGTCCACGGAAATTTTGAAATCTCGACCCTCTGAAACGCAATTTCCTGCATTTTGCAGGGACTTAGGGCAATGGTTAGGGCAGGTTTGATTCCGCTATACGCACAATTCATCCATTACGTTTTTCGGTAAATTCCGGGGAGCTACAATGCATTACGTACAATTAAAAGAGTCAATTACGCTCTACGCAAAATGCACTGATTACGCTCTACGTTGCATTAAGTGATCCGTCTACGCTCTACGTAAAATTAAAACGGCTGATTACGCTCTACGCAAAAGGGCATTAGGGCCCCCTTCCATATCCGTCTTTTTTTATTTGGACGTATTAATGAAGATAAGTCATGATATTTTTGACAAGTCTCCTGGCTCACGGATTTGAACCTGTGCAGAAAAGAAGAATGAACTATTACGCAGGTTATATATATTGAATCATTAGAGCCTTATTATAAGGTGGAAATATTCTGGATAAGACAATCTGTTTGATATTGACATCTACTACACTGTATTCCCACATTTACATCATTATTTCATGCTTTGAACTGTTAAAAACAGCACAGTAACAAGCCACACAAGGATTCCTTAAATACCCCCCCCCCCCCAAAAAAGTTAGGCCTCAATCCAGTACAGTGCACTGACTTTCATGGCATTCTCATTGCACAGTGGCATGGAATTTTTGCTCCTTGAAAGTTGGTATGGAATGGAATAAAGTTTCTTGATCATATTGAGTAGAAAAGCTCCAAAAAATTGACTTTGGATCGAAAATTCAAAAAAGACTACTCAGATTAAATAGTAGTGTTAGCTGGGGTTTGACATTTTTTTTTGAAGCAAGGGCGGAGAAAACCCCTTATATTATATAACACAATCTGTGTTGACCAACCAGAAGATCAGAAGAAAGGTGCACAGAATTTCTTCTTTATCATCCAACCATAACACACTACCACTGGACTCTACAGCTGTACAGCAAATAAAAGCTCCTTGTCTACAGGCATCAGCATGGCCCAGCCTGAGAAAGCTGAAGAGATTTTAGAGAAGCCCCACCTGACGGAGGAGCAGGCAGGGCAGCTTGTGGAGACACTCTATGGGCTCAAGGTGACGTCTCTGAAGCCGCTCGACAGCTACGACGACTTGAACTTCTATGTGAAAGTTGAGGGCCCCGCCGCATGGGCTCATGGGTATACGCTGAAGGTCATGAATGGCACCGACTCCAAAAATGAGGGTGAGTTTCCCACGCTGGTCTTCTACAACATCTGACTTAAGCCAAGGAAAGTAAACTACTCCAGTAGGTTAAGTCTTTGGGGAAATGTATAGCATTTTCTTCTATCATGGTCCAAGATTTTCACATGTTTCCAAATATTAGGTGACCCAGAAAAATGCATACCCATCTTTACATTCTTTTTAATCACTGCCACTCATGAGGCAGATAAAGTTGGTTCTAGTAAATTTTTTTATGGATCACCTTGTACAATGTTCTTCTAGTACTAATGTAGAATCTTACTAAATTCTTACCTTTGCGCATACGGAAAATAATTCAAAGTTTACCTTTGACTTTTACCAGGTAATGGTATAACTTATAGGATGGCCCAATGGCTATGGAAGTAAAGATGGGCACTATGCTTTGAACTATAACCAATGCTAATGCAACTGGCTTACATTGTAAGTATACCACATAATCTAGACTTTTCTAACACCAGATACATTACTGTCTTTTCATGTCCATATCATACACTTGCATGATGTTGGTTCTTGCCCCCTGAGTTGTATTGCTGTTGTAATACTCATAGATCTGATCGAGGCACAGAACCAGATGATGACATTTCTGGCAGACAGAGGATTCCCGGTCCCCAGGATCGTGCCAAACCTTCAGGGTGCGGACATGAGCCTGGAACAACTTCTCAAGAAGGACAATGGTACTTTGTTAAATGATCTGTTGACCTGGACCGGATTTATGGATTATGATTTTGATTTGTCTGGCGTCTTTCATGTTTCATTTGTATGTTCCGATGTGTATGGTGATGTGTAATATGTTTTTATTTCCTTGTAAGTGTACCTGGGCCTTATTGAAAATCAGTTTGTCAAAACTGAATCGGCCACCCAGGCGTCTGAAGATATCAATAAACAATAAAAACATGTTTAAACTTTACCCCTAAAAGAGTTTATGGTCTTTAAATTAAAAAAATGTAGGTGTCCTATTTTCTTCATTGCCAAGCTAAAAATGTTTTTCTTTTGCCTGCATGCATTAGATTTGGACAAATTGGAGTTTACAGACTTGACTTGACTTTGACAGACAGATGTCATCCATAAAATTTACTTTCTGTGGCCTTACCGCAAATGTCTACACATTAATAACAAGAAAGGGCAGTGTGATTCAGTATCTGGTAATTATGATTTCTGTGTCTATCAAGCAGTTTTGCTTTAATTTTCATGGCAAATCAAAGTTGTTCCTGACCTGAAACTTTGTGAATCAACAGTCTGCCTCTTTGACAAAGTGAAGTTAACTTTCTATATTAAAGAACGATTGATTTTGTTCTCTGCCCTGTGATACAGGTAGCACTTCTCACAACATTGTTCGCCTCCTGACATACCTGCCCGGGACCGTATACCATAATGTTCCCGTCACTAAACGCTTGGCCTATGATGCTGGTGCTTTTCTAGCCAAAATACATGAGGCATTGAGGGTAAGTGCTGGGAACTTCACCTAATGCAAAAGTGATATGCAATGCTGCTGTAAAGTTCTATGTTTTGATGCTGCAGTCTGGCATTGGTGCATTTATCTGTAATTACATGAAAGCTCCACATTAAGATTGTGTATGCAGTCATTTGTGTGCCAGGGCCGACGTAAAGTGGTTGTGTTTCTGTTAACCCAACGACCCTAGCAAAAGGCTGCCCATCCTAATATTATCTTTGGTCTGAGCCAACGAGGCTTACTATGCTGAATATTGTTGCCTGTGTTATTACACTGCTGCTTTTGTGCCAAGGACCTGAAATGGCACACCATGCAAATTCAGTCTACTCTACATTGCAATGCCAGTTTGCCTCATTTCTTGGTTGTTTCCACCAGGATTTTTCTCACCCAGCCTTGCACAGACCAGAGTTTGTATGGAGCCTGAAATGTCTGCCCAGCCTTGAGAACTACCTACACTGCCTGAAGGAGGAACGTCACAAGGACATAAACAAGGAAATCATTCAAGCCTTCAGAGAAAAAGTGTTATCCCGTATGGATGACCTTCCACAAGGTAAGAGGAAAGTGTTTTTTTGTTTGTTTATTTGTTCTGTGGCAAGGCAGGAGTACTAAAAGTAGTAAAATCACCCAAATGTCAGGAGTTGACTCCTTAAAAGGTCTTATTGTGATCCAAATAATGCACTGCTGCTTTTTAGAATTAAAAGAAAGATCACTAGATATGGGCTATAATATACAGAATGCATTAGTCTTTAGGGGAGAGCAACTCTGCCGCTCAACCTAGACTTTAGAGGCAGATTCCGGACTGTCCTTGCTTTATCTGACCTGCATTCAGTTGAAAATCTGAAATCGTAAGGGACGTTTACTGGCAGTTGTACATGTTGTTCACTTTTCACTCTGCTTGTCAAAAGGACACAATGATCGTACAATGAAGTTTGTTATACAATCGATATTGTTTGTATTTCCTGTACACCATGAGCTGTAGAATATTAGTTCTATCTAAGTTGATTTGAGAGTATAAAAGAGAAAAAGATTTGAAAACTCTCAATGAATCCAGTACCTTTAGATTTCAATCAAACAACCTAAACTGAAGGCCAACATGCCATTGTAAGCAGCAATGCCGTTTTATACACAACTGTTTTCTCTTGTGACTGTATACAGTATATCTCTGTAGGAGTGATGCATGGAGATTTTAATGACCTGAATGTCCTGGTGGAAAAGGACCCTGTCACCCCCAGTGAGTACAGGGTCTGTGGGCTGCTGGACTACGGTGATGCCATCGTGAACCCCTATGTGTTTGACCTTGCCATCGCGCTGATGTACTTCATGTCAGTAGTAAAGGATCCGATCACATTTGGAGGACATCTTGTAGCAGGTTAGTAAACGATTACCATACCCTACCTTAGTTCCAACATTTTGTTGTTCTGTTCTGAAAAAGAAGCTCCTCCAAAGATCTTCTGTCCTGCTAGTTCTGTTTCCTTCAAAACTGAGAAACAATGTTCTAGCCTGCATCTATTTTTGCTGTTCTTTGGCTATTTAATCTCCGTACATGACCCTTAAACCACAACTGTTAGTATCTTCCCTTCACAACAATTTTACTTGTGGGCCGGCAGTATTTTGGCCCAACCCATTATGTTACCCATAATCTGTACCAGTTTTGTACAGTCAACAAAGAAAGGATGATTTAGGCAAGAGTAACTGACCATATTGTGATTATGTAAGCACTCTGAAACTGCATGTATGTATCATGCATCATATTTACATTACGCCTTGTTTCCCAGGATTTGAAAGTGTTCGCCCTCTGACGCCTGCAGAGTGGGATGTCCTGTACTACTGTGTTGTTGCCAGGGCCTCGCAGTCATACGTTTTGGGGCACTACACCGCCAGTATCCATCCTCAGAACACAGAATACCTCATGGTCACAGCAGGGAGTGTCTGGAAGTTCATAGACATGTGGTGGGAAACCCCAAAGGAGGAGATCTACAAACAGTTTAAGAATATTCAGAATAGATGATAGTGATTGTGACAGCACTTTGTGTACTTTTGACATATCTATCCATACCAGTAATTTATGTGTCGTATACATTCCCTTCTGCATCTTTGTTTCGTAATTTAAAAGTATTAACTATATATGATATAAACAAACTGCAAAGTTGCCTTTTTGTTCACAAAACAATTAATAGTTCTTCTATACCTAAGCAATTCCAGAACCTTTTCCATCACAATTCAGACCACCATCATTACAATACTAGACAGTCTAACCATTTAAAACAGATACAAGTAAAAACACAGCAAAGAAAGTTTTCCATGTTCTTCAAGTGTCCGCAAATCTGGAATAGTTTAAATGAAACCTTACATCACTGTCATTCACAACCCATCTTCAAAAACATGTTAAAAAAGTCATTATTAGATAATCAAACATTTAATTAATCTCCCATTCATTGTCAGTTGTTACATTTCTTTCAATGTTATATTCTTATTACATCATTTCATTCATTTCGCCGTTATGATATTGCATAAGTTATCAATTATTGAACTATTATGATTTATTTCCATTTTGTTAATTGATATAATTCTTTTGGTTACATTATTGTCTAATGTTTAATTTTACACGTCTATTCAATCTTGTTACTTTGGAGGAAGACTTTGTACAAGCCACGAGGCTTTTTTCTTCCCCCCTGCACGTACTTTCTTCCCTTAACTTGTTTTATGTTAACTTTTTAAAGATTGTGCAAAATAAATAAAGTCAAAAAAGTCAAAAAGTCATGTTGAACAATAGTGTAGGGCAAAATTGATAAGTACACTGTCAAACTTGCTGAAGATGACCAACCATGGGACTGTGGAAATAAGGTCGTTTTGGATACAGGGTTGGCTTGAAGAGGATGGATTCACCGCATGACCAAGACATAACATTAAAGGTGCTTCTTTCACAGGAGTCCATGGTAGTGCATGACAAAAAAAATATGAAAGTGTTTTGAGGGTTCCTAACCTTAATTCTGGTGTAACAGTGGTGTTCAGTACCGCCTATCGTCCTTGCCCAAGGGCACTAGTGCTTTTGTGGCGACAGCGATAGCGGTCATGACTTGTAATCTGCCGACCCCGGTTCGATCCCGGGTAGGGGGCATGTTGTTTCTTTCTGTTCTACTCGCCCCTCTGGTTGTTTCACTGGAGAAGGTAATAACTAAATTCTCCAACGATGCCACAGTGACTTAAGATGGGGACAACCGTCTTTGCAAAGCCTGTAACTTATTCGGGCGTTATCAGAAATGCTATGCTTATCAACAAAGATCCAGGTGTACAGAGCAGTTTAAGTCATAACCACTCTCCATTAAGCCCCTAAACTCCTATCCTCAAGCCAGTGTGAGCAGCAGGAGTAGAGTATTAGGTTTTGCCAAGGACGACAGCCTTCTCACTCGTCTTCTCGGGGCTAAGAACCAGTCATCATCAGATAGTATGCTTTATCTATTGCTTAGTCAGTACAATTTACTGCCTGGTTATTTTGGGGTGGCTCTGACATCAAAAGCTGCTCTGTCGCAACAATCAAGACTTTGGCATGTCCAAAGAAATATGTAACGTTAAACCGTTCCACCAGTACCAAACAGAGTCACCAGAAGGCTTAAATCTTGACCTTCGTCTTCCCAACATACCAAATATATTCACGGTGTATTCACAACGTCTTTGGTTATTGTTGGCTAAAATCTATCACAGACAAACAAACCAAAAACAATGACAAACTCCGTTTTCACGAAGGGGAAAGACACCCACAGCTGCCCGACCGTGATGTGAAAACCAGCCGGTACGTGTTGGCCGACCTCACAGGGGTCAACCCGACCTTAAGAGCTCGGCCGACGCTAAATGGTCCCAGTTTAATACAATATTGTTGACTAAGGCAATACGACAATAGACAAATCATTGATGTCAAAGTGCAAAGGTTACTTTGTTCAAAGGTTACACGAACGCTGGTCTTCGTACATACAACGATACATGTATGCACCTTCGAGAATCATCTCCTTTTAATTGAGATAACGGTGCTCTTAAACAGTACGAGTCATGGCGTCAGCAGGCCTCGGTCTATCAGCCGTGTTCGGCCCCGCGACGTTCTGTGCCGTGACGGGAGGAAGCCGCGGGCTCGGCCGGAGCATCGCCGTGCTGCTGGCGGAGCGACTAGGGGAGGGCTCCCGACTGGTGCTGACCGGCCGCTCGCTCCAAGGCCTGCAGGAAACCAAACGGCAGGTGGAAGAAAAGTGTCCGAACCAGTTGGAGGTGAAGTTGGTGACCGGAGACATGGGAGACTCCACTGCCTACCCCGCTCTGTTCTACGACATCTTCGCAGACACTGGACCGGGTAGATTTACTTAAAGTATTACCTGCGCCAAAAAGGTTATGTTTTGGTTAGCGTTTGTTTGTAATACTATGCATGTATGTATGCATGTATGTAGAAGACCAGCATAACTCGAGAACGCCTAAATGGATTGTGTTGATATTCGGCATGTGGGTAGGTCTTAATGACACCTGGAAACGGTTAGATTTGGGGCCTCCTAGCGGCAATTACAGTGTATACAGTGGAACTTCCGGGTTTGATATCTCGATTTCAATACATGTTGTGGCTATATGATGATTTTTGAGTGGTAGATAGCTCTTGATGTCGAGAGTAATTGTATAGGTTTGGGCCCCCTACTGGCGGCTTCTTTTGGAACTGCATGGCAGGTTAAGTGTCAGGCTTTGAAAGTTCTAAACGAAAACCATTATGAATGGCGCAATGAAAAAAATATGATTGGGTATACCAGAGCTGGGTTAGCTTTGTATTTATCGGCACATTTCAAAATTCGCTAGTTGATCGTACATTTTGACAACGCCTCTGAGGCGTAACCTTCTCTTTCGTATTCAATCTTTTACACCCCATTTTTTTCGAATGAAATGACCAAATGCTTTCCACACAGACCCTAGTATGTTTTGATCAGCTACATCATCTTTTTACTTTTTTTTGGGGGGGGGGGAGAGATATTGACCATATATTGCACATAAAAGTTGGATAGCAGATTGCTGTTCGTCTTTGAATGAAATTGAACCCCCTATCAGCTTTTTGGAGATTGCAGGAGCCGATTTTGTTACATGTATGATGTTTCTACGCGCATCCGCACAATAGTGATTTTGCATGTCTCTGTACCTAGGCGCTTTTCAAAATGCTCTGATAATCCACAACGCGGCAAGCCTGGGTGACATGGGCAAGAAGGCAACGGAACATTCCGATCCTGAGATTCTTAACAAGTACTACGCCACCAACCTGACGTCAGTCATCGCTCTGACGGCCAAGTTCATGGAGGTGTGTTTATTTCTAAGACGAAAATAAGGGGTATAACCTAACGACATTATACAAGTACATGTCAACCTCATGGCTTTTCCAGTTAAATTCTGATTGACTAGTCTTTCGAATTTGAACTTTGACTAGTTGTGCTTATCAGGTTGAAATGTGACTAGTTTATACATAGAGTCATTCAAGATGCTCGATCCATGACGTCACAAACAAATATGTCGGCATGCTACTAGTAAGTCCAGGACTGCCTTATGTATGTAGACCATTAAGCAGTGGCTGGTGCAATGCAAGATAGATGACATGAGGAACGCAGAATATTAACTGTTCAAGAAGTCAAAATCTCTACAATGTGACAGCAGTAAGAAACCGACAATTTGATGCGTAAAATAACGATTTAAGAAAATAGAATACTAGTAGTAAAAATAAAATTTAGTACATGGTTTTTGATAACAATTTACAGACTGGTGATCTTTGCCCATGCCAGGTGTTCTCTGGTTCTAACGTCAGACGCACTGTTGTAAACATCAGCTCTGCAGTAGCTGTTGAACCGCTAGCCTATCAGTCCCTGTACTGTAGTGGCAAGGCCGCCAGGAACATGTTCTTCAAGGTTAGTACATTCGCGCAGCCCCTGAAGGTAAGCTGATGATTTGGTTTAAAATCACACGGAACTAAAGGACAATATTGCCTGATTGATCTTTAACAACAAGAATAGCATATTTCAATGAATACATACGTACGCCAAATTATTGTGTCAAAATGTAGTCCAGTTATGACTGTAGTTTATGCCTGTCGCCAAATTCAGTTACATTTTCTATTTAAGGAAGACGGTCGTCATATTCAGTAACTACAAAAACCACATAGTCTAAGACACCCAGCTAGCCGTGCGCCATTGTTCTATTTTGTCCCAGGTGATGGCTGAGGAGGAGCCAGATGTGCGCGTGCTCAGCTACTCCCCGGGCCCGATGGCAACAGACATGTTACAGGCAGTCAGGTCTTGCAGGGACAAAAAAGTTGAAGACAGGTGAGTATTTCACATGGATAGTGTCTTTGAGCGTATAATTCCGTCTTATCCTATGCAATGCACTGAGTGTACAACGCGTATCTCAAGTAACGACCCTGGTAAAACGTAATCTCCAAGCAGATCTTGCTGTGGCAAATGGGAAGGAGTTTAGCCGGCAGAGGCCAATATTGGCAATAACTCCTCTGCCGGCTAAACTCCTTCCCATTTGCCACAGCAAGATCTGCTTGGAGATTAGGTAAAACGGTCTGCGATCCGTCCTCGCTGCGTTAGGCTTGGAAAAAGAGGCCCTTACGGCAGTTCATCATGAGCTGTTTTTTTAGCACTTTCGGGCGTGACCCCACGGGACACTTTATAGTGGCTACCGGGATATTTTGGGGCGCTGGGTTAAATCTAAGTCAAACTGTAATACAATAGACGCCGTGACCTACCCGTGGGGAACACCGAGGGGTACCCCCGGTATGTGGCATATTTTGGGATCTACAGAGGATGTCATCCATACAATGAAGTCAGTGTGGCCTACTAAATGTGCTTACGCTTCTCTTTACTTCATAGATTTAACGCTATGGAGTCCCAAGGGTTGATCTTGAGCCCCGACGCCTCTGCGAAGCACATGTGCACCCTGCTGGAAGAGGACAAGTTCAAGTCTGGCGCCTTCCTCGATGTCTTTGGCCGCTTCTCACTGTGAAAGGGAAAACTCCGTCGCTGAGGCATTTCCGTGTCAAGAGGACAATGTCATGTGCCCTTACATTTGTGCCAAATTCAAACTCAATCCATAAACAATTAACCTGATTATGATACAAATGGCATTACTTTTTTTTTACTCACGTTTTGTATCAGCATCAACACTAGAAAATGAACAACAGTGTTGTGCAGCAGCCATTGCAGACGAACTGGTGTTTGAAAACAAGGCAATGCTATCGAAGACAGTAGGAGGAAGGCGGGTGGAAAGGTCGGTCAGAAGAAGTACAGCTACCGGAGGACAGCTACAGTACAGCGGCGGGAGCCAACCACAAGTAGACAACAGCGCGATCAGGAGACCGGGAGACGAACGGAGGCAATTTAATCAATTTGGCTCAAAACAGTGATACAGAAAAAAATGATGCTCAGAAGAACACGGAACTGAGAACTGACCAACAGAAGAGTTTTAGCAGGTCTCGACAATAAAAGACGTTCGCATAGTTTGTAGAAGGTATTAACAATGCATGTAATATAGAATGTAATTAATGATAGGAAAAATGCCAGTCACAGAAACTGAGAAAAGAAAACGAAAAAAAATGTTTACTTCGGTACCACTAAGAAGTGTGTCTGTGTTGACAGGTTCAGTGTAGCATTAGGACCGTTTTATGGTGTTAAGTACCAAGGTCAGGTGTGTTTGTGTGTTGGGTCTGACAGATGTGGCGTGCAGAGTGTGAGAGTAAAATGTGTAAAGTACCAAAGACATGTGGCTTCCTTGTTTCTTTCTGTGTATTAAAAGTACTAATAAAAAAAACAGGCAATGAAAGAGTTTTGTCAAGTTAAGGGTAAAGTATATTTCCTACCACATCATATTTAAGTTCATGGATCAAAAGTGACGCTTAGCAATGTTTTCTAAAACTGCAAGCATCTATTTCAAAGAAGCATCAACCGAAAAGCCAAAAGCGTCACCAGAAAATGTTAGCAACTAGCAATTTTGTAGCACCTAGCGATGCCGATGGAACGCCATGGCTTCCAATGCTTGGAAAAACGCCCGACCGGGACTGTGAGATCGCTTTTCATCCATATACGACTGTAACGTCTTTGGTTGGTTCTACACTAAGCTCTCCCTTCCGCTTTATGGTAGGGTTGTACACCCACTCGTGGATTTCCTCTCTGACTCGTCGATGGCCTCTTCTGCTATCCGAAGATCTCGTGATTTACATGATTTTTCCATGTCAAATACTGAAATACATTCCTCAGTACGCAGTGATTGTGTTTTCGTTACCTTTGTTACCTTTGGATACTAATTAAGAACTTTCAAATGGCTTAGCTAAATGTCAAAATTTCAACATTTTGGCTTTGAAGAATATGCCTTCTTAAGTTTGCTGTCCTTGCTAACATTGCTAGATCTTGAGAAATGGTGAAGATTGTAGACGTCATGGCATTTGATTGATAGTCTGTCCAAATTTTCGTACACCAGATTGAATGTAGACCAGAAGAACAAGTTGTCTGCGATACCGAATGGCACATAATTGAGATCGAGTCCCGAAAGGTAAGACGAGTTGAAATACTCTTAGTCTATGTTTTAGTTTAAATCTGTATCGCCATGTGGTTAGATTAACGGGAATACTTCCATATTTCCATACATTTCCATACTGGGTTTAGTCAATCGTGTCATTTGCAAGCCCATTTTAATAGGCAATATCATAAGCACAATGACAAGATATATAAATGGGCAAACTAAGTGGACGACCGACAATGGTAGAATTATTTGACCCTCGGCGAAATAGAAGTAAAGCTTTCCATTTAGGTATTATCTAAGAATGCGTTATGAAGTGAGTTTGATTTGAAGAGTTTATCACACGTACCGGTGGTGAAACGGCCAGTAACGCCAGCATTTTTGTGTGCACTGTTTATTGTGGTATGTCTCTTTCGGGTTAGTGTTGACAGCTACACAGCCTGGGGAAGCTGAATTCAACTACTCAGAGTGATCGATGTAACAGCAGGAATCAGACATGGAGCAAACGGACAGCACAGGAGGGATTGTTGAGAAACCGAGTTTAACAGAGGAACAAGCAACTCACCTTGCAGAACGACTTTACGGGTTTAAAGTTGAAACTTTGAGGCCACTGGACAGTTATGACGACCTGAACTTCCATGTCATAGTTGACGGCGACACTTCTTCTCCCCATGGCTACACACTGAAGGTTACCAACGGTACTGACTCACAACATGAAGGTTGGATTTTATGGATTTTGTTTCAGATGTGGAGATAAATCGAGTTATGCCTTCGAACGTTGGAGCTATTAGCCCTACTCTCCAAGCAGAGAGGGCTCTCTATTTTGTATTGTATCTTGCTGTGGCAAAACCTAACACAGCAAGTTACAATACAAAATAAGAAGTCCAATAAAAACGACTAAAGAAAATAAAACTTAAAAAACAACAACAGCCGGAGCCTAACCTCTGCTTGGAGAGTAATTAGCCCCAGGTTAGATTAGTAGATGCAGAACTTCGTGTAATTCGTGTTGTAAGTAAGTCTAGATCTTGACATATCTCCCATACATAGCGTTTGTGATTACCATATTGACCGATAGTGGTATTAGTGACAGATAGTTCTATAGACATGCATTACATAATATGTATACAGCCAGAAGAATACTTGTATAAAGTACAAATAGCGCATGTCATACTATCTTTCAACAGCTCTTATCGCCCGGATCTAGCCGTAGAAGAATACTGATAGCCAATTATTACTTCATCGTCCTCCCTGTAATTTCAAATTTCAGATGTCTTCGAGGCTCAGAACCAGATGATGACGTTCCTGGCAGACAAGGGGTTTCCGGTACCTCAAGCAGTTCCTAACATTTGGGGTGACGTCATGCGTCTGGAGAATCTGAGGAGGAGCGAAAACGGTAAATGTGACATTCATGTCATTGTAGCTAGAGACAGCTCTTTGACTTCAAATCATGCGAGCTTGTGGTCTGTTTCCAAAACGCACGTTACACCTAAACTGCCCCACTATAGTTTCTGTCTTTGCTGTAACGTTACATGTTTCCCGATAAACATACAGGTGGTTGTTCTGAAAACCTAGTGCGTCTTTTGACATACCTACCCGGGACTGTGTACCACAATGTCCCAATGACGCTTGCGCTGGCTTACGAAGCTGGAGTGTTTCTGGCAAAAGTACAAGAAGCCCTGAAGGTAGGTGACTGATATGTTATCTTTTTACCACGGGCCTTTGGCATGACACTTCACACAATTCACACAATGGGGCATAAATAATGACTTTTTATGAACACTATCTGTCACGATGAATAGTGTGATGTTGGGAAGTGGAACCTAACTCTAGAGAGACAGAGAAAGAGACAGAGAGAGTGGGATGTTTGGCATGCAGCGATAACTAAACACTACTTACTCCGTTTGTAGGATTTCTCTCACCCAGCACTACACCGGCCTAACTATACATGGAGCCTGGCAGGTGTCGCCAGCCTAGAGAAATACACGCATTGTCTTCATGACGACCGCGCTAAGGAAATCATTACCAAGATTGTGCAGACCTTTGTGGAGAAAGTGTTGCCTCGCATGGATGAGCTTCCACAAGGTCAGTTCTTCATCGTGCTGACGTTAAACCATTTAGAACGGTTATCTTATTTGTTTACGTTGAAAAAAAACATAACTTGATAACAGGTATCAACCTGACTAGACTGAGCTTGCTGTAATATCTATACCGCATCTAACTGGCATAATTGACGAGGAATGTCTTTAATTTTGCATAATTGATGACGAAATGCTAGAAGTCTTCTTTGTTAAGACACATCTCTTATTTGGATGGAGAGATAATCAACTGTTATATCTATGCAAATGAGGTCTTATTTGTATAATCAACGAGATACATTTCCTTTTATATCGATTCTCATAAATTTAAGTTGATACTATCAATAACTCCAATGTGTGCTAGCGAAAACCTCATCAGCTCTGCTGGTAGAAAAAAGAGTGTGTACTCATTTTCAAATGTTGTTTCATTTAATCTCACCTCACCTCGCCTAGCTAGTCCTCATCTAGAGGATCGGGGACCATAGTTGCCTCCAGCACAAGTCTTCGCCATTCCTCCCTGTTCTTAGCCTTCTGGGTGTAGACAGCACCAATAGACTAATGTATTATAGATCAACAATCTCTCTCTCTCTCTCTCTCTCTCTCTCTCTCTCTCTCGCTCTCTCTCTCGTAGGTGTAGTGCATGGAGACTTCAATGATGTAAATGTCCTTGTTGAAGAAGAGCCCACAGATCCAGGGACGTACAGGATATGTGGGCTCCTGGACTTCGGTGACGCCATCTTTAACCCCTACGTATTTGACCTTGCCATTGCCATGATGTATCTGATGTCTGCAGTGAGAGATCCAATCGTGTTTGGAGGACACTTCTTGGCGGGTAGGTGCACAAATGAAGATCAGGTATACGCAGATTCAGGGCCATAGAAAAAATACAGTCAAATCAGGGAATATTGTTGATTACTCTGCGAGTAAACTTTGTTCCAACACAAAAGTTAGCTCATCCAAGTTTCCATTGTCTTACTGTAATCTTCCTCATGATTTAAGTGATCAATGACCTAGGTCATGTGACCTCATGGACACGTAGCGCACGTCAGCGATCTTGGTCATAATTACCCGGAAGTTTGTACAGTCTGCCGTCTCGATCTGTTGAAGTAGTAAAGGGTATAGAAAAATAGATATTCATGACGTTTTATCGTAGTTTACTTTATCTACAGGATTTGAAAGTGTTCGCCCCCTGACGCCTGCAGAGTGGGATGTCCTGTACTACTGTGTTGTTGCCAGGGCCTCGCAGTCATACGTTTTGGGGCACTACACCGCCAGTATCCATCCTCAGAATACAGAATACCTCATGGTCACAGCAGGGAGTGTCTGGAAGTTCATAGACATGTGGTGGCAAACCCCAAAGGAGGAGATCTACAAACAGTGGAGAGATATTCAGAAATCTGTCGGGACCCAGTCAGACTAGACACACATTTTCCCTTCCCTTAGATGTCAAACTGTCGATTGTTGGTGTTTTATTTTGACACTACTGGTGTAAAGGTCTCCCATATAAATCATTTGTGGTGATCATTAGATATCATGATCATATCATGGAGCTACTTTTGCAATGATATAGAAACGTATCATCTGCAATTGCAAGGTAACTGAGAAAGGTGTAATGCTTTTTTGTGAATATTCAACTTTTAGTATCAATAGCGAATTCAGAACATATTTGGCTAAATGTCTTTGGCTCTAAATGTCTTGTTCTATTCCGATAAGCGCTAATAGCAGCATCTCATCAACACTTAAAGGATGTCACAGTCATCAGACCCGAAATAAAATAGCACAGACATTACATAAATGAGCATTTGTATTAATTAATGTATTCAACAAGGACACGCTAAGTGGCCACTCTACTTGATTAAATATTGCCATCAGATTACTGCAAAATCACCTACCCGTATGTGATTATAATGACACAGATGAGTTGCGTACCCCATTCAGATGCCGGATTGTGCTTCAGTATTTTTGTCATCTGCACAGACGCAACGAATATTTCACTTTTGATTTCATCCGTTATCTGTTATCGCGTCAGACTCAGTGGTACCGTCTCCTTCGTTTGCACCCAATACTGCAGTTGTTTGATAGACCAACGCAAGAAGTCACGTTTCTATTCAAGGGCATAACAAGATTTCAGGTAAATTATCCTGATCCACTTGTGCAACGATAACCTGGAATACACTATTAGTAATACAGACTATTGCAGGGGCATACCCAGCAGGCCAGCTCTTCGGCACCAGGGCCAACAGTTCCCCCGACATTTTGCCTCAGCTCTTTGATCGCGACGAGGGCGGAAGCTTACAGTGCTGCTGAGGAAACCGTCAACATCCCAAGGACAGACTGGTGACCAGGTTAGTCTAAATCATGCCCCGGATGGTGCGACGACGGAAGGCTCTCGACGACACAAGACCGGGAATGCCGCCTCTGTCGAGATCGAAACAACGAGTTTATCCGAGAAAGACACGGGCGGGCAAAGCTAAAGAACGTCCGAGACATTCCATCTTTGTCGAGAAAAGAGAAGAGGACGACGATGAAGCAGACTGGGAGAGATTTTACGTCTACTTTCGGAGGGAGAGGGAATATTCACCCAGAAGAGGGCGATTCGTTCTACGGAGGAACAGAGTTCGGCAGAATGCAAATTCAAACAGGCAGACTTCGTGGAAGGACAAATTGTTTAACAGCACGACAGTATTTGCCATTGCAGTACTCGCAATTGCTTTTTTCGTGACAATGGTTGTAGTTTACCAATCCAAAGCCGTCACCGACTTGCTAAGGTAACTCTTTATCTGTCTGTAGAGCCTTAGGTAGTCAGGAATAGGGAGCATATATGTTATATCCAGTTTGTAAATTGAAAGGATAAAACCTATATCACATTTGTTGGCATTAATGTCATTGGATCATTGTGATTCATGTTTTGAGCTATACAGTTCACTGAGATGCAAAAAGTGCGACCGAGTCAATGTTGGTGTTCTAGTGGTGTTGTGTTGTGTTGTAGCCTAATGATTGTTCTTGTGACACTAGAGAGGTAGCCATGACTCGTAAGCTGCTGTAGAAATGAAACTAGTTGGATAGTTGTAAAAGTGGCACCACTATGAAAGCCATGAGTGTAGTTACCAACTTGGTATTAAAATGATACTAGTATATTACCCTAGTGTCTTTTACAACACTTAAGAGTTCACTTATTGAATACAAGAATGGATTTGTTGTCTGTGCTACCATGATTGTCACTTCAATTCTTGTTACAAGTTTTACAGTGTCTATTTTGAAAATGTCTTTTTAATTTTTTTTTCTAAACTAAACAAATCTAACACCCCAATACAGTCACAGGCACATGTACACAATATTTTTGTTTTGGGGTCCGGGGTTCAAATCCTAGTGACATCCAGTCAGACACAATTTACTTGGATCAGGTAAATAGTACCTAAGTACCTAACTGTGGAAGGGGAAAGGCTGTGATTTCAATGACACCAGGCCTTGAAGTGGAGATTTCCCTACCATACATGTAATTTACCTATGCTTAAAAATGCTACTAACACATGTATTTTCTATGGTTTAATAGAAAAACGTCCCCTTACATTTGACTGTACAAGGTATACCGAAGACATATGGCAAATGCTGTTTATGCCATACTCTCTCTTTCTTCATCACAAACTTAGCAACAATATCCAACCAACCAACATAACATTGGAGGTCTTAAAACCTTAAATGACATGTATATTAGTACTTCTGCTAGCATTTACAGCTACTACAACATAAAATTTCACTTTCCCAGTGTTACTTGAAGTGCACTGATAAAATGTGGTTAATACAATAAAACAGATTTACTTTGTATACGGTAACTCTCTTACACAGGAGTTTTATGTAAGTTCCTTGTACATAAATTGATTGCAAAGCCATGTATATAACAGACATTTAAGCATGGCAGAGATTCTTAATGTGATCAGTATGTCAGTTAAAATATATGCACTAAGACTTTGCTCCACTGCAATGCACTTACAATCGACTTCTCAAACCAAGAGAACAACATCTGGTGAAAATAAACACAACGTTGGACACATACATGTACAATGGAGTGCACAGAACGCAACCTTACACCACACATTTTTTCCTTCAGTAAGTTTCCTTTGTCTTTTCTACCTCCTATCTGCACCTGTATTCTGATACCAGACATGTTTACTATGTGTAGTGAAACAAGCCACAAACACATGGACTGGAACATTCTACACTGCCAAAAAATGGCACATTTCTGGATAAAACAACCAACAATCCTTCACTGTTCAACCTGACAACTGTATCCTTGCATATTACACAATCATAGGTCATAGACACTACATAGGACCTCATACATGTATATAAAAAAGTTCATCTGTTTTTCTCTAAAGACAGACATTTGAAATCTTCCTCATGGAAGTCTACAAGTGTACAAGTGCCTTCCCACAATCTGTTTTTAGGATTTTTGTACGAGGAACTTTCAAAATCACATCAGTTTTAATGCAAAAACATGATTTTACACCTTATCTTTCCCACTAAATAACTTGATTATCATTATACATAAAATGCAATGCCAACATGACACAATGCTATCCAGCATACAAAGACGACCTATTTGTGACTAAGCTAGCGACCAAACAACCTATACTAAACCCTTACAACAGAGTACATGCTAGCGGAACCTCTATAGTCCAGCACTAGTGTTATATAAATATCATGCTACATACAGGAAGACATACAAGTATTGTAAGACAACATACCAAAGGACTGCATTTGTAGATGCTATAATACATGTGGTGTGCTTCAAATCATGTTCAATGTATGTTGAGGTGAACTCTAAAGCTACATAGTGTACTTACTTATTATCTTCCTCTCAGAACATTTAAATAGACTCTTACAGCAAATATACTTAAAGTCCAAGTAACTAAAACAATCAGTTTTAGATATGGCACTACTGTTAGTGTTATAAAAGCACTAATCTAAAACACATTGTGGCCACCAAGGCAGACCATATTTACATATTTTCGCACATAATATTGCTTCCTTCTTGGCGCTGGCATGGCAACAACTATATAGGGTCTCACTTGCAAGTGGAATCTTTGGTTTTTATCGTTCATTTTTGTACAATTCCAGATCTTGAGCGCATGATACAACAATGGCACATTATACTTAGTATAAGAGTTTAGATGTATAACATTGATGAATGAACGGTTATGAATAAAAGCCTCACAGACGATTCTTCTATTGGCTTGCGGACAATGTCTTTGTGTAAATATAATCTATCTTTGCCTCAGCAGTGGGCTTTGAATATCAGCAAAGTTGATGGCACCTTTTGAACATCTGCTGCCTGCACCGATACTAAAACATGTGGCCTAAGTTAAAATCCCTAAACATTGCAGGGAAGAGAAACACATCCAAATTTTAGTAAAATGTATGTAAAATATGATTGCATGTATATTGTTACACCTTACTTTTTGGCGACACCTTAGGGGCAGAGCCTGCTGTTTTGGCGTTTGCAATGGTTTGCACATGTATTTATGTATGTAAGAAACAGCATAATGATAATAAAAATATGACAATGGAAAGGTAACGAAAGAAAAACAAGCGTCCAGTTGCAGTCATTGTCACACCCTCAGGATCTCCAGACAGCGGTTGTAGCAGATGGCGATCCAGTCGGGCTGGCTGGAGGACCACTGGACCTGGTTGATCTCGCCCTCCGCCGTGTACGCCAGGATGGGGTCCTCGATGGCGCGAGGCATCTGCTGGATGTCCCAGATCAGCGCCTGGTGGTCGTCTCCTGAAACAAGAGGAGAAAAAGGACGTTGAACCAGTTTTGTATTACAATACAATAGTTACATCCTATGTAAGGAGAGAGTCTATCTGTGTATGAATTGTAAGCTACATGTTAACTTGTTACATGATGGTCAAGGTCAGCCTGGTATCTGCCCTATTTTACTTCCAGTTTGCACCTGATTGTTTTCCTTTTGAAAGAATCAAAAAGTGTTAAGTTCAAGAAAGTAGAGTGTTGACAACATAATATAAAAACACTGTGTATAGTAATATAGGCAATGGGGTAGTTGAATAACTAGGCATATAATGAGCAGATGGGCATGTGCATAATTCGGGTCATTGAATGGTGGGGTAATCACATTTACTGTAAGTCTCAACCAAGAGCTAAACAGACTTATCCTACATTATTTAATGCCAGAGAGCTGTGAAGCATCATTGCACAGAAGTCATTAATCATGTACACATGTGAGTAGATCAAACATGTTTACACTTGGCTACTTGTTGACGCAAAGTTTGGAATCTCTTTTGTAAGGAAAATGAATGTCTACTTAAGCAAGTTATATGTTTGTTTAAAATGAGACAGACAATTCAACAGGAATTTATTCGAGCACAATAGAGACAAAAGAGAGTGTATAATCCACAGCTCATCGAGTGCACAAAACAAGCTTCATAGAAGTGGCGGATCGCTCATTTGACAAAGATGACGGGTGCTCTTCTGTCAAAAATGCAAGTTTTGTTCTCCTTGTATATTGAAAATGACATGTTTTACCGGTAATACAGATTGAAGGAATTCTACCAACACATATAAACTTTAGAGCCATGTCTTTTCTGTGGTAACATGTTTGTGCAAGATATCATACTACTGATGTAACTATTTGGTTATATTATAACATACTGGTTTAAGGTGAATCCATGTTTCTTCTTACATACATGATTATGGATGAGATATGTCAGTTAGGTCAGGTTCAACAAAGTCTTCTTCGTTACACAACCTTCTTTTAATTCTTCCGTAAGCATTTTGACGACCATCTGTCGCCTACATCAGTACAAAATGAAACAATTACTATCGGTGCGATGTGAGCTATACAGAGTCAGTGCAATCCGAACTTATTGTATTGTGAACGTTTACAAAAGAATTTAAAGAAGGCTGTGTCATGAAGAAGAATTGTTGAATTGATCTACCAACCTGATGAAACTATTTACTGGGTTAGGTCAGGTCTAGTCAGGCACAATCTAAGCTACAACAGACTTCTCAGGTGATATGGCGTGGCCCCCATCATGACATACAAAGCCAAAGCAAGTGAAATGGAAGACATGCACCAAAACCAACCTGTTTTTCCAGACTGAAAAATTGTAAAACCTGCTTTTTTTTCAACCTTATGAAACAACTGAAAGCCAATAAGGCTTTTTTGTTTGTTTTTGGGACAGTTTTGCTGCATGTTGTATTTGTGCCTGTCTTGTTCATCTCACCTGCTCTGTATGCCCTGTTGGGGTTCCCGACAGCGCGGGCCGTCTGTTGTGTGTGCCAGATACGTGCCTGACGATCATTGTCTATTAGGCACAGAAATAGATTAGTCACTTATATCACATGCTACTTGGGTCGTCAGTTTGAGTCAGAGTTTGTACAAATTTAGGCCAAGGATTTTGTTAAAAAATTGACTATTATACTTGGACAATTCCTAACTTGTCTTATAACACCTGTCTGCTTTCAGTATTTTCATTTACTCCTTTACAAGCAAAAGCTTTAAAATGCAGTACCATAGATAATTTTTAGCTTGAAATGAACTTGATGTACATATACAGGAAAATTTCCCAGCCCTTGCAGTTTTGCTATACAGGTGGTTCTCTGCTTCCAATATACGTCCAATATACACAGTGACAAATGCAGTACTTCAATGGACCACAAGATGGTGATGTTATATTTGTGATGTGGTGTCCATACTTCAGAAAGAAGAGCATAATTTAAGGAGATCATGTACTTTCGTTTAGAACTGAAAAAAAAACCCCACTGATACAATACTGATGCACATGTGCACATATAACAAGGGCAGCTGGTTAAGTTTCATAATCAGTTACTTACATTGACACACACACACGTCAATTTCGTTGTACACCTAGAATCGGTCTAACAGAAACAACCAAATAAATGTGGACCAGTCTTTACTGTGCTGTGAATACAGAATTCTACTATCATTCTACGCCACCAAATATCAGGAAAGGTCAACCCTCCAACATATCCACCTCTGTTATGGATGGTAGATATAGAGCTTGACCTCCAGAAATTCAGCTAGCAAAACTGCTGTTAGCGGAGATGTTGACCGAAGTAACCATGTATGTACGATTTTTACCTTCATTTTGCTGTAGAGCAATTCATGCACCGAATGTTGTACATACACCTCTATAGCGCCATTCACACTTGTGCAAATATTCAAGTCCATATGAGTTGCATAGTGACATATTTTTGGCTTAGGTAAAGTTTGCAGAGAAGTTTGCATTTATTTCAATTTGACCAACTGTTGTGCAGCCTGGTTATCTCACAAAACTGTGGAGTGAGACCTTACTGAGATGGGATGCATGTGGGAGCAGGTGCAATGGACAGCAGGAGATAGAGAAGTGTTGAGAACAATGACGAGCAGTCTCAACAAACACTGATATGCAGTGGAGACGATGATGATATCTCACAAAAAAATACTTCTGAGGCCTCAAACTTCACCTTAGCCAAAATAATGCCAATATGCAACTCATTTGACTTGATATACACCAAAGTGTGAACAGAACCTAGGGTCAGCAGGGGGAGGGATAAACACTATTTACTCACCAGCCGTGCAGATGTGGCATGATGAGTGGGGCGCCCACGCGATCCCGTTCACGCAGGCGCGATGGTTGCTGAGCCTGGCGACCGGCGTGCAGGGGACACGGACGTCCAGGATGATCACATCCATCCCGTCCATCGCCATGGTGGCCAGGTAATTAGGGTCCTGTCCAGGGAGAAAGGAAGATTTATTTTGACTTTCAATGTCCCATGGGATGAGCCTAGGCCGAGGGGAAAAATGTTGTGTTTCCTGTTTCAGAAAATTAGGGTAAGTAGGTAGGGATTATCTTTTTTTCTTGTACTTTTTCTTGTAATTTTAAAAAATTAACTCTAGTGAGACAAATTACAATATAGTTGAACGAAGAAAACTGAAATGCATGAGGACACTTGTCTTTCAGTGTCAAACTTTAATTTTTGTGCATGATTGATACATTTATCCTTCATTCGATAGGACAAGCAGTATTTTTACTTCAATAGGAAGCAAGCTGAATAAGAATTCTAATTGGAAACAATGTGACTCCACTGCCCACCCCTCAAAAAAGTTCAGGGTCTGCAGGTTTTTGTAGGGTAGGTAGGGAAACAGACAGGAGGTTTGTAACAACAATTCTGTAGTGCAATAATAATGCCTTCTTCTTGGTAGTCCTTTGGTAATAATGCGATGCAAACACATATCCACTGTGCCATGATTTTGTGGTGGATACATCCATTAAAAGAAAACTATTGCAATTGATGAATGTCAAGATGTAGTAAGTAGCCCCCCTGATACACAGTAAGTAGTCTGCCATCACGACTCGAGACCGGAAGGACTCGCCTCCCCACCTGTTTGTTCCAACATAGCCTCAGCAGTGGGTGATGTTGGGGATCCTCGTATATGATTGTGGAATGCTCCAGGTGTCGGAGGTCAAACATCCGTACCGAACCGTCTGCACCGACAGACGCGAACATGTCCCTGCCGCCACCTGCTCGACTGAACGCAATGTCATACACCTGGAACACAAGCATGTAATAATCATCATCTGATAAACACCTGCTGCTAAAACGAAAATTATAGATCTAGAAACATTTACTTACTACTAGTTGTTTGAAGTGGTTGCATGTGTGGGTTTGATGCAGTTGCTATCCATGGAATGTGATATTTGATATATCGTTATGGGACTAGTGATTTTCCTTGGTATTGCAGCAGAACAGCTGGCTTTTATATCTTCTGGGCATGAACATGTTTCATGATCAAATATGTTGGTGGCAGATAGCATTTGGGGCTGAAAAGGAGAGGCACAGGTTTGGTGTGTCTAGCAGCTTGTTTTGCTACTGCAGGGAAATATTTGTAGGAAACATTAGAAGAGCATCATGATGGAACGCAGGTACCTTTGGAAGGGATTGATTTGAGATGAACATAATCCAATGCAAATTATACCAGTTCAAATTTGATTTGGCAATTACAGATCCTAACATCACCCAGGATAATTGTCTTCTAACATTCTTCACAAAGGTACTGATACCACAGATACATCATGTATAAGATGTGGTGACATTTACCTCCTTGTCATGTGCTATCAGCTGCGTCTTCACATGCCCAGACACCAGGTTACACCTGCCGAGCACCTGTCCTGTCTGACATAGAAGGAGAGATGTGTGAGACACAGGTGCCAACATGTACATTTTTGTACACATGAAATTAGAGGTCTTTTTAGTCTGTGTCAGAAACACAAATTTTGCAAGAAAAAAAATTGTTAAAATGACACTGGCTTCATTGTAAAAACAAGCTCCAGAATATATTTTATGTCAATCTCATTTTGTGTCAAACAAATACAGTTGATTCAAAAAACAGTATCTTGAAATGTCAACTCTTAGTCTTACGCCAGGTACACTAACATAATCCAAAAGGTTTGCACACTTGAGAAGGCCTCGTAAGGACCTTGGAACAAACGTTACCTTTAATTGTAGTACAGGCATACAATATGTTTATTATGTATTCTGTGCCAGGTTGAAAATTTCACAGCAAACAGATATCTACAACATACATACCTCTAGCCCCCATATCGTACATGTTGTGTCGATGCTCGATGTGCCTATCAGATTGGGATCCACTTCATTCCAATCAAAGGAGGTAAGAGGGGCGCAAAAGTCGGAATTCTTGTTGTTGTTCAGCAGACATTCCAGCCGCGTGTCCGGTTCTCCCGCTCGCCACACGCGCAGGTAGTCGCCACTTGTCGCCAGAAGATCTGGGAAGATTCCTGCAATTCAAATGATAAAAATGACATCGTTAACTTGAACTAAAGTTGAAGAAAAGTCAGTATTTGTGAGAAATTTGCCATATTCATTTTATACTCAAATGGAACCAAATCCAATGCTGTACAGAGGGCAGCACCCCAAGGTGTTGCCAAGTTGGTTTAAAGGACCATTTAATGAATGCAGTGTTCTTAAGTTCACATGAGAATATGATTCTAACAAGTTCATATTTCAAAAGTTGTTGATGCAAAACAGCTGAAAAATTAAGGTTGGAGTCTTATTTTCAGATCAGGTCCTGAATTAGGATTTCAACGGTCACTGTTTACAATGTTGCATGTAAGTAACCATTAACCAAAAACAGGCATTTTGAGCACAGACAATGCAACTGTAAGTGTTAGATGTGCAATGCTTAAATAAGTTAAGTTTATACGTAATACCTTTGTAAACTTGTACATGTAAAAATTCGTCATGCAAAATATTTCAAGAATCGAGAAAAAAAAAAAAACAGAAAAAAAATCAAAGTAAAGGTACAACTGAAAATGTAAAATCAATAATAATGGAAATGGAAATAAAAAGCATAAAATTATAAATGAAGTGCTGTACATAAAAACACATGTTCAGACCCTCATTAAATGCACATTTACAACGGCTCCCATTGCAATTTCCATGTGTAGTTTACACCACAAACTGGAGGCTGTCAGTGCCAGTGTTGATGGCTGGATGGAGTGTGAGACTGTGATTTCCCTACGGACATCCATCCAATATTCCACAGGCTATTTGGCTGGAATCTGGATGATTCCAATTGCAAAATAGGGTCCATAAGCGGTCTCAACATCTGTTTTAACCATAATCTACAAACATGCAATCATGTTCTTCAGTTTTATTCTATTTTTATCTAGAAAATCCTATTTTTGTCCTAGACTTCTCAGTGTAACATGAGTCAAGTATTCACTTTGCTGAAATGAATTCACAATCATAATCTGCTGTAAAGAGGCTTCCATGTTGTTTCAAGTCTAAGATAATTCTTTAGTACATTAGTATTATATTTCAATATCTACATTTAAAATCCTTCCTTTCCAAATTAATTACATTCAATTCACAAAATGCAACTGTTAAAGAAGAATCTTTGAAATTGTTGTTTGAACTAGAATTCCAAATTCTGCACGAATGTCTGCCAGAAGGCCGGTGGGTGACTGCTGTGTCACTCATAAATAATGCTGGAGGTCAAATACCATAAACTTGGTAGCTGAACCAGGTAGCAGATGACCACGGGGAAAATGATTTTAAGCTCAAGGGAAATATCTATAGATGGTAAATGCATTTAACATGGGAAAAACTGGGTGAGCACTGAAGGTAATCTCCAAGCAGATGTTGGGAGGCAAAACTGCTAGGTTTTTCTAGCTACCCATTTCTGCTGTCAACCTCCTCCAACATCTGCACATAGATTAGTCGAGAGCCAGAAGCAGAAGAATCCGGGGCATCCTAATTTGATTTTGTCTCCTTTTCTGTATACAGTCAGATCATATAGGTTTTGTTTCTTACATTTCATTTAATTACAAATGCATTGTTATGGACCCTAGGAAGAATAGTAACTGAAACAAGGGACCACCCTATAAGACCAATAAATAAATAAATAAAAAAACAAAAACAGAATTGCGACAACGCCCTAACATCTGCTTGGAGATTACTACCTGTGGTTTGAACAGTCATCATACGACAATTCATTTGCATTATAACTCAAACTCTGCTTCCTCTTTGGTACCTAGAAAACTACCAAACACATGGCAGTGATTTTCCCTGTTCTGACATTACATACATGTATGTGGAATGCTCTAGCTGTAACAATATCCTCCAGAGAGACACAGCTGACAAATTGCTGGGTTGTATCACACATTTGTATCTACTACAGTATGCTGATGGGACGCCTGGGAATACTGTCCACATGTCTGGATTTCAGAGGCCCTGAGTGATATATACATACATGACCTAAAATTCAGGCAATCACAAGATTTATACTATCTTTGAAACATGACTCAGTCACGTTTTGCTATGGTGGTATAAATTTCAACAAGAAATTATTTGTCACACGCTTTGACAGTATAAGGTCATCAATATACCTCAACTGTGATAGTTGCAGTGCCCAAAAAGTTTTTAGTTAAGATAGATAAAAAAAAACCTACTAGTAATTACCCTCTTTATATTTTGATTGGTTCAGTACTTAAGAAACTGAATTAATCATTAGGTAATAGAGTAATCCAAGGCGGTTTTATACCAACATTTCAAAGGTAGATAATTCCTTGACACATTTGATATCCTATATGTACATTACATGTGTTGCATCACTCAGTGCACTGTCTAACATATGGGAAATACACAATCATTGTGCATAGGTAACCTACCTTATCAATTATCACTAATATCAGGTATTCACATGATCTTGGTTCATAAGAATGGGTAGTCGAACATGTTGCTAGTTTTTACCTATGGTACCGCAGCCCTCTGCTCATAAGGAGATGGAGCGACAAGATATGATGATGATGATGACCTATTGTACCTTTCTTATTCCTGGTTGATCTCGATGCCTGGGTATTTGACATCGAACATGCTGCTAGTGTTAACCCACCTTTATTGTCAGGTATCCACATGATCTTTGTGCATGGGTATGGGTGGTCGAACATGCTACTAGCTTTTAGCTCCTGAGCTGACTCATCCAAACTGATGACTTGTACTTTGTTGTTGTATTCCTCCAGAAAACTTCCCACCTAAAATGAAGAAATCAGAACATCAGTAAAAAGCTTGATTTTATATGATTCCAAAAATGGCGCATGCCACTCAAGTACTGTGATGTCATCTGCTGTACCTTTTAAAGGCTGCCAATATGTTGAAAAAAGATTGAAAACAGTGAATTTATAGAAATCAATCAAATTGATGTAGGATCATATTCAGTTAACACAGTTTAGAGACCCAGGTGCTGAGCTGAGGACATTCTTGTGAGGGTCTTGATTACATTGTAGTTGTTACTTAAATGTGGAGGTCTAACTAGGCCACCCATCTATATGATGGGAGCAGATGTGAAACTGGGAGGTTGCAAGATACTGTACATGTCACATGATTAAATGAATACCTTGCTAAGTTACTTACACATGCAAAATTATCAAACTTACTCTTCAGACTGACCTGGGACATAACAAGAAAACAAACTATTGTCTGCTTGTTTTGTTTTTGTTATAGTAATACAACAAACAATCCTTTAGTTTTGAGATATGTTTAGGATTAAAAAGCTTAGGAAATAAGGACATTTAAGATTTGGCTTAAAAGTTATAATAAAACTAATCATCATTGACAAAAGCACAAGCAAACTGCTTCACTCATATATATGATGAAGAAATATAAATTGAAAAGCCATCGACGTCTAACCGACAATACTCAATGATCAATAGTATCAAATCAAAGGCCTTATCCAGTCATCTATGAATGATGTCTTTCAACAGTAAATTCTGGTCATGTTAAGCCAGACCTAATGACCATAATCCTCCCACAGGGACTGATGGGAAGTTTACTGCTGCTTTCCATGGAGACTACTAGTGTGGTATACAAAATGTACTACCTAGAGATCATGATGATGCATTAACTTCAGCATTGCATCCTCACTGTCAGTGTATACTATGAGTTTCCGTGAATGTGTGATATCTATTCAATTTCAATATCAAGTTACTGTAGAAAGCACTGCAATACGTAAACATGCAATTGGTTACACATGCAATGGTAACTTTCTTACTGCAGTAAAGGAGGTTAATTCCTTGCAACAGTATGATGTAAACTTTGAAATGCTAACAGTAACAGTGTTTTTACTTGTGTGGTTTTCCAAATTCATGCCTGCATGTCATAAGATGGCAGAGAATATACATGTGCATAAATCTCCAACTAGTTTATGTTCTTGAACATGTAAGTAGGATTCTAGGTTTCAGCTACAGGTAGATTGTGTTGATAAAAAAAATCTACTTAGTAGATGCCATAAATCACATTGAAATTCAAAATAATTGAGATAGCTAACAACAACAGTGACTAAAAATACCACTATGACATCACTGGTTTAAAAGAAACTGAAGAATTAATCATTGACAAATCTAATAATTTGTGATCTATTGCATGAACACATAGATGGATTCTTTGTAATAAATAGATACATTAATTTTTAGAAGCCATATATTTTTCAGTTGTGAAACAGTACCCAAACACAAATAACACTAAACATCCAGTAACAAATTCTGAGACAGAGTGTGTATTTTAACACAAGAATCACAATATTTTCAGACGTCGAAAATCCGAGTCCAGCTCTCTGCATCAGTCGCATAACTGAATGCACAAAAATAAACAGGGCAGTGGGGAGGGGGGCGAAGCAAAATATACAAAGGGCGTGCTGAAGCTGAAACTCACCGCGAGCCGGAATCTTCTGTCGGGCCTCTGGCTCCAATTGGCGGCGTATAGCGTCCATGGTGCCTCGTACTTATAAATTTCCTTCCTTTTGGGTGGCACTGTGGCCATGGTGGCGCGTGCAAAGGACCAATTCTAGCAGGAAGTTAGAAAATTTCGGGCGAAAAATGGTCTGCAAAGCTGATCACCCAACGCGCAGCGGGGAAGCCTTTGATCGTCAGCTGTCTGGGGACCGACCGATAATCACACTATTGTGTGGACATGGTATGCAGATTCATGACATACAAACAAACTTTAATCAACTCTTCATTGTATTTTTGGAAAATAATGTTTTAAAGGTGTCAAAATGATATTCATTATTAAAAAAAAACAGAATTGTAGCGTTCAAATCTACTTTCATTCTACTTAAAGAAGTAAAATTGGACTATCCCCAAATGGCGCCGTCTCGTTCTCGCGATTGGCGAGACGCGTGATCTTGAGTACACATGTTGCAGCGGCCTCTGGCGAAATAGATCAGAACTGTACATATGTCTTAGTTAGAAAACAAGCAGATGTAGCTGTCGCGTCGTGCTTGTTTGGGGCGAATTTGAAGATTTGTAGGTTTTTAAAGTTTTTTTACTCGGTTGAGAATCATTTAGGCAGGAGTCGGTGCGGCGCGGCTGGTGATGCAGAGAATCTGAGAAATACTGAAACAACCAGAGGTGCATGTAGACACCCCGGGATCGAAGATTACAAATCCAACGTGGAAACCACAACACCAAAAGCTCAGAGCTGTTGGCGTGGTCAGTTTGGCAGCGCAACAATACTGATGTTGGAGTAAAAGTAAGAGACGTACATTGCGTAAGACATACAAAAATGTACACTGGTTGTGAAATTGTTGTGGCATTGAAAAGTCCAGAAAAATAGCATTAAAGGTAAGGAAAAGGCAGCCTGAAACTTCTCTGCCTGCTACCCAATGCAACCTACACCCAGCCTTGGTTGGGTAGCGGTCATGTGACCTTGTTGTTGTTGTTGTGTCTCTATTAACCGCTTCAGTTTGTCGGTATAACTCGTGTGACAACTGACCAGGCCGGAACAGGTGTTCCAGCAGAAGTTGACCGTAATAAAATATACAATTAAGATACAGTAGCGAAACTTCAGTATAGCATAATTTAAACTTTACAATGTATTTGCAAGCCCTGGCGTGTCGAAAGTTCAGTTCAGTTTAAATTTGGGTATTGATATGTAATATGAATTCAGTCCGCTACGTGGCTCTGGTGGAATGTCCCTGACAAAGCCATTCGGCTAGTTACAATGTAAGATTTAAACTTACACTTAGTAAAGATATCTAGTAAGAAGACTCTGACTGATAGTTGCGGGAAAACAATTTTTTAGCATATTGATTCTGGGTAATAAGTGCTTTTGTAAGATCTTGGCGCACTAGCCAGAAGTTTTCTTCAGAATGTTTCAATTGATAACATCTTCTTCGATCTATTTATGTCATTCTATCCCAATTTAAGTGTCTATCCACATATCACGTAGTACACGTGACTAAAGAACCTTTGTAGACTCAACGACTACTAAGTAACTATATTATCTGGGCTCAGAAAAGAGCAAAAATAGCCATGCCTTCAAGCGCCAAGCAAGCACCAGATTTATCAACCAGATTTGAGAAAAAAAAATCATATTTCCCTAAAATATCACAGGGATGGTACTTAGAGTGGGAGTCGTTCCGTCCAAGTACTACAATAACAACATTACATAGCTCTGAACAAGCCTTGTAGCTAGCGATAAATATACAATGGTTAGATGTCAAAGGTTATTCAGTGTAAAATGTAATATGATCAGCTACTGCCGCAGACATAGATAAGGATATTGTCCACTCAAGCAACGTGCATGCATGTTTCCATAAACGTCGTCGATAAAACGGTTGCGGAGAACGATGTACTGATAGTTCTATTCGTGCCGCAGTGCGTTTTAACGTTTTTGTGTACGATTCATAACTCTACTGGTGCGGCTCACGCCTGCAAAGCGCCACATGGAGTTCCAATCTGTGCCACGTGTGAACATCACAACTTTAAAAAGTGCAACGGCACACAATTTCCAAAAGGGAAGGCCTGCCCAGCGTATACATCTCGATTGCGTGTCTGCTCTCCGAGGCTTTCCACCCGAGAAATTGGCATCGAGGGTAAACTTGATTGAACAGCCCAAGCTCACGGGTAAGTGGCCATTGATCTATATTCCAATACACGTAGCTATCTTCAGGATACAGATCATCCCAAGTGCTTTCTGTGCCAACACGATCATACATTGTGTTCACACAGCAGACCTTCGCTTACCTGGTTTGGAGACGGCCCAAGAACCATGATTGTCTTCCAATGGTGCTTGAATGCTAAGACATATCGAAGGTCAAGAGAGAACAGTGCGCATCTATCAGCATCAGGATATTGATGGTTAGCCAGGGGCAGCTAAACTGAAATCACAGACATGCCAAAGCTGTAATAATGCCATGATTGCGATAGGTGACATTGTTAAACCCATAATTTTTCACTCTGACAATCTAGTCATCCAGGTTCAATATCATGTCTTTATTACTTTTTTGCCCAGTTTGCGCTTATAGCTGTTAGAAACTTTAAGTACAAAACTGCACGGTGCGTTACCCGACGCCATGATGTCAAGGTTGTACAATACATAGACATACACATATCCATTGAAGACAATTGTCACAAACGTCACATTATTAGTCTATAACGTTATATAGAAAACCACAATGCTTCGCTTTAGATATGAAAATCAGGTAACTGGTCTTTTTTCAAGGAAAGCTTCCGTCTTTCATCAGCGCTTTGACGGTGAAGCTTGTCTGAGCCCTGGTAGTTTACTACGGCCATGACGTACACGTAGTGCATACAGAACAGGCTAACAGGAGTCGTGCGTAATGCCCTCTTTCCACCGAGGCGGCGACCTTCGACCTATTATTGATAATAAGGTTCAACGAACGTCATTTGTAAAGAAGTGCACTTGGCAAGTTTTGTGTGTTTTGTTGTCATTCAAATCCTACTTCTGCATGCATCCCGGATCATGCTAAGTGTTCGAATGATAAAGTCACGGGTCATAGAAATCCACTTGAGGCAGGCGAATTGTCTCCGTCCAGTGGTTGATGACAGGAGCTAGACGGTTGATAATTTCATTCTTCTTCAGAGTTAAGCCTTGTTGCGTATGGTTCACGGATCGATGTACCTTTGTTAAAGCCCGAGGCTGATGGGACTCATAGGACAAAAATACTGGACCTCTGCAACAAGGCCGTCATCAATCTATGTAAAATTACATGTATATACAAACAGAAGTGGGGGGTGGGGAAAAACAACTGGCAGCAGAAGTTAAACACTACTGTTGTGCTGTCAATGAGACATGTCTGTACTACAGATATTGGGGGATAGAAAAAACGGTTGGCTCCAGAGCTAAAACACCACCGCTATGCTTAAGTTCTGTAATTCCCATTTATGAATCTTTCTGCATTCGAGCATTGCCCAAGGTGCAATCCTATGGCATCATTTGTTGGAGGTATGACAAAACGTTTTACAGGGCACACATTGTTTCGTGAACTATTTACAAAAGGTCAGTTCGTGCCTACCGATACGGATTTCCAGCGGATCCGCCCATTGCAGCTATGTCGCGACACTAATAGCGCCACTTCGCTTACTTGATGGAGTGTGGTCTTTACCGTGGCCGTTATTTGTAATGCCGTGTAGAGCTCTCTGTGTCTTGGAAGTAATCCAAGGATATTAGAAGGAGAAGAGAGCTTGTACATCCTCATATTGACCGTAGAACATGATATTAATCCAGCAGAGCTGCACGGTTGAGAGTCTAGCTCAATTGTGCATGTACACCAGGTGACACATACTCGCCTAGTATGAATTAGGAATTGCGACAAAGAATAGCATACCAGGCAGACATACACAGAAGGCTTGTGTCTTGCAGCAGGATAGCTAGCGTCTTGTTAAAGATTGGCAGTTATTTCAAAAGTCAAACGAACACCACAACCAAATTTATTGACGTTCTTTTTTCAGAAGCCTGATAGTTGTCTTCTTCCAGGGTATATTGTATCAGATAAGTATATCAGATATTTCAGAAGACGAAAAGAAAAACAACCACCACAACCTTATCTCTTTACATGGGCAGCAAGCCAAGAAATCTGTATGATCGCATGTTCAAAGATACCTAAGCCGTTTTCGGGCGCTGAAACATTAATCTTTTCTCCTAGGTACGTCTGATGATCATAGTTCTGGGCCTGTGTCGTCATATCGAATAGCACTGCCAACAGTTGCTCATCGAGCTCTGAGAGGCAACGATACTTAAGATTTACATTTAGATTGTGGGGAAATCCCATGTCCCGAAGACATTACTTTCCCGAAGTTGGCAACCAAATATAGACTGAAAGAGACATTTTCTCTAGTGAGAGAAGAAATAATGGTTTTCTGTAGATCTTACAGCCATCAATATCGATGCTTTGCAGAGATGATTTAGAGTGCAACTTGAGTCTTTTACAGAGTCACCCAAGTAATTTCACTCAAAACATGTATTTGAAAAATAGAAAAGGAAAAAAAAATATTTAAGGCTTCCTTGAAAATGTCTTGGGCAGCAGGATATCTCAAGTATGTATACCACTGGGATTGATGATGCTGCAATAAGAGATCTCTGTAGGTTCGCCGGTTTCGTTTGATGTTGCAACTGTACCGGTGTACCCCGTGGAATACCGTACTGTGTTAGTTGACGTACTATAGCCAAATGCAGTGAACACTGGTTGGTGCATTGATGTCCTCTTGCAATAGATTAACAGAACTATATCTATATCGTTATATCAAATATAATTGCGCTTAAAACGCAACACGTATATAGCGTTGATGCCACGAAGAGTTGTTCCTTTACCACTAGTTAGCTAGTCACACATGTTCAGACACATTGCGAAGCAAATTTAGATAAACTGACCACGTGGGCGCTGTATGCAGCTACCCAAGGGCCTCGTCACCACACCTATCATGGTCTCCCCTGCACGATAGCTGAGTAACGTGCTGCCTCGCTCAGGGCCAGCTGCAATTCAAACTGGTTTGGGATGTGATAATGTTACAGTTGGGACCTTAAGATGTGTTAGATTAAGTTGGTAGCACACACCATGTGTCCTTTTCATGACATCTTCTCAAACATTGGTGCTGCACTGAACTTCAAAAAGGTGTATTAGTCGGGCTTGTTCTGTATCTTTTTCTCTGTGTCTACGTTCTTTCTAATTAAATATACTGCTCTTCTAAGAATTAACGTTCTGCTCCTCCCTATGCACACTGTTTAAAAGATACACGTACTAAATGTTGAAAAATACACAAAACACATCAAACCTGGTTCAGAGTTTTAAATTTGGTTAAACATTATTGTTTTACTCGCTCGTGGCATAGTTGGACAACATAAAAAAATGTTTGCTACAGTTTATCACAAATGGTAATCCTGATGTGGCAAATGAAGTAATTCTGGTTTATTACAGCTTTGTACTACGAATGAGAGTTTAAACTAAGAGGAAAAGTGGCCGTCGTTTTCGTAGCAAAAATTCCAAGTATGAGAGTTTAAACTAAGAGGAAAAGCGGCCTTCGTTGTTGTAGCAAAAATTCCAAGTCTAGCGAAGGTGGCTGAAGCTCCAACACAAGAGAATGAAGCACGTCTTGTCTGTGCTCTGTGATACCGTAGTTCGTTGGTATGCTACAACAATGGATTCAGCACCGAGGTCAGCACCGCTCTCCGCGATCTCCGCGCCTCTGCAATCTGATACAATCAACACTATCTTTAACCTCAAGGCCCAACAACCAGGCCCGAATTCAAAGTTGCCAATAATACATTTTAGATGATAAGGTTTGAATGGCATAAACATTTTATTCATCACTACTTACATCGCACGACGTCAGAAACGACAAGCCATACCCACAATATGGACAATATGTGATTCGAAGCATAACTGCCGCCTCAGTGTGATTCTAACCTCTGGCGATTATCGACATAATAACGAGGGGGGCATCTTGTTTGAAGGCGCCCAGGATGCACAGCGCGGTTGTAATTTGCGAAGGTTGTAGCCGCGCGGTTTGGCAGTAATTATGTCGAACAATAGAGACGAGTGGTGCTGGCTGACTCAGCCGTGGGCTGACTCACTGATGTATTGGCTTGCTGCGCGGTTTTGACTCACATGGAAAGTCACCCTGTCTTTGTTTCAATCTTTTCATTCTCCCTCGACGTCATCCGGCTTCAGCTGAGTATTTAAAAGGATCCCTTTGCCTCCAGCGAGGAACTTACTAACGGCAGAGCTGGCGAGACACTGAAGGTAAGTTGTATGTTGCTAATTCATATAGATACGTAATGTCAACCAACATAGTTCCAAAGGGTGACCAAAGACCGCTACACTTTAAAGCAAACGAACTTTGTTAATACCCGGGTATCTGAAGTGCGCATACCTCGGGGATTACTGATGATTGTACATCTCTTTTTTTTGTACGTATAATCCATGTAATATTTGGTAGGAGGGTCGGAGCCAGGAAGAGCAACTTGATAGCGGACCCACCTTTGTTATATGCGACGGTCTCGGGTGCCCACTGGAACGATGGAATTTTAACGTTATACTAGTCCTGACTTCATGCGTGTGCATTTCTGGTGTACTGATCGTGTCAAATCATCTACGGATCCCGACCGTTGGCAGATTGTATAGTATCGGTATCAAGGACAGGCTAAAACAGACGAATACAGAGTGGCAGCAATCGAATAGCACGGATATACAACGCGTGAATCTATTTGGAAGTTTCAGACTGAAAGGATACCACGATTGCTTACTTGCTTAAGTCGAGTCCATCCGGTCTCGAGTTGCAATGGCAGCCCATGTGTCCCTGTCAATCATTGCTCGTTGTAAGGTGTCAACTTCAAGACCAGTGTCTTTCTTGAGCATGTCTATGTATGCTGCTGTCGGCCTTCCCGGCCTCCTCTTCCAACGCCTGGGCGCCCAGAGTACCAGGTAGATACCATAAAGGTAGAAAAACATCTCTCAGGGAACTTTCTCTGCTTACTGTTTTAGGCAATAACAGTAAAAGGTGATTATGAAACTCTGTTTCTTAAAGTCAACTTTGCTTCAGTTACTAAAAAACTACAGTTGTATCATGAACCCTTTTCACCTATGACATATTGCTGTCTATATTGTTTTGCCAGCACTTTGTCAAGCAAGATGGATCAGGTTTCTTCGACAAACCTAGAGACCCTCACAGTTCTAGCTATAGCATACTAGTACTACCATCAATAACTAAATTCCATGTGAACTGTAGTAGCTTTCTTATCATACCTATGAATTGATGATTATCATTTATTGTTTATTAATCTTATGTTTGCATGTATATATTTCATTTCAATTTATGTAATACAGGGCTCTACTGCAAAGCAACCCTGGGTTAAAATGACAGAAATAAATAAATAATGATGAATGCTCTTTTTACTTCAATGTATCTTTTGTATCTATTTAATTTCTAGAAACACTTTATCTGTCCCCATTGTCAGAATGGAGTACCACATCGTAATGCGTTTTGAAAATGGAGTTATGTATAAAATTTAAATGAAAACTAAGGTAAAGTATACACATTTACATACTGACAATCTCGACAGCTCATAGTAGTAAGTCCAGTTTAAAAGCCCCTATCGTAAATAATGTACACTTCCAGATAAAGCAACTTACGTGTGCCTACATCAGTTCCAAAAAGAGATGCGCTGATATGTTACGATGCCCTTCAACACAAAAAGCTTCTCCGGCTTTTTTAAGTGGACGTTAAACATTGATAAACTAAAACATAGATTTTGAACAGTGAGGGCAGTTGCCGGAAGATGTCACTCATCAATGTGGACATAATCAACAATGTGCAATTTTTTTAAGACACGGCACTGTTAGCTGACCACAACATGTATTTTTGGAAGCATTTCTTTTTCAATAATATGCAGTTTAGTATCATTATATTATTTTTGTAGAGAATTAAGCTTAAGAGCCAATATTGAAGGAATAGAATTAGCGCCGTGAGTGCGAAACAAGGTCCTTTTGATTTTTTTTGCATTACGTATAATAACGACCAGAAATTTTCCACACTATTTGTACTATGAATTGCAATAAATGTAAATACACACATGTTCTGGTACATATATGTTATCGTATCGTAAGTACCGGACTCAATAGGTAGCTAGAATAGTAGCAATAATTGGCCAAACATGCCATAGGGGTCAGTCGGCCGCGGAGTACTCCTGCTGATCCTCTGGCATGTTGTCTATTTGTCCAAGGCCAATTACTACTATTTTCCAGCAACCTGTGGAGTCTGATAGAGACTAAAGATGAGGCAAGAAATTGTCACATTTCAACATATTCCTCTTACAATGACACGCCCTATTGCTGAAGCAGCATACATCTGTTAGATAGTGCACAAATATATCAGAAACAAACATTTACTTAGAATTAGGCAAACGTTTAAGGTTTGGAATCTGTTGTTAAAAGTGTTTTCCCTTCGAAGCGGTGTAGATCACTGGTCATGCAAAATAGATCTCGTGTTCTAAGTGGTGAACAAGAAGTGTGCACGTGATAGTCTAATTTTGCCGTATTTCTGCGTATCAATATTAAACAATTTATTGAAGAAAATTGTTGTTTCTCATCTCTCTAGGCTGTAAAAGTATTCAATTGACCGGTTGATTTGAAAAGCAAAGGTAGATTCTTTCTGGTGACGGATTCAGCTGAAATTATCAGAGTACAATCCTTCATGCCAGCTACATGTACAAACCAAATATCAATCCATCCGTGTCTCAGTAGTTTGCCTTGTTACATGGGTTCTGGAGACTGATATTAGAACATTGATCATCATGATAACAACACCCGAAAAACAGTTTGCCAAAGAAGTTGCACTTAAGAATTCTACACTATAAGTCGTGTCACGGATTCTACAGAACATGGGCAGTCGTGAATCATTATGGAATGGGTCAAAGTGTAAGATAATATTGATAACCAGTTATAATTTTGAGGAGTAACATGCCGATTCGAATCCTTTTTCTTAGTCTCATGAAACAATTCCCACTTGTGTTTGAACGCCTTTGCAGCAGTAATTTGTAAGCAAGTAACAGTGAAAACGAATTCAGCCCTCCAGATTAGGCCTTGGGATCTGAAACTTTGACCGACACTGGGAACTGCAAAGTGGCTTATTGAGTATTGCAGCGTATTCACATTTAGCCGATTACTGGTACATAGTGAAGTGAACTTGGCGACACTTTGTGCTTACACGGGCAATTTTGTAGAAGCGTTACAGCCTGAAAATCCAGCTCTCGGGCTGTTTTAATTATGTGGTGTTCAGGAAGAATGGGAGAAGACAGGCGGGGACGGTTGACGGATGTGCACCCGGGAATAGTTACTGGCCTCGATCCTTAGAGCCTGGAGCTCTTCTCCAGGAGTTACCTCACCCCCAGGAGTTAACTCTGCTGAAAAATAACCGTCGGAACTACTCAACATTTTGGGCTTGAAACGTACATGGAGAACAGCAATGCATAGCGTAAACCGATATCTCTAGCGATCTGAATCAAATCATTGTTGCAGAGTTAGGAAAATATAGTTCGAAAGTAACTGAAATATACCCATCCAAAGAAATCTCATGTCCTTCGATAGAAATCAATGTACAAATTGGATCTTCCCTTGCTTGCCGGGCTCGGTGCAGTATAAATATGAATAGCAGCAAATAGACAATTCGAGTTATCCTTTTAGCTTAAAGATCAATTTTGAACTTTTTACTTGTTAAATGTAATAGGACTGTCATTGGCGTGATGGAAGCTACGTGTACATGTACCTATAGTGGATTTGGACTGCCAATGTAAATCATTGAATCAAAAAGACAAGGATAAATGAGTGAAGGAAAAATCACGGAAATACTATGATACTCTCCTCTTCATGACACTAGTAAGATGAGTATCAAAAAGAATGTGCGGACCGGAATGGAAAGAATGGAAAATACGCATCATCAAAGTTAACATAGCAGAGGATGAGTTGTATAACAAGGAAATTAATCAATGATAACGTTAACGTGGTGTATTGGCAAATTTGAGTGTTTGCACAAAATGAGGAATGGACAAAACAAATTCTGTTTGTGATAGTTTGAAGTGATACCAGAAAGAAGAGTCAATAAAAATCATATCCAAACAGTCACGGAAAATGTTACCTACTACTCTTTTACTTGATAGCCTATATCGTATTTGCAGACTTCACTAGTCCGGTTACCAGACGAATGCCATGACTCTCCATTTATTTACTAAGGACACCAAGCTTCGGGCCTCGCTGGAAATCCCGGCGTGCCGTGTGAGCAGGTCTCCGGTGACGAGATGATATATGACGCGATATGACCTATTAGTGGCGAGCAGCCGCCATTTCCAGCCGACACCCTGGCACCTGGCACAGGGCGTGGGGCCTGCCGAGATTTCTATCGGAATAACGGCCGAAATTTTGCGCCATTCATCATCTTACAACTGTCAATAGGACCTCATTTCGAATTCATACTTGTAACTTGTATGATCACGGGTCGTTTTAAACGAGAGTTAAACATGTGTCAAGACTGAGATAGCATGCATTTCCCCTGAAAGTCGTGATCGTGAGTGAACGCCACTAGGACATAATCTCTTATGATAATAAGTAAAATCGAACGATGCCAAAGATCCGGTCACGGTGCATTCCACACTGTATTGTTTCATGCAACCTTTGATCCTTTGGGAAATGGGTACAAGATGAAGACCATACATATACGTCTGCATATAATATCGGCTTCATATGTGGTGAAAGAGCTACAGAGACCGTGGGAAGGTTACGTATGTGGAAGCTGAAGTTATCAACGAGGACAGGAACCAATGGAATGGAATATGATATTATTTTCTCGATCGAAATTGGGAAATTTTGAAACCCGTGCCCCTCAAATCAAAGCACAGACATTTACCAGAGACGGCACCATGCAGGTTGGTATGTAATCGAATCAAGCACGGAAACTTTTCATTGGGGAAACAAACTTGTAAAATCTATAGCGGCAGCGGATTAACACAAACCTCCTTTACGGTCACTTTTTTAATGACCACGTCCTACTTTTAATCGAATTACTTTGAGGAGGATTTCCGAGTAGAAGTCGGCGGACATCTGGTTATTCCCTTAGTCACGATAGCCGCAAGATAACGTGTAGGCGCAATATTAGATTGTCTACTGATGGCTTCAGAAGTAAATCCTCCAGCTTTCTTCTGCGCTTTCAAGCTGTAAATCAGATTTACCGTATCCGATTGGTCTTAACATGTCCTGCTTAGAATACCGAATATTGTCTTTCCTGTGTTTTAGGTAGTAGAGTACTAGTTCCCATTGTTTAACATGTATTTGTATCTATTAATTTGTATTGCACCAATTAAACGAAATACTATGTACTTGTATTCAGCTGTTATTTATTTAAAAAAAGATTCGTCATTTGCAAATTTTCAAATAGTGTAGACCATGAGTTTGGTTCTGCGAAATTTAAAGTGACAACTTGGACGTGTAAATGGATTCCGTCAATCTTGATTTGTAACAACCATATTGGCTTGCATACCAATAATGGTTAACTTTCGAAACAATTTCAGTTTACACAACAACATTTCAGCTGGAGTTACTCTCCCGGGGGGAGGTCAACCTGCCAGCAGTCCATACGAAGCCATTACTGGAAGTAGGTTACCGATAAAAGCAGGACACGTAGTCAGTCAAATTACTCGGTGCTACTTTTTCACTTCACCCGCTGACACCCCGGCTGCTGGCGGCTATGTTGATGTACACACATGTACGCACACTCAGGGCCCGTCTGCAGAGGCGCGTTTGAAATGTAGTGAGATGATTGACGAGGTGCTTCCTTGGTTCATGATTTATTCACTCTCCGCGCCGTCTAGCTGGGTTGCGAAATTCACTCCATCTTAACGTTACTGTTGGGCCTATCGGTGTAGCAGCGTGCATTGTACCCCCACCAAGAGTATACCCGGGTATCATCTATATTATACCCCTGAGGCGTAATCTAGGCTACTCTAAATTGTACCCCCCTCGCCCATGAGTCTGACCAGGCCAGATTTCCCACCATACCCCATGTGCTCTTTATACACGTTTAACATTTATGTCTGTTTTAGCCAAAGATGCACATTTCCAGCTTCTCTGTCATGATGTTCATGTCGAATGTGATACTCAAGTGTCCTGATGTGATGTGATGGATCTTCCTTTTTGTAGTGCACACCTTGGAATGTATTTGTTTCTGTTCATATATGTTCCTCATCTAAGCTCATATGAGGATTCTGTGCCCTAACATTTCCATCAAAAGTCTGATAGGGGAGTAGATTCTGTGCTATCACGGTCACGCTGGGTAGTATGTCGTCGTCGTCAGTTATGTAGAATGACGTGACAGTTCGTATCATTCAATTCCTTCAAAAAAATGTAGCCTCCGGTAATTCCCAGCAGTACAGGCTCGAATATACGACACCATGTCCAGATAACGAAGACACTTGGTCATTTCTATATTAATATATAGCATGATATTCCGAATCAGACCAGCTCTATTCTCTTTTTTTCAAATGAGGATGCCTATTTCTGCCACATGTCTAAGGCATCTACTTGCTATGGGGAATGAAAAAGCAATAGGTTGGTGTCGAAAATAATTGCGGTTATTTATAAATAATTGTTCCATACAATTGCAACGATTCTTACTCAGGAGGACCTATCCATATGACTCATTTACTTTGTAGTAAACCAATACAAAGCAGTAAGAAATGTAAAATGATTCTTACGATTTACATTCAATTGTGACCTTCACAGTGAACGAAAAAAAATCCGCTTTGTAAAATCGATTTCTGACCCAAACCAGATAAGGTGGGTTTTGGCACACTCCCAGACCTTCAATCAAACTAAACTACTTTTGAAAGAGTTACCGTCACAAAAACCTCACAGTATGATTTGGCAAAAGTGGGTGGAATGAAAAAATATATTCACGCAGCTGTGCTTCTCGTAAAAATGGCAATTTCCGAAGAATACCCGCACTATCAAAGCAGGACCTGTTAATGGTCTTCCCCTATCTACCACTCTAACGGGACTAACTTTCACCTATCAGTAATCATGACAGAGCGTCCATTAGGTTTTACACCCCGGTCATTTACGTGGTAAGACTCTTTGTCTAAATAACTCGATGCTATCACTCTGCATAAGCCATTGTCTCAATGAAAGCTCATGCGTTCAAGGGGGCCATTTGTTATATGAATACCATTAGCACTATCTCCTGGGCAGCACGAGACTTACACAGCTTCCAGGGTAGAAGTACCAATCTATCTGGGAAATCAATAAAGAAGCCTTATTAGATCCTTTTTTTCTTTGAAAATCCCTTGACCACTAATGTTGGATTCCCTTTTCAAAGGGATTTTTTATTTCTCTTGTATTTTTTCATTTCTTTGTACTTCCGCCATTTAAGATTACATTCGCCCCCATGTGCAAAGTTCCGGACGGATTTGCCTCAGCGCTAGCGTCATTACATGTTCTACGTTTGCACAACATTTTTCTTCTGTGCAATTTTCTCAAAGCCTCCCCCATCGAGTCTCTATCTCTAATATACCAGATCATCAATCTACTGTCACAGACTCGCTCCTTAATTAAAGCTAGAAGATTAAAAAGTAAGGACATCCTTTATGCGAATATGATAAAGTCAACAAAAGCCAACCGAGGTTGTAGTATGGATTGGTGTCCAGTTCACATTACACGTAATTCGACCTGCCGATTTTCTCGCCTTGTCCTCTCGAAGCTGACCCCTATCCCTGGCCCCAGGCTCTTTGTATTAATCAGGATGTATTCAATAACGTTATCCTGTTGATTAAGCATTGATAAGCGGCTTGGACCCGCCTACTGATCGTATTAAAAGATAGTCTGCCATGGCCCATTCCACAAGGGACCCGTAACGCACTGTTTGCATGCACTACTCATCACCAATAGCTGCTGTCAAAGGCTTTCCGCACAAATATATATCTACATTTACCAATACGGTGAATTGCAATCTTTAACTTAACTAAAACTAAACGTAAGTTAGTGTTCGCTGTAGTTTTGATTTCAAGGTGCTTAACAAACCGTGCCAGACCGTGAAATTAGCAATTTACGCACTGGAGCTGGTCAATTCTAGAAGTGACAAAATACCTTGACACATGTATCTGTCGATGCGTACAAATGGTTATCGGGAAGACCAACAGTTAGTTGTCGTATTGGCTTTTCTCACAAATGTCATCAAAACCATCAAAGCGTATGGCGTAAAGACTCCCGAAAGGTTTAGGTGAGACCTGGGAGTGACCTTTCTATCTGGCGAGATGATTTCTGCTGCTCACATCTCATTCAAATTTCACCAGTAGCAGCTGGGCGGGTCGATCTTTTTGCCACAGAAATCTCCTCTCTGACACTTCGACATTTACGGCGCATGTCAGGAGATTCTACGTGCCGTAAAATACTCCAGCTCAAAATACGGACACTGTGCCTGTATCAACATGTTCTTACGTACTCCGTTCCGTCTTGCACATCCATAGTTTCAACAATTCTTGTGCGTCTTCTTCTCGGCTCTTGGCAGCAAACCGAGATTGTGCCTGGTGCTCACAAAGTCGCCTCGTCCCCGCCAAGCCTCCTTCATTATTATTTAATTATGCTGATTGAATGAGATTTGCCATTTACACAGTTAATTGAGTTTGTGTGCGCGGCGAGGCTGCATCACGACCTCCTCCCGCTGAACAGCGTCTTTGATTTTGTTTTTGCCTGTCGCAGGATCCAATCTATACATGCGGGGGTGTTGAGAGTCTTGAGAGGGTCATTCTGCCCATACCAAGCGTCTTCAAGACTGTTCCGGGAGTTTGGAGTCGCCAGCTGAAGAAGAATCCACCGTCATGTCAATAAGTGTAGGCAGGTGGCATCGCAGAGGAGCTACTCTGTTGGGAGTATGTACAGGTAAGGTTTACTTAATGTACAAACAAATTACTCCAGCTTTCCAATTTTCTATTAATTTTGCGGCTGTTATGTCGGGACGCTACACTCATTTAGTTTCCGCGGCTTATATTAGATTTGACAAGTAGCTCACTCGGGAGTGAAGTGCGTAGAAATATTCCATAAAAATGCTAACTAGACACGGTCCCCAAACATATGCCCATATATTTGTACATATGTACACATCAGAATAAGATGCAAACAGTGCATAAGCATTATAAAACTGTATCACTGCTTGTTAACGGCGTGATTCGTCACGAGTTTACATCTATATACCCTCCTACTCCAGATTTTCCGCTTTGTCAGCGACCCTGTAACAACATGGCAGAGTGCAATAATCTTCCACCAGCTACACGCATATTGTTTAATTATGTTTTCCATTACCAAAGCACTTAGATTCGCCATTCCATTTCGGCTTCGATCAAACCCACCATGGAGACGCTGTCTGCAGATAAATTGTTTGATAAAGATGTTCAGACCTGGCATTAGCTGGCCTGATGGGGTGGAAGGGTGTCATTCGTCAACTAAGATGACGCCGCTTTTATTTGTGCAGCACAGGTCTCCCGTTCTTGTATAACACAAACCGACGTGACTGATAATGGACCGTACACTTTTGTATGAAGTAAATGTGAGAAAAAAGGAATCGTTGAAGCCCTAAGGTTGGAAAACGCGACGCTATAGTGACTTTAATGTTTTTAATATCGCAGCAATGCTTTGACCCGCAGGGATCTAAAATGACGTAGTATCATCTTACTGAAAGACATGGGACGTAGACAGGAGCCTATAAATTAAAGGTGGAAGTCATCGAGGAATCCATTTTAGATGTGTCTTGTCCAACAGCAGAACACAATGTGCAGAGCTAAAATCTTAGAGGATTGCGTATTTGGCGATAAAAGGCTGTAAAGATAAAAGCCATCTTCATGACTAAAGACAGACTGGCGCTGGCCTAAAGCAAAACTGTAAAACGTTTTAAAGTGTGTCAATTAACAAAACAAACTAATTGACTCTGTATGAAATAATGTCAAAGATTGGCAAAAGATCAGAAAAGTTAGCAAACTTATATAGCTACTGACCCATATGGTCGTGCAGCGTTGGTCGATATTTTCACAAATTACAGTCTTCAATCACATAACATTATCTTAAAAACTCGACGACAACTTTTTGTAGTGGCAATTCTTTGGCCTGGGAACAAAGTACGTTACAGTATGTTATTATGGTTGAAGTTTTCGACATCTGCCAAGTCATTAATTGAAGATCCATTTTAGTGTCGTTTGGCCAAACCTGGTGGAAACATGATAATTACAAGGGTCAGTAATGATTGATTTTAAAAGTATACCAGCTGCTCTTTTTCCTTAAGTTACATTGTTAATTGAATGTAGCTTAAAATTATGTGACCACATAAAATACTGCCTGCATACAGAAAAGTGCAGTTCTATCTCACAATTGGTACCGAATATGACTCTGTTGAGAAATCAACCAAAAAAATCAGTAGAAGATGGATATTGTTCTGAAGAAATATTTGGAACATATGGTGTGCGATGGCCGTTAAATCTGTTTTTGTAACACATCGCTGGAGCCAATTATGGAAACGTGCGGTAGTGATTGAACCACGAAGGTCAAATATTTTACTCTTGATGTCAACTGATAAACCCGCAGGGAAACCATCTGCTCATTCGGAGGACGAGCCAAGTAACGTCAGCTTTGATGGACGATACAGTGTGCCGCGATGGCGGCTGAATATGGGCTGAGGTTGTTTCCAATCCATAGATAAGATGTTTTATGGCGCCATAAATTTCCAGCTTTCAGCTGCGGCTCAATAGTGGAGCATAACATAGTGGCGTGCATGCGAGAAAGACATTAAATCGGAAGTACCTCACGGCAGAAAAAAGTTACGAATCCACTTGTGGCTAATTATCAGCTGGGCGCTAATTGCCTGGACAATCCTGGCACCTCCGTTGTAGACCAATTTCGTCGGACTTTCTATTCCTCAACAACAGTTGTTGGACAGAAAATCTGGCAAAACATGAAAACCTGGAAGCAATCGAGAAACTGCGCGTTGTGAAAGTAAAAAAAAAACGTACAACGGGGTATAAAATGGAGACTATGAAAATACGAACGCTTAGTTGATACAACGCCAACTGTCATAATTCCGCTGGATACAATACCAAACACATTGCAAAAAAAATGGTGAATTGAAAGATACCTATTAAATAATACAGCATCAGTAATGCCTGAGGTATTCAGATATTCGGGTGTTCAAGTCATTCTCGGGAAGGCCTCGATTTATGTAACGCCGTCTTTTTAACGATTTGGCGGAAGTATGAGTGTTAACGATACATTTCATTTTATCACTTAAAAAAGCAACACCAGTGGTGCCATATGGATCAGGAAATCCTGATGCATGTTGGAGGACAGTGGCGATGACAGATAGTTTGAACTATTATTATTGGATCTTAAAGTCAACCGAGAATGCCATGGGGCTATTTTTATTAAATCCGAAATAAATGATACATAGCACCGGCGCACATCAATATCTAATACTCCCTCGTGGTAAACTCCAATTTTCAGCAGCCTACACTGTATGTCACATGTAATTAGACGGATGAGAAGGTCACACAAATCACAAGGCTCGTGCCATAACTCAAAATCTTCGATCTCTTTGACTTTTACAAAGCGCCAACCACTGGTAAGCGGTAGAACTGAAATAACCGATAAATGAACAAAATTATGGAATGATGAATGGATGGATATATAGGTAAAAAATATGAATGTTAAAGCAAAGTTAGGAGACATTTAACACTTAAGAGAACAGGTCAGAATAATATTTCCTTGGATGTAGAATCATGATCATTTTGATGACTAACTTTTTCAGTAACGGTAATTCTAGAATTAGAGCTTCCGTAAATGTTATGAAAATGTATTTATACGGATTTATGTTGGTATATGTAGGTCTGATTACGGCTTATATGACAATCCACACGCACAACCTAACTGGTGAAATGATGGTGAATTAAGCACTACGTTGAAGCCGCCATTTGTATTTATTTAACACATGGACTGGTTGGATCAGCATCAGCGTTACTCTTTCGAAATAGAAACATGATAGATAGACAGTGGCAGAAGTATCAGTTTGACCAGAAAGCCGCTGAAATCTTACATCAGTCTATTGATGAGTTGTGTTGGCTTTATTTGCGAGCAGACAAAAGAAATATCTTCAAACAAACAAAATTGTTGCCATCCACAAAGAGTGGAGCGCAGGTGTTTGGGTGTGGTCTGCAGATATTGACACACCCAAAAACTGTCAACGTTAAATTCAAGTCCCCCTACAGTTCGAATTCTCTACATATATCAAACAGCACCATACTATTACTATTTGACACACAGGATATGATTTGCATTGACAAATCAGGTGCTTACATCTCTGAATTGTTCTTAACTTAATTTTACAAACTTTTGCACTGTTGAAGTTCGATTAAAAGAACCAACTTGACCAAAACAGATGTTTACATGGCATCGATGTGGCATGGTCAGAAACATGTGGAGCTCCAGATAGATTGTTGAAATATGAATAGCAAGACATTAATGCATTGTGTGTCTGCACGTGGTAGACTTCAAATGCGGCTACTCGCGCTGACTCAAGGTCATGTAATCTTATCAAGACAAGCCAGAGGTCATCTCCGATAATTTGGAAGCCCCCGGAATGAGTTGACAATCTCGTGGGCATACCCTGCGTAGTTGGGAGTAGTGGCATGCATCATCTTACTATAATGGCTGCAGATATCAACACACGCCGAATGTATCTGGATTAGCATTGTGTTATGATTGCCGCGGTCTGGAGTCGGACTGAATACAGAGGAACTCATCAGGAATTCGAGCTGCGGTTGAAATGTTTGATGTTTCAATTTTATCTGTCCATCTCACGACAGTCTACATTAACGTGATAATTTTAAGTATGTGAGATTGATAAAATGAAAATATTTTTTCTATCTGTTTCTTTTTTAGAATTTTTAAAGAGTTTTATTTTACTCTCTTTGTTGTAAAGCTGGATGGAGACATAGTTATGGTAATGATTCTAAGACTCTGATCATTCACGGCAAGAACACTTCATAAGTTTATGTTGCCTTGTACTTACTGCAGTCTAGCCTAATTCAATTTTGAGATGACTAGCTGAAGGTGATGTTATCGTGTTTTGATAAATATATTTTGAATAATTGAGATACGAAAATTTGAGACAAATTTCATTACGAGCGAAGTAGGTTTCGATGATTCACATATTAGTTTTACCCATTTGCTCATCAATACCTAACTCGTTCTCAATCTACTTCCAATGAATAAAGCTCATTTAAAGCAACACAGATTAGTTTATCCAACCCAAAATGGCGTTGTCGATGCCCCGTGTCACGAGTGTAGACAGATAAGGATAGATCACGGTAGACAGAACTGTTTTCGCTCTTGTGTCTAGACAGGCTTCTCTCGGTGCATCTTATAATAGATGTCTGAACTAAGGCATTTTAGTCTTATCCAACAACAAAAAAACAAAGTTCGCCGACCTTTTGGCGAACTTTAGAAAATAGTGAATTTGGCCCACTTCAAAGACGCGCACTGATCATCAGCGGGTCAAAGGTGAATGGAAGTCGATACCTGTCGCCGTCCAGAGTCAACGTGGTTTGATTAGTCCTAAAACTGTCATCTGTAGCATGTGCTTTTCCCCAGCACACTTGCCCTAGTGTGTCATGATGTGCTTTTCCCCAGCACACTTGCCCTAGTGTGTCATGATGTGTTTTTCCCCAGCACACTTGCCCTAGTGTGTCATGATGTGCTTTTCCCCAGCACACTTGACCTAGTGTGTCATGATGTGCTTTTCCCCAGCACACTTACCCTAGTGTGTCAATAACATCGATTCACAAGTCCATACTAGCTATATAGTTCATACTGGGTGCCATGTAAACTAAGTAGCAAAACTTTGCAATGAATTAAAGGTACGTGTAAATAGTCCGATTAAGTTATCTTAGTGCCTTCAGTGAGTCTTTTTTTTTACATTACGAGTCACCCGATAATCATTTTAGTACCAGCCTTGTTAGGAATCATTTATATCGATTATCACAAAATTTCTCATGCGGCACAAAGAGGGTACACTAATGTAGCGTTTAAATGGTTATACGGTATAGGGTGTTGATATCAGGTATAGGATGTTGATAAATGATAATACAGTACATAAGATGTTAAAATGATTATACATTATATCATACCCGGACCGTATTAACGTTTGATACCGGTGTTCCAACAGTATAGAGCTTTAAAAGTCATGTGGCTATGCCGTCACTATCAACATTCAAATGTTGCTTGCCAAACTTGCCATGTAAATTTGAGTGAGCTTATGCGGCTGTAGAAAAGATCATATGACAACCTTGGAGTATAACTATTCCGGGTTAAGCAACTAGGATATCAACTGTGATGTAAACTAATATAGTATCTTGTTAACCAAGGTTGCTGCATGTCGACATCTTTAGAAACTTCGCTATGAGATCAACCCCTAAAAGTGCGTATTTCCTGCAGCAATACCGAAAGTAGACCCTCGGTAATTAACGTTTCTTGTATTGATTTTTGCTGCAGCTCCTCTGAGATTGGGGTTTTCTGCGCCAGCTATTTGTCATGACATTGGCGTGACATTCTGAAATAGGCCTATTCCTGATGATGAATTAAGGAGAAAGAATTGCCAGAAGTTATTCGGTGGGCAGAATCAAGCAGGGTCGGTCATGACTTGAATTTAACACAGGATAGATTTGCGATTCTAGACTAGATGTACGAACATTTGGCAGAGTGAAATTCATATGAATATGGTACATTGTAGTTGATTTCCTCCAAGCAAGTATGAAACAATCGTCCATTTGGAAGTAATAACACATTTCATTATTGTTCATGAAGAAAAGCAGAACCTATCATTGGCACCATTATTTCAATCTCCATTTGGACGCTTTAATTTAATGCATTGGCGACCGCTATAAAGCGAGGAAAAGTTCGCTTCTTTTGGACGTCGAACAATTATAAGGTAACAGGAAATAGCACTTTCATATTGAGCTGAGTAATGTCAAAATATCATCTGGTCACCCTGTGCGCGAGCGTATTCATCATGTCGCAGCAGTAATCATGAATCCGTCATTGTCAAAAATGAAAGAAAATTGGTTCGTCGACAAACCCAGAAGGCCAAAACGCGGGTTCATTTGCATAATTGACACGTTATGAGTGGCCCATTTGTCATGCCGCTATTGCATACGCGGTCTAACCAAGTAGCGTGCTGTCACTTGGCCCTCACATCGAAAATGAAGTTCCGCACTGACTTTATGTTCATATCAAAGTGACTAATATGTTAATATTTATCATGAAATTTCTGTGATATGAAAGGTTTAAAAGCGTTTTGTTGAGCTTGATATCATATGCTCGCAGTGTATGTATCATGATATCGCGTATGAATTCTGGCAAGTCTTCAAATAAAGTCTCAAAGTCTCTCTCAAAGTCTATGTACGGTACTTTAATGTGCAAAAGTACTTTTCTGAACATTTCTTTTCAAGATAAAAGAAGGGATCCTTACTGTATCTTAGAGAAAAGCTTTAAGGGGAAGAAAAAACATGGATGAAAGAAACAAATGTATTCAAAACTTGAATACAGCTTTACTGATTTAATAATAATGTAGCATATTCGAGGTAAGGCCATGTTGACTCGATTGTATGCATGACATCCCCACGCGTGTCAATTTTCGACCATTTTCGACCATATACAGACCGTAAATCGTACAAAGCAGCTAAAATGCGAATTTGTACGCTGTAAGTCCCAAAGAAATTATCGGAAACGGATGCTAATATCGTAAAATGCCAAAGTCATTTCAAAAGTCAAAGAAGAGGATGTGAAAGAACACAAACGTAGTCTCTATTGTTCTGTAGACCTTGCTGAAATGGGATACATCTGGGAGGGGGTGCAACGGACAACATCTGATCAGAAACTGTGGAGAACAATGACGGCCCGCCTCAGTAAACATTAACTGATATGCGGTGACGATGATGATGGTGATGATGATGATACCATGTGTGCGTCATTTTTTCAACCTTCCTATTCTTCCCTGACTGTAAACAATTCTCTTCCCGTAGTGGTGCTCCCCCTCCTGGTGCTGGGAGAACCGGTGGTATTCTCAGCGTACCCGATGGAGTTTTTCGAGCCCACCAAAACGTTCAAGACGAGATCTCCATATGCAGACAGCACGACGAACGAATGGCTGGCCAACTGCCCTGTACGGTCCGAGAAAGGTTGCTCCATCAGAATCAGGTTCAAAAAGTTCGATCTACAAGGTGAGTCCGGAAAATACGAGTTTAGTCTGAGATCCAGTCACATCAAAAATGTTTCACCTGTCCTGACGCCAGAGGGGAACATATTGTAGTTGTTCTTTTTTTCTCTATAACCTCTATAAAGTATGAATAGCTCACATAATACGATACAAGACTACATAATTATGAAAACACGATATGCGCTTGCGCTTCGGCCCACGGAGACGCAACTCGTCCGTTTCGTTGCTATAGATATGACAGGATGAAAACGCACGCTCTATAAATCTATCACTGATCACCGATCTATGTACGTTTGGTGTCCTCTAAAAGCAGATGCAGTTATACCTCCGTACAGAGGTCAGACATTGAGATTAATATCACAAGACAACACTGACAGAGTGAGAAAAGGCAATAGACTTTGACACTTCAGTGGTATTGATGGTATGTGTTCTGATATGCTTGTGAGATACTGGATTTTACTAAATTAGCAGATACGAAAGCACAACATAGCGTAAAATACAGGGGAAGGCAAGGAAAGAACATTATATATAACGGAACCAAAAATTACAGAAACATATTATTATATGAAAGAAAATTAAACTGGATGAAAATCAAGTTGAATAACAAATGTAAGTAGAAACATCTACAAAAATCTGAAAATAGATGCTTAACAGAGAATAGATAATCAAATAAGTAAACAAAGGGATTCTGACGTTTTGTCGTTTTTAGGCAGGTATATGACATTCGTCTCAAATTGTATTGAATACTGAATGAAATGGAAACCGCAGCGGCGTGTAGGCATAATAAAATTGATAATGTGTTGAAAGGCATGAAAACCGTTAATATAGGCGGTGATCGTTTGCTTTAATTCCTTGTCAGCATATAACCAGAAGAAGCAATGGACCTCGTGCTGTTAATATACAAGGAAAATAGGCCACATCTCGAGGGATGGTTCATTTGTTACCGGAGGATTAAATGGTAGTTTGTCAGACTCAGTAAGTGGTTTCTTTTGCCGCTACGTATCTTCATGGAGATCAGTGGATCTGAAGTTTGTAGTTTTCTTGTTGGTACCTCAGTGTTAATCTGTAACTTTGTGTTGTATTGATTTGCTGTGACGTGTACCTTTTGCCATTCTTTAAGAGCAAACAGTTCTTAACCTTTGTGTTATCGAGTGGGTCCAACAACTGATGTGCTGCAATATCTGTTAGTTCTCATGAGAGAGAAGACTCTTTCATAAAAACAGATCAGACTCTCCACCCCTTGTCATTGTGGCCATTCAGTACGGTCAGAGGGCAACAACTAATTTCCTGGACTCATTATCCAAGTTTGACAGCAAAAGACAATGGAAGCAGCTGGGACCTGCATCTAAGTGTAGTATTTGAAGTTGTTGCTATGATACATCATTTAATATCTAACTGGGTCTGACGATACCATAGTAATATCTACATATCTCAAGATGAAAAGCAATGCTATAGCCAAGACAGCAAGGGACATCATAATCCTAATCCACCAAAACTTGGAAAATATATACTCTTTGGAAGTTCCTGAAAAAGCGCAATCAAACGCAGCGGTCTCCCTCTCGATCTAATTAACTCATTATTATTGAGATTTAAAGTAATATCTATTGCCAGAATGCTAATGAAATTTCATGTAGGTGGCTCTCTTGTATGATAAATTCCAGCTGTGAGTGAATATTCCTCTGTTAGATCAAAAGTACAAAAGAAGACGCAAGGAGATGTTTAGCATGATCAACATTTTAAACCATTTAGTCTTCACATACAAATTTAGCAAATGTATTTTAAATGCATGAATCTGTATGTGATCCTAATCCAAAAGACGAAACTGTCTCAAGCTTGTAGAAAGGGGACGTTTCGAAATAACTCTGTGGATAGAAGCTAAACAGATAACAGATTTTTCCTATGGGATTAGCCTTTAATATCGTAAATTAAAAAGTAGTTTGTCTTACTAAACCCCGCGCGTCTGCACAGAAAAGCAGATATTCACAGCTCTGTCAACTGTCACCCTACCATTAGAAATACCCAGGTGGGTGAATAACGCATGAAACAAGTTAATTAATGCCCCTGTGACATTTCAAATCAGATACATACGTTCATATTTGATATTTCTCAGAATAGTTTGTTTAAGAAATTAAGAAAAATTAGATATTTCTCGTTGACGACGAATCTGAAATGGGGTGAAAGTTTGTATGATTTACCTTAACGCAACTCTTTGTTATTGTATAGTTTCCCTGTGGAAATTACCATGTAAAAAGCCAGGTGCCATAAACTTTTTATTCATTACAATCATTACCTTTATGGCATTCCTGGTGGAGACCGGAAGGAATTCCTGCCTACAATTTGATGCTTCCAGTCCTGAGTTGTACATCAATCTAAAACAAAATGATCCCCTGCCATAGCAGAAGAAAATTTATGATATTATTAAATTCGCAGCTTGTAATTTCCTATGTTTTACAGCGGCATCAATAAAGGTTTGTATATTCAGAAGCGACAGCAACTCTAAAAGACTGAAAGAAGTCGTGACTGACAATAAATACATTCTACTAGAGTTCCATGAACACATACCTTCGCCAAACAAACAAGGGTTATTATGAAGAAAGCCTGACAGTTTTTCAGACCTTATAAATCCTTGGCATTATGGTGGTAATGTCTTATTGTAGATATAACTGGATTACAAAGTTCCTTAATTCGATATGCAAAAAATGCATAAATCCAAAATATGAAAGTCCTATCTTTGTAACGAGGGCCATATTTGTTTTCTCCTAAATTATGTTAATGTGAAATTAATCTGCACGATTTACGTCCGATAATGTTCACCTTCACTAAGCATCATAATGCTACATGTATGGAATTCCCATTAATTACCACTCTGGAATTATAGTAAAAACTGGAAGTTCCACGGCAGTACCTTAGAAAGCTGCTTGAGGCATTATTAAACTTGACCTTCATTTTCTTGACCCCTACCTACCAAACATACCCTCCTACCGAATATCACCAGGATCCATCCAAGGCTTCTCGAGTTATGTTGTTTACAGACAGTCACTCACTCACTCATGTGCATGATAGATTAGAGAACTCTATGATCCAGTAAGATCTACTGTACAATAGGGCAAGACATTACTTTAAGGATTTATAATGTCAAAACGGGCACTCTTCAAAGTAACCCTTGTTTATTTGGCAAAGATATGTGTTCGTGGAACTCTATTCTTTTGTTCTTTCTATAATTTCCTGTGCACATCTTTCCTCATATCATGCTTTGTTGGAAAAACACAACCCCTCATTCAGATGTTTGAAAAATAAACCACACAGGCTTGTTTGTTTGTCTGACCTACTTTCCAACTTGCAACCAAAACAGAGGCAGATACTGTCCCTGAACAGAGGTCAGTTAATAGCTTGAACATAAGATTACACATTCTACCCAATAGCTATGTATTGACGCCTTACCTTGCATAGATAAATTTGACATTATGTTAATCATGACCTACAGTACCTGCCTGCCGAAAACAATGAATATTCATCAATCCCTACTGGAGTTATCCCTCTTAAAAGTTTGGAACAAAAAGGTTCACTGCAGTTCAAAACAAGTCACCAGGGGGCCCAAACCTACACCACTTGCTCCCTGCACCAAGGCCTATCCACCACTAAAAAATCATCAACCTGGCACCAGCAGAAAACTTAACGTCCAACTTTGAACCTCCGCTGCAGTACCAAAACTTGTTGCCAGGACGCCCAATATCGAACTTGACCTTCGTTTTCCAAACCCCTAAATAACTACCAAATATAATGCAAAACGATTCACAGCGTCAAAAGTTATCTTGTACACAGATACACACACACACACACTCACCCCGCTGCACTCACGACAGAAAGTGCCAGAAGTACCATTTTCGTGCAAAACCTTGGTATACGCAAACGCAATTCAAATACCAAATATCGTGACATTCCATCCACAGCTGCTCGAGTTATATGAGATCGACCTATATATTGGGACACCCGAAAATTTTCTAACCAAAATATAACCTTCTTGGCGAAGGTAATAAGAAACAAATTATCATTGTATCGCATAGTGAGGACTGTGGTGGGCGTTACTTTCAAACCATTTTTAGTTTTTGACGAGTATACATATTCATCAAAGTTCTGCAGGTAAAGAGGAAGAGACAAACTATGAGCGCAGGCCGTACACAAACACTTGAAATTTTAAAGGCTAACTTTTCTACTAGAGTGAAACTCACGAAGTACTGGCATAACCTCACTAGATAGACCGCGAGACATCAACAAAAAGTACAAAATAGAAAGCCCGATAAAAACGACTAAAAAACGTCACAAAACAGCCGGAGCCTGTGTGTACCTCTGAGAGTACCTCTAAGCAACTCCTCAATTACATGAACATAGGTTATGAATACATATGGCAGGTCGTTCGATGTAATATAACCGCTGCCACTGCATGCCTGTGAAGCCTGTGTGTTACATCGAAGGGGGATTATGCCAGCTATACAATTGCAATCAGATCAGATAGATGCACTGCCTTTGCCAATATTAAAATGTTCCGCTAGACCAGTTAATCCTAACTCATTTTGTGATTGTTGGCTCGGAGACTTATAACATGATTCCATGTTGTTGAACATATTCTCCTATCGACATGCAAATTTCCTACACATGTGATTTAAGGAAGTCAGATGAGCAAAAATGACATTGCCATTGGTTTCGAGAAAAGTTAGACACAATATTTTTCTACTTTCTTTTGAAATATTGCAGATAGCAAGGGCTGCCGGGCTGACTACCTGGAGGTTCACCGCGGTCCGAACGCTAGCTACCCTTCCCTGGGCAGGTTCTGTGGAGGGTGCATCCCTAACGACCTGTACGTCCTGGGCCGCAATGTCTTCGTCCGGTTTGTTTCGGACGGAGCGATTTCTGGGCTAGGGGCAGAGTTCGACATGTCAGTCCTCTTCCGTAAGTGCTGTGTTGTTCATTGAGAAGCGTCCGGATATCCACACTGGAGCAAAGTCTTGTAATTTGGTCGATAATTGACCAATGATGTTCATCATGGTCACGGCTGGTCAGCAGCTATGTGACTGAGGCAGGCCGTCATTGTTTTCAACTATCATAACTTAATGCGAAAATCTGGCACAAAATCATACCTTCGTCGTTCGTACATACTCGTATATCGTATCTTTCTACCTGTCTATCTATGCCTTCCGATCTATCCATATTCATATATAAATACACATCTGGCTATCTATATCTATCTATGCCTTTATACAGCCGTGGCCGAGGTTTGTAACACAACGCTCCGTTGTTCCAATGGAAAATGCCTGTCCGACTCCCTGTTGTGCAACGGCCGAGATGACTGCCCAATGAGCAATGACGAAGACCAAAACATTTGTGCTCCCTACGATGAGTTACAACAATCAAGTAAGTTAACATACACTTCAACAATTGTGAGTTGAATTTTCTAAACACTTGAGTCACGAATAACACTGTGCTGATAATGGATATTAAACGGTAGCCCACAAGGCCACGCTTCTCGTCTACAAAAGTCATTTTGTCCTGTACGAAAACCATTTCGTCGTCACAGAAAGTATTTCGCGAAACAAAGATTGCGCACCACAGCAAAATAACGTGTCCTTGTCGGCTACTGTAATATTGAAATAAACTTACAGATGTTAGTTAACATTTCCAGGTAATTGCAAAATGTAAGTCTTCACCAGACCCCCCTACAAAAATTGGCAAGAATTGAGTTGAAAGCTGTTCCTGAAATATATGTTTATTTGCACCACTCCTTTCTCGTGAAGGTCTTTGTTGATGGCAGTGCGTTCTGCTCACACAGGAGACTTCCCAGTTCAAAGATCAATCTCTAAAACGCCACTTCCGCTGGGAAGAAATACAGTTGTGGGACCGGCAGCGATTTTTTTCTTTAGGTCTCAAGCAGCATATATGCATAGAATGCTTTTCTTCCTCCTTCCATAAAACTTCTTTCTGTTGAGATTCATGGTATATACTAGTATTTAAAGCCTGCAAGGGGCTACCCACCTCTTTAGAATGATCTATTACGGCGTTACGTCTCTCTGAAGGGGTTTACCGTCTGTTTTACCGCCAGGTGTTCGCTTTATGAACTGGGGTCAAGAACCATCCAAGAGGCGTAAGTATAACTTGACATCTTTAAGATCTTGATGGTTGATATTGCCATTTATTGTCTAGACCCCAATCTTACTGCAGCATGAGCAGAATTTTGAATTTTGATTTCATATCTGTTTCTGTCGTCTGGTTAAATGAGGTGTTATATCTACAATGTTACTTGTTCTATGGAATAAATTTGTACCGTCATGAACACAATACTGTCTGTACAACAACAAACTCTGATTTCTGACATCTTTATAAAGACTGACAAAATGCGGCTTAACACAAATCCTCATAATACCACCGGATACCCTAAGTCACTCAATCACTTAGTCAGTCCTATAGAGACCACTTAGTCTGTCCACAATGGGCCCCTAAGTTAGCCACTTCAGAAAACACTTTCTCAGTTAGATATGATATTTTCAGATGAGCATACCTCTAGGATTACTGATACATCATTAACAGATCTCTTTGAATTCGCCGTTTCTTTCTAAAGCAGGCGGTCTGAGCGCACCCGTGGTATCAGTATGAGAATTGCTGTATTTTGGACAGTTGACGTTTCTGGCTTGTTTATTGTTCGTGATGGATGTGTAGTCCTGCAAATGTATCTCCGGGGTTCTGCAAAGCTTCGCTATCTTGGAGCCTAAAGTTGCACTAGCATAAACCATTTCCATGTGCTGCATGTTAGCGAATCGTGAAAGGGGTAGTAAAATTTTGAAATATTGCCACGCCGCTGTGACCCTTGTATTGATTTCCTCAGGTATCACCCGTTGAGAGGGTATGATATGTTGCTGCGATCCTTATTATATTACCGCACAGGAGTAGGTGGTGTGCAGTCCTCATGGGGATGTGGCACCGGTCGACCCATGAATAAAGATGCTGAATAAAAACGTCGGTTGTCATCCCAACTGTCTTACGTTCTAGATTACTGGGCTCAGAAGTTTGAAGTCGGCTGGACGAAGGGAGAGATCACGTTTGAGTCTCGTCTGTTCCCGCAGCCCTACCCACAGAACTTCACCTCCTACTACGACTTGAGATGTTCAACAGAGGACTTTCCAGACTGCAGGTTAGACAGCATTGTGTATGAATTGATATCTTTGTAACGCCAAACTCTCGTAGTTCTGTCGGTTACATGAAGACCGCAACCTAGCAGAACGTTGTGTTGAGTTCCCATAGGTAAACATTGTCCCTTTTGGCAATTCTTTCATAATTTTATCGTGGTTATACAGAGAAAATTCTAAAACATGTAAATACAAGGTATATACGCTTATCAATGTATGGGGTTTCATCTATCAATTACTACCAACTATAGTGTATACACTACAGTTGGTATACACTGTATACAGTTTCAAAGATCTAAAGTTTTAAACACTCCTATTTACCTAATTGTGCATGATATGCATATGTGGCTGTACCAATGAAGAGAGCAGATGCATGGAGTACAAGATGTAAATTAAGTTTGTTTACATATTCAGTCATCCACAAGCCACAAAGGCCAGAAACATTATCATATGACATTAAATCCGTGGTGTACTGAGACACCCCACTTAGCGATGCCGCCTCTTCTAGCCTTGCCGACAGACTTTGATGCTGTTTCCCAAATTAGTAATCATGAAGTAATAAATACCAGAATATTCAGCATGTGGCTGTTGTATTAGCGAGCGCCGGAGCAATATACCGTGTTGGCGGGGTTTCAAATCCCCGGGGAGTTCCAACGCTGAGGCGTGCCCTTTACGTCGTACGGCATTCATTAACATTGCCACCCGGAGGACGCAGCAGCCACTGCTGTGATTAATACCCAGATTAAGCCATCGGAATTAAATGCTTTATCACCGGAAAAATGGGACGTAAGAGCTTGAAATGAAAAACGCGGGTAGTTGATCAGCCGTCAGTATGCAAACTCGCTCTGCGTGTGTACGGCGACCTTGGATTTAGTCATCTACCTGTCAGACGTGGTTTGGCGGGAAACTGATCTCTTCTCCATTTAGGGCGAATTGGTAACGAACTCCGCGAAAACTCTCAATCGGTTTGACCTTGTGAGGCTGCTTGAACTGGCCTTATTTCGGTATAGTTGCCGCCGCAGAGACTGTTATCTGAATCGTAGTAACCACAATCAATTTGTTTTCGGATAAGAAAGCTGCCGTCGAACGAATACTTAACAAAGTCATGAAATGTTCAACCTATAAACTGCAACTTTATCGACTTTTAACGCCCATTACGTATGTTTACCTAAGGCCTGAGCTTGTGTTTAGGATTATCATATAATTATTTTGAACACAAGAGAGAAATGAGACTTATAGAAACTCCACCGCTATTAAAACTCCCTTCTATGACGTCACTTTATGCAGACAGGGCACATGACTTTGTAAGCAGTGGATGAAATGTTGCAAAAGGCTCATGGAGTCTCCCGTCTCTGTAAACAGGTAACGGTAAGGTCAATATGCATATGGTTTATATACCAAGAAAAAGTCCTTTTCATGTCCAAGCAATCTGAACTTATCACATTTTAGGATATCTTATGACTTTTTTTCCAAAAATTTTCCTCCAGAGTAAAGGTCGTCTTCGACGTCTTCAACGTGGGCAGCGGGCAGCCACGGATGTGCAGAAGCAGCAGCTGCTGCAAGACGAACTACCTGGAAGCACGTGACGGTAGAGATGAGAAGGCTCCTCTGATTGGTCGCTACTGTGGCTGCAACATGCCGCGGAGGATAGCGGGGACAGGGCCGTTTCTCTGGATGAAGCTCAAGTCTGGATTCGGTCAAAGAAGTAGGGGGATCCGGGCAACGCTGTCCATCATGGATCCTGAAGGTGAGTCTTAATTTTGTTTCGCAAAAGCAACTTTCTTCTTGAATACTGCATATTATCTCAGTGTTGTTCCAATGCAAAACGGCAGTCACCTTTCCGGCAGTCTTACTGTATTATTCCTCAGAATTTGGGTGACCAACTAGATCACGTGACCGCATAGAGAGCTGACTTCACCAATTGTACAAAAGTGCCAGCAAGTCTATCCGCCGTCTCTGTTGAATGAAGGTTGATGTGCCCTGGTTTCCTCTCAAATGTTTGACTTCCATACTTCTTTATTACAATGTGGCGACGCCGTGTCTAGTTCAGTGCATTTGTTCGATGAAAAGGTTAATTCGTTAGCGGCATGACTCGGATATAACGTACATACAATTACGAATAGATAGAAATGGATAGGTGATGCACCGGCGTCATACTGGCTGTATAGAGAATACAGAATAATGTACAACATTTTCACCCACTCTCCATAACAATGAAGCAGGTAGTTGCTGGCCACCATGCTGGCATTCTAATGATTCAAGTGTACACGGCAATCATAGTTTCTGCAAGTGTTGAAACCGCCTTCTGTACACATTCAAGCAATTATTGGTTAATTGAGCATGTCAGAAGATCTCCAAAAGTCCTACGCCTAAAACTATTGAGTAATTACTGAAATACAAATCCGGATTGCATTGGGCACAGCAGTGGCGTCACGTGAAAACGATTTATATGTTTTAAGAAAATTACTACTTTCTATGAAACACTACACCAGAAAGCATATCCGTCTCAGAATGTTATGCAAATCGTCATGTTTACAGAGATCACAACAGCCGAGCCCACGACACCGACACCGACACCCGCAGAGACGACGTTCACACCATCACCTGTCTATTACGACAATTGTGTTACAGAGCTTGTTCGTAAGTTTTCTTTCTACAGTTTCTATATATATTTCCCTACCATAATGATATAAGTGATGTGTTATTTCATTCCTTTATCCTTTCTGCATATCCATAGAAAGAATCGTCACAAGATTCAAGTCCTAGAGTTAAAAGAAATAACGTCGAGGAGAGCACTGCAGACATAATCCATCAGCTACAGATCTAGCTTGATTACTGAATTGATTAAAGCATGTACCTATAGACGTCTCACGGAGCTCCAAATAGTCTGCGTAATGATATAGACTACTGCATGGCATCATAGATTCTAGTGCATGACTAATGAACTGCAAAACTTAATACGCTGTGTGTGATGTAGGTTCTAATCTAAACAGATTTTCTAAATCATTGACGATCTTGACAACTTTTCAAAATTTTGCAACTCATTGTGAAGGTTATTTTGATTTAAAAACATATCTCTGTAGGCTATAACATTACAATGGCTAGTCCTAGACTGAATTAGTTACATTGCAACTGCAGATTGCATTGGTGTATGATACTCAAAATGTATTTACTTGAACCCTTCGAAGAAGCTAAATGTCCTTTTAACAATCATACTCATTGTATAAAGGTACGTAAAATGTCCAAATATCCAAAAGGCTCAGAAATACACATATCATGCTAGATACCTTTTTTGTTCTTTTGTTGTATTTACGTACAGAGTGTCTCGAAGAGTTTCTGTTTGATCTGAGCCGAGTTCCCATCAATGTGTGCTCACTATATGGGTTACAGACACTGCCCACAGAGTCCGAAAACTTTTCTACATTCATTAACAATTTAGAACATGTCGCAGCTTTGTTCAAACCTGAATAGTGAGTCGCTAACGGTATTGCCGCTGTTCTCGTACCTACAGCATACAGCGCAGCTTACAGTCCAAGAACGAGTTCAGCTCTACTAGCAGCAGCCGTGGTGGGAGGGGCGGTGTTCCGGCACATCTGTACCTGTCTTCTTCTTGGCCAATAGAACGGTTCTCTGGCAACGTGCTAATTAACAATTGGATTACAGTACGTTTTAGAGGGAGCGAATAGCATTTTGTATAATACACCTAGATTTGACTTATCAGAAATGGCCTGAACAATTCGATGTCAGTTCAAGGCTATAGGGAGAGTGAGATGCTAATTTGTTTCAGTAGCAGTAGCGACCAAATAGTTTAGCGTATTATCAGTCTCCGGAAAATTTTTACAGATATTTTCTCCCTGTATTCGTTTCCCTCTCTCCAATGTTACGATGCTTCATTCCGTTTCATCCTCTATCAAACACAGGCTCTTTTACTTATTTTCAACTTATCCATTAATCAAAGGATTCCGTCGTCTTTTATACAATGTTTATTGGTTCATTTAGTCGATATGTTGCCAGGACTTCAAAGAGGATGATATGTTTCGTCTGTATGAATAAGCTATAGATAAGGCAGACATCCTATTTCACATAAAATGCATCATATTTTTTCAGATGAAGACTGTCAAACCCGATAGCCCTCTCTGTCACTCAACTCATACCTGTATTGTAACATTCTCTATCCGACGACTTCTCAAATCCGCTGTAAATAGTAACATAGGGAGTCAATGAAGAGTAGTTTGGAGTGGACCACGTCCCTAAATGGACATTTCTCTCCCAGAAGCCTGATGATGCTTCTGTGTGTATCTACTGAAGAACGCCAACGTAGCTCAATACATGAATAATTCAGTCCTGATTGCGGAATGATGGAGAGTATCAGAAGAAGGTCCCAGCACGGGTCGCCTGGTGCCTTTGAAGACGATATGTCATTTGCAGTTGATGGCCCGTGAGTTGGCTGGGCAGTCAGAGATAGCAGTCATTCCGGTGTAACATAAGGTCTCCAGAGTCTTTCTCAGCCGCGCGTGGAGACGGAAATATCAATATATTAAAGGTCACAGCAGGAAGGAATGAAGGGTTTTACTAGCCGATGTTTTATGGTGGTGATGTTTGGTTGTAACACAATTCCCTTGTGTGGAACACATTCGTCTTCGAGACAGCAGTGAGTGATCATGAGACCTGTGGATCTCAAGGCTTGTGGCCTACTCTAGTGCATTAACAAATCAAGGTAACGAACAAATAGCAAATACACATCAAGACACTGTATGAAATGAAATGTTCTTACCATTAACTAATGTTAGCCAGACCCATTGAAAATTTGAAAACGCATACCGAGAAATACGTGACTGTGCGACCGACTGTATAATGCTGCAAATACGTGTTCATTTTCAGTGCTTCACATAGTAACGTTATGTGTTTTGTGTAAAATCAGGCGTTAGGTGTACAGTTACTAGGTTCTCATACAGCACAGAAACTAAACGCCAGAAATTTGATTTGACCTGCAGCATCCTGTAACGTCGACAGCTTGGTTATAACTAGCTGGATGTGTTGATCTGATTATAGAGGAGTCCATTGCCAACTCCATGTGTACTTACACATGACCTCTGTAAACACTGTTCAAAGATATCAATGCATTAGTAAGTAATCCGGATCTGGATCATTCTCCGAGTTTTTGCGCCTGTTTTTTTTGCAAAAGTAGTGCTCATTTGTAGAATTGTATTTCCAATGGCTAGCCCCCCACTAGGATCTGCTCCTCTCATACACTAGCGCAGATGTAGGAAAAGCAAACCATTAAAAGTGCAACCTTGGAAAAGTGTAGCAATGTTGCAAAAACAGGCACAAAAGATTGCGAATGAGACGGATCATTTCACATCTGCTTGGAGATAATAGTAAGAGCTTCAATGTGACTTCCATGTCCAAAAATATGAGAACATATACACCGCGTCATAGTGTACGTCACAGAGACAGTGTAAAAAGCTTATCAAGAATCTAATTGCTCAGCATTTGTAAGTACGTCCATGTAACGTTGAATGTAATTAACGTAAGTCGGCTTGCATAACTAGGTCGGGATTTAGTGTGAAGTATTGTGTGTTGCTGCGGTCTTTTATGACGAAATGTCTTAATAAAAGATTATGAATCTGAAGAAGGTGTGTGTGCTATTAACTTATTGACTAGTTAACCAAGCAATTATATCGTTTGTGTCACAGGTTGTGATTGTGGACAGTCTTTCCAAACGGGCTGGTCGGTGTATATATCATGGTCAGAACAATATACTAGTATCAGATATTATGGCCATGGGTTAAATCTGCTGACTTCATACAGAGCGCTACCATCATATTCCAAGATGGAAGGATTCCTACTACTACTACTACTGCTGACATATCACAAAGCTAACACAGTGTGTAGACTTAGTAGCAAAATTCATGGTAAAAGGCATTATGAAAGAAGATTAAACTCTGTGTAACCAGCACTTCAAATAATTGAATCCAGCATAGCTAAGATTTCCCGTATTGTCACTTCTTGTAACTTGCTTCTATGACGTACAGTAAAGCAAAATGTTTGATACAATAGATAAAATTAGCCGAGCCCACCTTTCATGAGGGAGACCGAAGTATTTATATACATTTGACATCACACTAGTTCAAGTTCGTTCCTGTCACGCACTCGATAGGATAACAGCTAAATTTCTCGACCTTTCTTTTGCCTTTTCCGTGTCGTGTAACAATTGGATAAAGGTCGGTTTCGTTACGTGCATCCACAGTTAAATTGCCCACCATGACCACTTAATGTCAGTCGACCAGCCACCCTATCGGTTTTCCAGTCAAACGGTGCTCATTGAAAGCGTTGAGAGTACAAGCTGGGGCATGGGGATTTTTTTAAAATCCATTCTCTCCTTTTACCTTCGCCAAGAAGGTTATATTTTGGACATGTTCATGTGTGTGTCAGTCTGTCTGTCAACAGCATGTGACTTGAGAGTCCACTGAATTCCATGATAGGTCTTTCAAACGTGTCAGATATGTAACTGAGAAAGAGAGGAATACATATTTATATCAATTATGCAAATAAATTCTCGTTTGCATTATCAATGAGAAATACCATATTTCCATAGTCATAAACGAGTGGAACTTCATACTTGAGGCATTACGAAGTTAACTACATGTGGATACTTTCAGACACAATATCTATTAGACATAAATCATGTAAATCAGGGAAAATGCTACATTATTTTGTATTTGAAACCAACTTGATCCTTGACGCTACTTACGTATAACAAACATTGTCGAAAAAAGTTCGTGCAAAATGAAAATTAAGAAGTTAAGTGTGACTACACGTTTGTTGTAGTGCGGGACTTACTCACATTTGGAAAAAACCTGTGGTGTTTGGCTAATCAATGTCTCATATAGGGCTGGGTACCGGTACAGAAAATTCAGGTCCAGGTCCGGTTCAGGTCCAAAGGATCAGGTCCAGGTCCGGACCTGAACCTGAACCTGATGCAGTATGACTCATACCAATGGTCCATTTTACTACAAAGAGATCTGTTTGGTGGAGTATTAGACTTACACTGGTGTTTTAAAATCCTTCAACGCTAACTGCACCTGTACGATTGGCTGTAAAACTTGGTAGAAATTACTATAAACTCTACTCTACTTCACTCTTGTTATTTTCTTCCACCTGCAAGCGCCAAAACGTGTATATGCCTGATAAAATAATCTGTTAATTTTCTAATCGGTCCAACATCCGGTGCACCTAATTTTTTCAGGTCCGGTTTTTCTGGACCGGTCCAATAAGAAAAACCGGTTTTGTACCGGTACGCTGTACCGATACCCCACCCTAGTCTCATATTCAAAATCATGGAAAAATCGTAACCACCGTAAACACTGTGTCTATTTATTCAGGTCAATATCGCAAGCCAGCGTGAATTTAAACTGTTAATTAAAATGATGGAATTGTCAAATACGGAATGCATGTACATTGTAGTAGGCCATAGGAAATCTTACATTTTGTAACCTTGTTTCTCTTGGGGTCTACAATTAATGTCTAAATATCGGTATACTAGTAGGTTAGTGCGTTTTTCACTCTTGAGTTTGGGATACTAGTATCGTCTTTATTTCATGTTTACTGTTAATGTACGTGTAAATATATTCATGATATCCATACTTCATGCAAATCACAAAAATTACATTACATTATGAGTAATCAGCGTTACACGCTAAAATCAACACAGGGAGACCATTTCGCTTTTTTCTGGCGGGACAGGCAACTCTATGTCTTCCTGTGTTATGTTATCATGCGAAAAATCCCCATAGAAACAGCGCCACGGCGATAACGAAGACGAGGTTAATGTTGAGCACTAGTCTCCAGGTCCGAGGTTCCTTGATTGACGTCATCATGACTTTTTCCTCCGCAGTGGGCCCCGCGGACTGCTCACTGGAGAACCCGCAGAACCACTGGTAACCTCGCCTCAGGAGGGACGGTTTACTGGCAGTATCTGTGAACAAAGGTTGATACCTTAAAGGCATACTACGGGATTTTTGAACAAAACAAAAAGTAGCTTTTTCTACTTTTTCTTTACATTGTTAGCTCAATCAACCCTATAGCATTGCATACCAATGTTCAGGGAGAGATGCTGCGACATCAATGCACCACATAAGCATGATGTATAAGAATTGTGATCTTCCAAGAAACAGATGGGCACAGGCTGGTTACTGCCTCTGTGTGTTGTTGTTTCTTGCTTATCAGCCTGGCTTCCCAGTGGGGGGCCAGTTGACAGTTCCTCTGAGTACAGTAGACTAGCTTTCTGTACAAGGTTTCTTGCAGTTTTGAAGGGAATATGACCTTAGCTTGTTGATATCGTACACAATAGACTAATAAGTTCATGATTATATGCTATTTTAGAATGATTAGATATAGGTGTTTCCAAAGAAGATCTCCATTGTGTTCTTTATCTGCAGTCTGCCATGCATGTGCTAACTGATTAGCCCACTCCGGGGGACCTACCGGTGGCAAGCAAGACCCGGAGGGTCTAACTTGGGGGGACACAAGGTTACAGGGTGCCTAGAGCGGAATGTTTGTAGGCTAATCCTTTACGTTGCAAACGTAAAATAATGACACAAAAGTGTCAAAAAGTGACAAAAAGTAGTAGTAAATCTGATATTTCTTAATTCTAGAAGATTTCAAATTTGAGCGCAAAAAACTGCGTAGTATGCCTTTAAGATTTCGTAAAACGCGGACAGGAATTAAAGTCTCATCAAAAGAACACCAGATCACTCTGTTTCCTTATCCTTAGTGCCAGCAGTTTAACTGTGTTAGCAAAAACAAGGAAGCGTTCCAGACAGCATGTAAAGTTAAAAGGCCAACCACGGAGTACTGTTTCCTAGCTTAATACGTGGAGTACTGTTTCCTAGCTTAATACGTGACGTCGAAATACGTGTCCTAGATGGTGAGATGTGTGATCGGAAAGAATAATAAAAAATCGTCACTATCATGATTATTGTAAAAAATGTTGTCTGTCAAGCATTTTGAACTACAATCTCTCGATCTGTTTTTTTATAAAGAACTCAATTGACAAGAGCATGGAATTTCGTAAGGTCTTCCACAACTGTAAATGTTCTATCATTCTCTAATGTATCGGCTTGTATAATTATTGTAATGATATTCTACTCGTAAAATATGACCGAATTTATTTGATATCAACCATGAGCAGAACTCACCATTGGGGGCACCTTCAGCTGTTTGCATGGCCTCCTTGTCGTTCGGTTTTTCTTCTTGTGCTTTCTCAGGCTGAACGTCCTTTTGTTCTGCCTTGTCCTCATCTTGTTCTACATCTTCCTCATTTTCCTCCTCACAGTGATCAAATCGCGTCCACCAAGTCAGGCGAACAAGCTGCAACAGGACAGGAGATAACAACAGAGATTAGGAGAGCTGATAGAGAAGATAGCAGCACAGTGTATAATGTATGGCACAGATATGTAGATTAGCGCAGAGTTTATCTTGACAGCTACAACAACTACAAAAGAGCACCAACTAACTTCAGATAACTGTTTAAGTAATCTCCTAACAGATCTTGCTGTGTCAGAACTCATAAGATAGTATAAAAAGCTTGGAAAGGAGATTAGCCGGTAGAGGAGTTTCATTGGCCACAGCGAATGCGAATGAAACTCCTCCGACGGCTAAACTAATTCCCACGCTTTTGATACTATCTTATGCCACAGCAAGATTTGCTTGCGGATTACTGCGAATTCTGTAGAGGCCTACCCGTTCTTCAGAAGGCGGTGGCGTCAGAAGCGTGACGATGATTTGTACTATTAGAGTGAACCCTGCGAGGAAGATTGCGAAGTACAGGTAATGGAAGTTCCCGATGACGTCTGGACGAGTGTCCGGCTCCCCACAAGCTGGTTCCGGGTAGATGAAGTCCAGTGTCATCCGGAGTAAACCGGTTCCTAGTCCTAACATAAGACCCCAAAAAGCACCCTGCAAAATGAACAGTAAAGGATAAGAACAAGATTTCCCGACACGAATGTGTGAATTTGTATTGACCAAACTGTAATTATGGTTTTACTCATTAATCATCAGCAAATATCAGCTGATTTAGAAACTGATTGTTCGAAAGCATTCCAAAATGCAACGTTCTATAAGGCCGGCATGGTTAATAAGCAATCTATTGATCATGATTGGCCTCCACGCATAGCTAAGTGCTTGTTAGTAAATCGTAGCTCATGCGTTTTGGACATCTAGAGATCTCTACCAGTAAGCCATTTAAAGAAGTGCTCATTAAAAGAAATGCTGTGTACAGTTGAGCTAGGACCCATCGAAATGCAAATCAAGGACCCATAATGTCGATCAGCACATACCTGCTCCATTTATACGAAAAGTTAGTGTGATAGCTCCATAACATCACGATGAATTACGAAAGACATTTACAAACTTCATTGATACAAGTTGCCTCTGCTATCGTATGGTAAGTCAAGAAGACGACAGACAATGGCTGATGAGATAACAGAGTATACTGGCCAGCATATAACACTCAGTCGTGCAACATCATAGGCGTCCAACCTGCTCATTGGCCCGTTTCCAAAAGATCCCCATGACGAAGACCACGGTGACCGGTGGTTGGAGGTAGGAGCTGATGACCTGGATGTATACAAACAGCTGGGCACCCTGGGAAGACTGGATGATGGGTACCCATAATACACTGATGACGACCAAGACGCAAACGAATACTCTAGCGGAAAATAGACAAAAAGTTATCTATTTGTAAATTGACAAATGCAATACGCTGACTCTCCGCCAGCGTTGCTGATAGTGGAGAATCAACAGATAGTGACAAACACAAAGGTAACGGCAATTTACATATCGTTGGATTGAATACAACGTAACGTAATGAAAAAATAAATATGCCTTACTCTAGTTACAGATTAATGTATGACCTCCTCTATTGGCGTATTTGAAGCAAACACAAATGGTTGCTTGCAAAATCAATACGCGTCTATCCATCGTGTACAATAGTTGTACTTGCAGCAGTTGAACTGCAGTGCAATTGTATTGTAGACACACCAACCATCATTTAACAGAGACGGTGGGCGGTATAAACTTCCCGGTAATTTTCACCAATTGCTGACGTCGCGGGTTCTTCAGGATAAGTGACCTACATATGCCGACTTCTAAAGTAGTAGTGGGATACTTAAAACGTTCCAACTCCTTTCGAGGCGACGCCCATCACTGTTTATTCTCATACTTTTCTATAATACTTGGGCCACACAGGACGACTGCAGTAGGTTTGTCTACAGGTAATATTTGTGTTCAAACACCATCATCATATTATCGCTCTTACGTGCTAACTGATAAGCGACCTCTTGAACACTGCCTAGTAGCATCAGGCCAATCAGATATCATGATGCGTCAGTATAGTTTTATACCTCCCGACGATCATGAGCTCCCTCTCGGTAGCTTTTCTTCGCACTTTTCTCCAGACGTCCATGGTGAAGATGGTGCTGCCGCTGTTGAAGATGGATGTGAGAGAACTCATCAGTGCCGCGATCATGGCGGCCATCATCAGCCCCTTCAGACCTACGGAAAAGACACAACCCAAATATGACCCAAACAAAAACAAGTTTGCAAACAGTATTGAAAATACCTTAGAATCAGAAGGATCATCCCATATTCACCTTCATTTATTTGTCTATTTCAATCTTTTTATTACAACTGTGCCTCTGCAATGGCAGCTTATTCTTTTTAAAGCACCTGTTTTGGTTCGACTGACCATGTGAATAGCTACAGTCAATCCAGGACTAGGTCTGCTAACGGCAAGACAGCAAAACGCAAACTTAATTTGATATCGATTGGCATGACACCAGGGCTCGTCAATCCACGCTGAACAAGGACGATGGCAGGTATCGACTTCCGTCTGACCTTTGACCCACTTCTGAGGTCACACGATCAGTGTGCGTTGGGAAAGTGGGTCAAATTCCTGACAAAGGTCGATGGCTACTTTGCGTTGGATAGAAGCGTGACATTGGCTATTTTCGTCCACGAAAGTTAATGGGATAGTCCACTTGTGCTGCCTTACGCTAGAGTACAGCCTGTGCTGTATTGTGACTCACCTGTAGGCATTAGTTCCAGTACGAGTTTTGGGTAGGCAATGTCGGTGCAGCTCACAGGGTTGTTGCAAACTCTTCTGCAGGCTTCCGGGGTCTGACAAGCAATCTCATCTAAGCAAGCACAGTAGAAAAGCATATTTCATCAAACACGAATCGTCCTTACATTGGATTTCACATGAAGCTTATATTCCTACCTCGCATGTGGAAGGTCGTGGGTTCTATTCTCGTGACGTCATGACGTCGACTATTTAGGCACACCAACAGGGAGGCAGGCGCAATGCTATTCGCATTTCAGCTCAATAATTTTTGGACATTTAGAGATCTTCAGACCCTCTCAAATCTGCTAATATTAAGCGTGAATAGGTAAAAAAAAACAGAAGAACAGAGGAATACATGAAACGTGCTGATGAAATAACTAAGAGTGGTGAGCCTGTGTTCACTTGATCTGCGGTCTACTCCAATGCAAATCAAGGACACCAACATGGCTGCCCGCCTCATTGATATGGATGTATGAGTGAAGACGATGTATTGACTTACTGGGGAATAAAGACCTGCTGATCATCCCAGGAAAGATCATCAGGAACATCGGTAGTATCTTCATGTAGGAACACATGATGGCGCCGGCCTTGGCGTGGCACATGTTCTTCGCTGCCAGGCATCGTTGAATTATAACCTATGTTTGGAAGAAGCAACAACGAAAGTTCTGTGAAGTAAGGAATGACCTATTAAAGTGCATCGTCTAGAGGCCGGGTTTAGCAATACAGGGAACGAAACAGCTATATTACTTCCTTGGTTACGCAGATTACGCAAACATCTGAAGAATGGCGCTATGATGATGATGAGTATGATGATGATACATGATGAAGACACACACGTTACAGTTCTTATGAGATGGCAGATTTTACGGATATAATTGCAGTTCTCTGTCAGTCTGTCTGCCTGTCTGTCTGTCTGTCTGTCTCTCTCTTTCTCCGTTGGTGTATTTTTGTCTCTAATTCATAAGTGTGATTTCTGTATATTCTGCCAGGGGGGGGGGTCACTAAGTGCATCCTCTGTATGATCTGTCAGAAGGAGCAGTGCAGTGTGTGCATTTTCCTCCAGGGGGTGCAGTTTAGTTGCTGCATGTTGTACCGCCGACTGGCACCAATGAGAGACAAGCTCTAATTGCAATGATAATGCTACTTCTACACAGCCTTACCTGATCAGCGCACCAGTACCAGATGGAGTTGATGGTCATGCCCAGGACGGTTCCCGGCCAGGGGAAGTCAGAGTTGACGGGGTCACGAAGTAAATGGAAAGAGTCTGCACGCGGAATGCCGCAGGTGTAGTTGGGATAGTGCTGCACCGTGTAGTCAGGAATGGACGCCATGTACTTATCCACGAAGGAAGAGAAGCCTCCAATCTCGATAAAGGCTGGGGAAAGATTGCAAGTTGGATTTTCTTCAAATATATAATGTTCTCCCCAGTGCTTTATCATAGATAGTACTTTATCAGAGAAAGTACTGCGAAAAACTTTATGATTCTTGTTTGTGCGTTTTAGTAGGCACGATAACTGTACATGTAATGAGGTCTAGCAGTGCACGTGGAGTGATTGAAGATTACCAATGCCAATGCGTATTTTGCAGACCCTTTTTGTTGATCATGGCGAACACTGGTTGCTCACGTAAGGACCACTGAGTCCAGTATGTGGTCACTTAACGGTTTCCTGTTTGTGAAGTTTGGGTATCTTTAACAGTTATAGGGAGCACATTCTTACCCAGTATCATAAGTATTAAGCATCCGATGAAGAGGATGACAGTCTGGGCCGTGTCTGTGTAGATAACTGCTGCAAGACCACCTGTTGATGATAAACCAATGTCAACAATAAGAAATATTTCCTTGCAAAGTTTGAAGAACATAAATATTTTATTGATATTTCACACGTTGTGCTACCGTTACTACCGTTACTACAGTTGTAAATCATGTAGAATATATGTATGTACACAGTTCACAACATATATTCTATTAAATAACAAATATGGCTTCCTAACATACCTGTTACAGTGTAGACCGCAGAAAGTGCCAGAAGGAGCACAATAGCCAGGTAGATGTTCCACCCGAGGGACTGCTGAATGTAGATCGCTCCGGCGTACATATCCACCTTTTAACGATGTACAAATCAAAGTTTCAACAACACACACCTTTCCAAAAAAGATTATCTGTCATACACTCACCCTAAAACAAATCTAAAATCGGAGATGCATGAAAAATGTTTAGCAGTTTGACTAGGACAAGTTTGAGCAGTGGTTATTTTGAGAGGAACAGAAAATGTTTAGATAATTATCCATTTTCGTTTACGAAGAATATTTAAGTAAACTCTATATATTATTGTGCTATTGGCAGTGTATTCAATAGGGTTTCGTACTCACCTAGATACCAGTCTTTTTAGCTTTACTCCGTTCTCTCGGCCGTTTCCATGGGTACATAAGTGACCGAGAGAGTGAAGTCTATAAAGCTAAAACGGCTTGTACGGTACGGTATCACAAGTTGCTTCAAATAACAATGAAAGCGTACCGAGATCTTGGTGAAGATGTAGATGAAGAGAACAAGAATGGCGAGGAAAATCTGTAGCCTGTTGCCTCCATAGCGCTTCTTCAGATACTCAGGCATAGTATATACCTACAGAATAGGTAAAAGAAACTAACATATACCTTTCGGGACGAGTAGGGACAACCCGGAGTGTGTCTATAGCGTAGGGTATCTTAAAAAGTATTACGTTTCACCTCAAACTGAGTATGGACGGTTTACTGCTTTCCTAGCACAGGAAAAATCTTTAGATTTTACGTAGCCCAAAGTCCAAAATTAAGAGTGAATAATCACTGGTCGCATTTCATTTGACAGTCACCCAGACTTTGACAATAGAGCCTTGGATGGAAACTTTATGATATAACCGTACGCGTACAACAGCGATGACTTGAAAGAGATCTATTCTTAATGCAGTCCCAGTAATGCTGGAGGTATGCAAACATAAGATATGTAGGTGTTCAAAGTATCCAGGTGTTTAAGACTTTTTGAGAAGGCCTCGTTGTAACGGTCTCCGGAATTAGGATACCCCATGGAGTCATGAGAGACGTTGCCGTCAATTTGGCTCCCATTCATGATTCAGTGTGTTGAATTAGACGATATAGAATTGAGCTCACCCCGCCGGCTATGTACACAGGTAGGAACAGCCATGCCATCATCAGCACCACAAGCATTCCCTGTTAAACAAAAGAGTAACGTTATGTCTAAGATGGATGCCATGTAAACTAACTTGCTACACATGCACTGTAACGTAATTAATTGCTTATGCAGATACATCATGTGTTAGTCACATCACATAATTATGTCACACGTACACATGTCAACACAGACGAGGGAAAAAGGATGTTGAAACCCTCACTAACTCTTGATTGGCACGTGTACATGTAGCTCATACAAGATGGGACAAGAAAAGCCAGAAACGTATGAGACTGAGTTGTACGTGTATGCTGGATGCTGATATCAAGAAAGAACAGATAGATACTTGCTGTAGGTTGTTATTTTTAAAGTTTATTTCGTGGCTAAAGATAGGAATACTCACGTTCCACTCGTACCCTCCAACCGCTATCCCCCCGGCAGCCCCGGACCCGGCCAGGCCCACAAAATGGCCGCTGCCTACGTTACTGGAGAACAGGGACGCGCCAACCTGCCAAACGAACAACGTACAAACTTTAAAGAAAGTTTACGCTCACTTGGTGATGTATGACAGAAGTGAAACTACATATAATAACTATAGATTCTTTCTCAGGGCGATGTTGAAGAAACGAAATTTCTCTGTTATTCTCTTTGGTAACGTTTATCGAGGGTTCCGACAGCATTTATATTCTCTTTTGTAACGTTTATCGAGGGTTCCGACAGCATTGTTATTCTCTTTGGTAACGTTTATCGAAGGTTCCGACAGCATTGGATCTAGAATAAAGTAGAATTGTAAAACTACAACCTTTCTCAATTCATGATGTGATATACAAACATAGAGAAACTTTCATATTAATAAATCTAGAAACAATATGTGTGACATACTCATAAGCATTAGAAGTCTTCTTTGGCCAGCCTACAGGAAAGCTACTGCGAACAAATGCTCAAGGACATTAAATTTTATTATTCTGAATTGTAAAAGGTTCTACTTACGGCCCACCAAACCATGTCTCTGCCGGCCAGGAAATACCCATCCACATTCCCACGGTTGGTCCGGTACATGGACTGGAAAACATACATTGTGTTCTGAACGGACAACAACGACGGATCTGGATGTTATCAATAGGTAGAAGCCAGTGCAGTATGCAAGCCCATTTTATTGCTTTTCATAGATTTTGAGAAGCATGACTATAAGATCATATTTATGAGATTGCCTATGAGTTATAAGATCTGTGTATATGCGCATGATCCAAAACGTTGACAATGTCAGGTACCGCGCGATATCAAGTGCATAGTATTTTGAGCCTCTATTTGACCACGAAATGGCAACGTGGCTTGTGTCAATACGCTGGGACATAACTACTCAGACCACCACGCAGAATTTTATAGTAAGTTGCAAGTGTCAACAAGTCCGACGTGACGTGTCGATTAACATTCAGATATGAAAAGGTCGTCGTCGGCTACAAGCCATTCCTCTATCTCTAATCTCTAATGTTAACATAACGCTAAACAGACACTTAACGTTATAGCCCGGTAAAACAGACGGTTTGTCAACTCTTACACGTGTGAAACTATGTAATGATTTCCAAGCACCATATAGTCGTAACGTTCTCTGATAGCCGGGATTCTCTGACAACTATCAACGTGCATGTAACAGAAAAGCCAGGCGACTGGCTAAAAAAGCCAAACGTTAAGGTCGTCTACTCGACATCTACTTGGAGATAAAATCTGTAATTTTAAAGAGTGTAGGTAGATGGCGTCAATAGAGGTGGGTATAATGATACTTCGCAGACGAGTAGAAAGAGCCTATTCCATGACTGTTGTTCTTATAATTAATGAGATTTGTCTTTCTAGTAAGCACAAGTATGAGAACTGTGCAACTGTACAACACGGTTTAAAGTGCACAGAAGGAGGAATCTGGCTGTAGATAAATGAGATGTTACATGAGCAATGTAGATTTTTTATCCTAAGTTTTTTGGGACAAAAACATTACTAACGTTATCATAATTCTAAAAAAGACAGGTGAAAATGACAAGAATAATCTACCTGAATTAAAGATGGAGCCGTATTTACTTGCAGGATAGTAACGTGCTACTATTAAGAATATCGGAAACGTCCAACGGTTACCAATTTCTCTGTAAATATTAGTCGCCTTGTAGGTCCCAGTAGTGTAGTAGAATAATCTAGTGTGTACCGACATCTCTTTAGCGACATGTGTTGTTAATCATTTACCCGTCAGGCACGCGAGTCTACGATATTGGGTCACGCTGTCGCCATACATTTTCGACAATATTGTTATCTTTCGAATTCTCTCAGACAATTTTGTAAGTCTCTACTTCTTAAGGCACCCGGATCTGACTTGCTAAAAATTGAAAATAGATAAGTTAGTTAGCAAATTTGACCCGAAAAAAAATCCAATGGAATGAGAACGCCACAGTGTTCAATACATGCTGGCAGCCTGATTCCTGTAGTAAAGCACTCTCGGCTTACAAAGATGAGGATAGGAATTGTACATCTGACGACAGCTGCTTTACTCTGAGACGACAAACATTACAAACTGTAATGGTCTTATTTGGACTTGCCGCATGCAGCTGACCTAAGGATGACCCCTGTACACACACAACACGATGTAAAATGTCGGACAAAGGTATTTTGGTACAAAGTTCCATCAGAAGCATGTGTAGACTCGTCAAAGGTAGGATTTGAAAGAAGGCAAGAACCATACATTACGTATTGAAGCCACCCACATTGACATTCTGAAGCTAAGAAGTGTGTTGTTGTGAATTGGCACCAAAGTGGAGGTTTGATGTTCTATGTTAGATTAACAGTACTGGTACGGTACACCATGCTTGAATATAATATATACACGTCATTAAAAACCAATGAACTAAGTCAAACGTAATATGTAATAAGTCAGACTGAATCCTTCCTTGATTCGGGTCCAACTATACACAAACGTATCCAAGACGTTCTTGACTATAAATTGATACAATTGTGACTTACCCAGAGTCCAACCCCTAAGATGAAAAGGAAGTACACGACCAAGACGGCGATGTCTGGAGGATCTAGGGAGGCGGAAGAACCCGGAATGACAGAAGAGTTTGTCACCATGGTTGACGTTTCCATGGAAGGACTGGTTACTTCGGAATCCATCTTTTCCCCTGTGTTGTCTTGGGGCGGCTGTGAAGGGGGCGTATCAGACCCGGCCGGGGCCACGTTTGTACAAGTCGCAAGGATACACCCACTTTGGCAGCCCGGGCGTATCAAAAATATTTGGTTAACGAGTTAATGAGTAATGGCTGACCTTAGTACGATTTTAGACTGTATGTACGTTCTTCGCTCCAGATCGATAGCAAAAGGTCACACCAGTTGTGTTCGATGTTTGTTTAAAGTCAGCACTTATCAAATCCTGTTTGTACGTTACGTAATTTGCATAATGGGTTTACAGCAACACAAAAAGAGTCAAAGAGGTTATGGGCTTGAGTTTGTCCATATGTGTCAAACGAGACTCAGACGAAACAGACTCAGGACATTTTTGGGATAAGTTGTTCATGTATCGTATAAAATCTAACGTTACGTTGAATATCAACCTTAACACATTATCTGATGAATGTTCTCACAGTTTAAATGTGATGTCATTATCTGCAATACGGTATAACATCGATCAAACTCGCGGTAGCATCCTAGGGCCTTCTTTATCTACATGCAGAAATTAGAATGTAAGACTCCCCCCCCCCCACCTTCGCAAGCTGACAACGACTGAACAACAAAAGACGTAATTTTGAGCTCAACCTATTTAGATTGAATATTGCATTTTAGGGTTTTATTATTTTATTGTTCACAACAATCATTGAAGTTACAATGCTTTTATGAACAATATCAATGTATTAAAAAGTCTTAAGTTACACTAATTGTAATGTATCAAATGGAAGTTATGGTTGGTGATAAAAGATTTACTAAGTAAATACTTCGTTAAATCAATGTACAATTGTATAGGATAATACTCCAGTTCTTTCAAGACAAAAATACCGCGGCGTGCAACACATAAAGGATATGAAGATACAGTTTCTCACAGATGATAAAGTATCCATCAAAGAAGCACTAGCAGAATGTTCAACATCACAGAACTTGTTATGTAACAATGATAATCGTACAGTGTCTCAGCTTAACCTTCTCCCTGCTGTATAACTCGAAAACCAACACAACTCTGGTGCCAAAGGCTACCTTAGTAGAAAGGGGGTTAAACAGCATCACCATAAGCCAGAGCACTAATTAGCACAGCACTTCGTACTTTTTGTTTTTGAGGCTGTTATAGCCATGTCAGACAGCAAGAGTTGGTTGTTTAAAATTATCCAGTAGGAGCTAAGTAACAAGGTCACCATACATACCTTTGACAATAACATTATACCATTTACCGAAAGACGAAAATCACCAAAGTTATACCAACAATATTATATCTTCAACATGAAGCACCTTTTGTTTAATATATTACGACTGCAATGATACCTGTACCTCCAATATCAGAGATTCCTACTATTTCTAGTTACAGATTTCCTAACTTGGTCTAAAGGTGATGATGTAAAGATATACTAGTACAGAAATTCAACATTGCAACAATTTATCCTCAACAACCATGAGACAGCAGGGTGTCTACATGTTGTTGAATAAACAAGAAATACTGGCCATTTTCTATACATAACTACACCTGGTCCTGTTAACATCCACTTTAAGTGAAATACTGACACTTATCATAACTCCATCAGATTAAACACCAAAAGTCCAACAAGTGATCGTAGGTAACATACTCTGTGACATGATGGTTTCTGCCATATCAGTTGCAACAATATGATATATATAATAAGTCCACTAATAAAAAAATTGGGAATCAGTAAATATGCGAATTTTTGAATATGTAGAGTCTGTGCATGTTATTCTACCTGTGTGTCATGCTGTTTGGTACAGTTAATATGCATTAGGCCACAGCAAGTAAATCTTATGGATGACATCCTCTGCAGACTGTAAAAATAGTGCGATAGCGCAAAAAAAAAACAAGATGGATGAAAAAAAAACAAGATGGCTGCATTTTCAAACATAGGCACCATAAAGTTGTTATGAATGTTGTAACAAGAATTAAATGAACAAAACATTGTATTAGAGCCAACAAGGCATTCATTCCTGTTTTCAAGACAAGTACTGGTGTGGTAAAAGTGACACTAGTGTGGTAGACTGGCATCACCAACAAAGTTGGTAATCAAACTCATGGCTTCCATATTGGTGTCACTTTTACAACTATCCAATAAGTTTAATTATTACAACTACAGTCCTGGGTACCTTGCAAGTGTCACTTCTACAAGTACAATAATTAGGCTACAACAGAACATATTTCCTCATTTTGGTACTTTATCGTCATGTTGACCATTCCTGCAGAAGAAAATTTTTTTTTGGTTTTTTTCTGAAATCAGGCAAAAATTAATGCGCCTGCTGATGTCATCCATAAAATCTACTTGCTGTGGCCTTATTGTTATAAAAACACAAGAAGAATAGCTTAGATGATAATATGATGTTACATTATCAAGCTAATTGTACATCTTAGTTAGTCAACGGGTTACCGTCGGAATGAAAACATATTCCTTGTACTAGTATTTTTCTTGAAGAAAGTTGTGTTGACCTATTGTCTAAGAGTACGGCTCTGTTCCCAGGTGCTGGTAGTGGTACGGTATGGTTGGCGTGGGGCTGAAGAGGTGCCAGCGTCGATACGACATCCGCACGGTCGCCCAGAACGTCACCAAGGAAATAATCGCCAGAACCTGAGGAAAGATCGGACAAGAAGAGCATTGAACACATGTGCATCATTAATAAGTTTTGATAAACTACATTATTTTATGCTTTAAAAAAATATGTGGCAGTGAAAAAGCAGTCATGTGTAGAGAACCGCCATGACCTTGGTACTATTGTACGGCACAGCAGCATTGCTTTTGTTGATGATTATCAAAAATACTTTAACAATCAAAATAAAAACATTGATACCAGAAAAAAACTGAATAACATCAGTATAGTCTTAGATCTATGATTGTCCCAGTTTCTCAGTCACACATATTTAAGTAGAACAGCACATACATATCATACACATCTGCAAATTTCTAGTTATTTTGTTCTACGTCATGTATTTTTCTTACCATACATGGAAGTGTCCCTCCTACCCTGTACCAACGCCAGTGTCTGAGGGGCATTGCAGTCATCATCAGGATAAAATTCACAGCCCACAACAAGAAACACAGCCCAGAGTGAGCAAAATCCTGTAACATAGCAAAATATCCATTCCCACATTGGGTCAACTTTTTTGGAAGGTATTCAGTACTTTTGGAGCAAATGGAAGCCAATTCTATTCCATTTCAAAGGACATGAGGGACACACCAGAAATATTTCTTGATGCAAATTAGAGGTAATATAACGTTACTAGTAATATAAATAATTTTCACTAAATATCCTTATCAAATGAAACAGGCAGGCTGAAGCATAGCCAGCAAATTTGTGTTTGTGGCAAGTTTTTAAGAGCTGTAGACATATGACAGTGGTGATTTCAGAAGGTCAGAAGATTTTCCAAAGATCTGCAAATGCTTGAGCTAAGATTTACCAAAATGAGAAATATGGCAGTGGGCATGGCAATGACAATGACATCAAAATGTACATACATACTGTACAGAGAGAACTTTAAATATGGCTTGTGTGAATATTAGTGTTTTTTATTAATGTCTTTTAAATCAGATATCCCTGTACAGATTTTTGTCACTCAACTCAATGTTGTCAAGTTGTGGGCTGTGAAAATGACCTGTAGTTTTGCAGCATTTCTCACATCTTACCGTATCAACAATGGCTCCGGGTTCTTGGGGTAGCCAATACCAGCTAATAGAAATAAGTCCCAAGATCAAGTTTATAGACCACAGCACTGTACACAGAGCTGAGTGGCAAAAACCCTGAAAAACAGGTCAACTGTCTGTCAAATACATCACCAGACTCACATGCTGCGATAGAGTATCTTTGCATGATGTCATAGCTGTGTCCATTGCCATTTTGGTGTCCTTTTCCATTTCAGAGAATCATAGCTTTTTTTTTCAGATATTGAAAGGTTTCTGATTATGAGAGACCCAATTAACAAACCTACTATCAAATGCCTCGAGCTTAAAGAAGAGAATACCAGAAGAATGTATATCATAACAGCTTGTCTGTAAATCATGAATGTATCCTTGAGATACAATCCATTGAAACAGTGGCACCAACATGACAGTCAGCACTGGCCTGTTTCTTTGATTTTGAACAACACAGGCCTTAAGGTGGGTAGAATCTTGTCTAGCATGTGCCCCCTTGTCCATTGACATGGAATACTCCTCTCCAGATTTTTGCCACTCATCTCTGTGTTGTCCTGTTGTGGGCTGTACCAACAGTCATTGCTTTGTGGGTGTTTCCTACTCTCCAAGCAGAAGTTGGTGGGAAAAATCGTGACCTTTTCCTTTCATAATTTTTTTTTTCGACCATGGCAGGAAGGCCGGTCAAAAAAAATTATGAAAGGAAAAGGTCACGATTTTTCCCACCAACCTCTGCTTGGAGAGTAGGTGTTTCCCAAGATCTCACCGTGGCAATTATGGCCCCAACTAAATCTCCTGGCCCATAGTCGCTTGTTATAACAAGTGCCAAAATCAGGTTTATAGACCACAGCACCGTACACAGAGCTGAGTGGCAAAAATCCTGAAAGAAAACAATACAAATTTGACTGTTAAATTTCACAAGAATAATAAGAAGACCAATTCACCTCCTTGGTGGATCTCATTACATACTGGGAGATGCTGGGCACTATGGGTACCTCAATGATCAATAGGCAAGCAACATTATTGCCTGGTAATTGTATACAAGTTGTCACGGTAATGATGTTGTCTCCCTAAGCTAACCATAGTACCCCATGCCTTCCAGGATGCAACAAGATCCACAAAAAGATCTATGTAACCCCTTTCTCAATAAATGAAATATTCCTCTACAGATTTTTGCCACTCATCTCTCAGTGCACTGCTGTCTGGTTGTGGACAGTACCAGCTAACATGACAGCTTTGTCAGAGTTTCTCAAAATCTTACCGTGCCCGCAATCGCCCCACCTTCTCTGGTTGGATAGTAATACCAACTGATTGAAACAAGTCCCAAGATCAAGTTTATAGACCACAGCACTGTACACAGAGCTGAATGGCAAAAATCCTGAAAAATAGCAATTGTTGTCAAATGTAAAGAGAATAATGTCCAACAACGTAATCATAAGCTCTGAAATTCCTTCAAAGAAAGACTGAAAAACAGTTACTATGCCACAATAATCACAGTCACTTTCAGAATTTCTGGAGAACCTCAAGCATTACACATGTATATGAAAGAAATACGATACAAAAGAATGCAATTTCTAGGATTAAAACAAAGTTATTCCAAAAATGTAAAAGATGCTGGAGTTGATCAGGCAATTTAATTGAAATCATCCATGGAGTTCTTCTCCATGCAAATCTTCCATGTTACAACCTATGGTCAGGTGGGCTCAGACTAATGGTATTGTTTCATGCAAATATCTAAGTGACTATAACACCAATGTCTGCATGTGCCGCCACAGTGAACATAGTGACCACCTGGCAAACTTGCACTGTGGTGCATGAAAACAAACTTTGAGACAGTGCTTGATAATTGTGATTACATGCAATTGCAAAAGACAATACCGTAGTGTATACAATTGTATCATGATGTCTACTTGTCAAAAGCATTTCTTTTTTGAGCCACGTAATGAACATGTACCAGGTTCTGAACTGGTCATCATGTTCACTGTGACTGTATTTTGGTGTCAGAATCACTCTCAGAACAACAAATGCTCAGAACCACATTTTGATTGAGATTGATGTAGTCTAAGAGAAATTTTACCCACCACAAGTGGCCAGTTTACCCTGACTACAGCCTCGCTCTTGTGCCAGGAGGCCAGGAAGGTGGTGAAGACTGCCAGGGTCAGGATGAAGATGGTGAGGGAGATCCACTCAAAGGCTTTCATCTGTTCCCAGTTATATGGAGATGCTGTGACCTCAGCTATGATGAAGCCTGCGAGGCTCAGTACCTGCATAGGAGTAAAAATAAATGTAAAGGCCAAATTTGTTTTTAACGCACTGTGTCTTAAAGAGCAGAGCCTAACACTCTGAGTCTCTCCTTCCACTGCTGTTTCCCTCTCCAACCGCCAGCAAGGACCCATAACATAGACGCCAGCAATATTCTGAAGCCTGCCAAGGGCGCACCCGGGGTAGTCACGACTTCAAATATCAACACATATTCGCACGCACCGATATCTACAAACATTCTTTTTTCCCACGCACAATTCCCGAGTGGAATGCCCTGCCTGGCACGGTTGTAAGCGCTCCCAACGTTGAGCACTTCCGTGCCAGGCAGGCGGCCTGCCCGCCCTAACCCGGGAGCCTCAGCTCCCCCCCCTACTTTTGCCCCTCGCGGGGTCATTTGGGGGTATCTTATGTAGATTTTTAGAACTGGGGCAGATGATCTATGCAAGTCTTGGACCTAGTCTTGTTCTCTCTTGAGACTACTGTCACTCGGTTAACAAGATGTGCTGCTATAGACATAAAAAATTGGAGTATGAGTTTAAGCATTTCAAAAGTGGCACAGTTTGAAGAATTTTCTATCAGCTAAAGGTCCTTTATCTTCCCTGACATTATGAAAGAAGACTGAACTTTACATAGCCAGATTTCATATTTCTTCTCAAGAGGAGTGACATTGAACAGAGACAGGGCATGACTTAAGGTTATCTGGCACTTAAATGTCCCACCCGTTCCTCCCATCATGTATATCTCACATACAATGTATTACTAGTACACTCTGGAAGTAGCTGCAGTATACCTCAGGATCAAGTCCATGGAAAATGTGCTCCAATTTCTTTAACGTTTTGGCTATGGAAAATTCAGTGATCTTTCTTTAACCCTATTCAGACCGGGCTTTTTTGGTCATCCCTGGACCGGGGGGGGGGCTTTTGAGGCCCTCCACTTTGAAGTCCTATAACTCTAAAACGACGTGCCGTAGGGCCACTAAATTTTTAGGACATGATATCGACATAATATCTGACAAGTATTTGACGTTTGACGTTACGTTGACGTAAGATGACGTAATGATGACGTCATCAATTTGATTATATTGGCCGGACCCATGAAAAAAGGGTATTCTCAGAAAACTTCAAGTTATTCTACAAAAATGTAACAACAAGTGCAGATAACAGAATAATAATGTTTATTACGACTTGCGTTGCCAATAGCAACATCAATGACGTCAAAATGACGTCATAAAATGACGTCATACACATCTAAGATACCAGTTGGACTCCGCCATATTATATCCATCACCTTGAATTTTTAAAAATACTTTTTTTGCAACAAATAATCACAAAGGGCAATGGAAATAGACTAAATACATTCATTTAGATGGTTTTTGATGAAAAAATACCAGGTAGTTATAAATTTTAAGGGATAATTAACTCGTTATTCTTGATCTGGCCATACGGTCCGCCATCTTGGATTTTGGGCTGATGACGTCATCAAATTAGCATAATTTATGCATATATAATTATGAAAGATATGCTAGATAATATAAGATTTTATTTATGTAACAAAATAGCAGTAATATAGCAAATAAATGTGAAAAATACATTGTTAAAACCAAAAATAGTGATTTTTGGCAAAACAGCCTGTCAACAAACGGTTGCCATGGCAACACGAAAATATGGAAAATTTTTCAAACTTCGTAAAATTGTTGCCAATAATATTTTAGGAAAACTCACCAAATTTGGTGGCCCTAGCGTAAGCCGTTCTGGCGTTATAAGACATCAAAGTAGGCGCGGGCCTCAAAAGCCCCCCCCCGGTCTGAATAGGGTTAAGATTAATTGTACAGCGAGTTGTGACATAGTGATCTACATTTGTACTTACATAGTAGTTTTATGTTCATGGCTGGTACAAAGTGATCACATTTGCACAACATTTGCTCGCATATGAATGAAATGCATTTTAAGACACCAGTCAGAAACTTAATATCAATCATGCAAATACTTGTGCGTGTTTACCTGAGATAGGTTAGCAGGTATGCAATATCTAAGCAAATATTAAAGGTGGCATAAGATATGCCACCTTAGGATCTGCTTGGAGACTAGGTACTAGTATGCAATAGATAAATATGAAAGCGACTTCTCACCATTTGTACCAGTTTCAGCACTCCCAAGCCAGACTTGAGGAAGTTGAGATCTACAGCAGGAGGGCCCCACCCGTTCTGCTCCATGGTGATGGTGTGATGTTGGTACTAAAAATGAACATGGAATCCTGGAATCCTATGTAAGGAAAAATTTACTTGTAAGTTCAAACAAATCTAATCTCCACTAGGGTAAAATCTGAACCTGTCATGATTATTTTGTTAACGTAAACCAACAAATACGAAGAAATCTTTCAGTTTTAATAGATTACTAGTAATTTGGGGAACTCCGGCATAACGTCATCAGTCACAGATCCTGACTCTACGAGACGATTAGCTGCAGTGCAACTGTTGGGTTTTTTTGCTCCCGCTATAAGCGTATGAACGTATACTTTAGATACTTACCTATTATTAACAGATTCCTGAACGCCTTGTGTTTGACACTGTCACTCAATTTGGATCACTTCACAGCCGTTACTATTCCTTGAAGTAGAAAGTACGACTAGCTAGTTCACAAGCTCCACGCATACACAGTCACCCGGAAGTATTAACAGGACCCCTGACCTCTCCGAGCCCTACCGTCGTCAAGGTAGAGCTGTAAATCATTAGCGAAATGATAGGGGGCTCTTTTGTTTCAGGGAAAATTTCATGGCTATGTCACACTGGCTTAATTTGTTGGAGGGCAGTCCCTTTATAAATAAAATCCCGTGTATGAAGGTGACAAAAATGCTTCCAAGACCTTAAATCTCTATGAAATCAAGAAAGTTCTAGTCATATAGAATCGAATTGAACCTCCTTCAATAGTAAAATGAAGTTTTTTTTGCAAATGTCAAACTATCCAAATGAGTTCAAATTAGGGAACAAGACAATACCTATAGTGTTCACGGTGTCAGGTATAATTAGCTGCCTCTTTTAAGCGCCACATAAATGTATAATGATATTAACCTATGTAATTGGCTGCTCTTGGTACTGGATGCATACTGCCAATCGGGTATCATCACTCATCAGGGACAGCTCGCCTGTATGCTACATCGGCACTACACATGTGAGCTCACCCTGTGCCACAGACATGTGTTTATCATAATTTGAGCAATTTTTGTACCAATCGCTTAGAATATGTTACTTGTCGTGGTACTGATAGCGCCACAGACATGTTAGCTTTCCGTCGTACTGACGGTGAAAAAAAAACACGCTAATGTTGCCTATACCGATATGCATACAGATGTCACAAACGGTAACCATGTTAACAGAGACAATGATAACAGTCCATGAACTAAGTGATACGTGTCTTTGAACTAAGTGATGCGCCTGCAATCATGGCTATATGACGCTATATTTTATGTTTTAATATTCAGCCTATATAGTTCATAGCAAGAAATTTCTTATCTTCTTAATATGGGTTGTAGTAAAACGCGTCAGCTGTTCTCACTCTGAAAATTTCCTTTTTTCATGTATCCAATAAAAAAAAAACTTTTTTTTTCTCATAGTGAACCACATAAAATCCTAGGCAGAACGTGATTCAAGTAATTACAACAGTCAGCAAGGTAGGACTGTCATGTAATTTGTCAATATCAAGAATAAAGGCAAATGTAATTATTCACTGCCATGTACCAGTTTGGCCCATGTACATGTAGTGAACGCAATGACTAGTCTCCAGTTCCAGAAACGTTCACTTTTCACAGCTTCATCTTACCTGTAACGAATTCTTAAATGAAGTTGACATCGCTTGATATGGTAACTCAATCACTGCCTCTGTCAATTGAAATCGATATCTTTTAGAGTAGTCTAAAAACGTTTTACATCCTTGGCGAAATGAGTCTTGATGAATTAGAGAATGATAGATTGAACGTGTCAAACTTAGCTAAAGTAAGATTTATAGTTAATTGACAGAAGCACAGCAGAAATCATTAATATTTCAAGAAATGAAATTACGATGCACGCTCCAGTAACGCCTAGTAATTCCCCACATCAATTCGCAAATTTGAAAGTTAGAATGCTGATGTACACATGTGTACGTGTGTGTTTTACATACAAATGTTTGCCATCACAAGTCGCCATGTCTGCAAAGTTGATGCATGGAAGAGATTTAGCATCACCCTCTGTATATCGCTCAGATTCATCACCAAGGAGCGGTTATCGCTCACTTTCCGCATCACTAAAGCAGGCAGGTGCTGACCGCAATGTAGGTGTCCTCACCTGAACCTCAGTTAATCGTAGCTCGAGCGGATGTGTTTTGTTTGTTGGCAAATTTTCTGGTTCTGGCACGTTTATGGTATTGTCTTCTATGAGTTGTATGTACATATCCATGAGTGGTTATCTAAATGGTCAAGAGATCTCAAGATGTCCGTAATACCCCTGTCACATTATCCCAGATCTTCGGGAGTATCGATGGAAGGTCGGCCATATCTAAGATCGACATAGGGTTGCGCATATTTTTTTTTACCTGAGAACCGTCTCTGTCACATATAGGCCATACTCTGTACTTTGTACAATTGTTGTGCAATAAAGTTATTATTATAAGCGAGTCTCGGGCGATTGCCACAGGCTCGTCGTCCGATCGATTTTTGCGCAATATGACAGGGGTATAAAGACTCGAGCTACGATTCACAAATATGCAAATAGGGACACTACCGCGATGCCGTCAAGTCAATCGTCATGGCCGATCCATGTAATCAAATCAACATGGTCTTACTTATACCAAATGTAATGTTGTTACCTCCAGGAATAATGGGGGCATAGTTTCTGGTCTGTCTCTGTGTTTGTGTTTCAAGATATTTTTGGTCAGCAGAACTTTTTAACTTCTAGACAGGTAGTGGTCATCGTCACCGTCACCGTGATATATGGTGGATTACAGGTCTTGCACTGGCTGCTTACCTTACAAGTTCATTTCTGTACTGTTATAATATGGCTCTTTCGAATGGCCTTTTACAATGAAAGCTCCCATGTGCAGGTCAACATTTACCCATGTGGGTGCATCAAACGAGAGATTTCTGAAGAGAAATGACAACTCATTGCGTTAAAGGGTTACACAACAGACAAGTGATCTTTACGAGAAAACTGGCAATGACATGAACTAGCTGGAGGGTTCGCAAATGTGACTTGTTACACTATTAGATATTGCGACCGTTTCACGGTAATACAGGGTAAGAAGACCCCGGTAGCTGTAACGTAAGCCTGTAAGTGATTCAAGCTCAACAGAAACGAAACAGATCAATAAAATTGCAAACTGGAATTTTGCAATGTCATACCGGTCTCCTCCTGGGTGATTGCAGTATGAGCTTGATGGATTAGTCCTTCTGACCGAAATAAAACTGCTTGTACGTTTGATCCGTTCATTTCGTGATAACAAACGTTACATTTCCTGTCAATCCACCATTTCCCTTGCTTTAAATGAAAGAGCTTTGATGAAGTTATTCTTGAATGAAACAATACCATACTGTACAGACGTCAACTGCGGAGAAGCCAGACAACAGTCAAGACGCTTCCGTCGTCAACCTGGGCATAACGTAACCGCCTTTCGGTGTACAAAGTCTGTTTACGTTTATTACAGCACTAAGTTGAATATAGATTCATGATATGGAGCTTAAAGTGTCAATATCCGCTAGATGGTACCAAACCGACCAAGGACGACAGTAATTCACCAATTCTTGGAAAAACTAACAGCAGCGGGCTAAAATTAGATCTAGATGTATAGCGAAAACTCCCACCGGAGATTACCCAGCCATTGATAACAGCAAAGCTGTGACCAAAATGTCTTCTATATCCTCTCCGGCAGTCGTGGAAATCAGGCTTTATCATTGAAGCTGAACGAATGAAGGCTCGCGGTCATGACCTTCCGTCTGAGGAGGGTGGGGAGAGAGCGTGTTGCCAGCTGATACCGGCAGGAGCGCCGGAATTTGCCTGTATTACGTGCGGAACCTGAGGTCGTCATGCTTACCATTCCACATACACACTGCGCTTGGTTGGAAAGATGCAGTTTCGTAGAAGCGATGTCTTGCCAGTCTTGGAACCAATCACAACGTCCACAAAAGTCTATGACCTCCTACGTAATAAACACGTTATACCAATTACCCATCATCAAACAACCTATCAATCTTTATCAATCAACAAACAGAGAATACCGATCAGAAGTACTTACCAGGGTTATCTTAATTTTGCCAACGCATTTATAGAGACAATCGACTTCCAGTGGCTGTGTTATTACGAAGTTTATACCTCAGTCAGTTGGATTTAAATAGACTGTTCTCTTAAGTGAACAATAACAAATTCCAACACGTTTGACCTGAGCTGAAATCCTTTAATCTATATCAATGCCTCATCTTTTGTTGAAAGCAGCTACCTTAAGAAAATCCCGACGTTGTAAATGGAATGATATTTATATAAGTTTGTGGTCCGACTGTTTGATCTATGTCTAGTTTTGATCGGTTGTATTTCTGACATAAATCTTCATTTGACTTTGTCGTTGTACCTGAATGTTCTCTAATAAAAGTGGGAAGGTAGAGTTGAAGTGCGCAGTACAGTATATAGGGAAAATATATATATATGTAGATAGATAGATAGATAGATAGATAGATAGATAGATAGATATTAGATAGATAGATAGATAGATAGATACAGAGAGAGAGACAGAGAGAGAGAGAGAGAGACAGAGAGAGAGAGACAGGCCCAATTTCGTCCCAATTTCGTCTTTTTCAAGAAATATGATTAATTTCGCATTGGATTTTGGACATGCAGAGATGATTGCAATTATCTCTGGATTCTGAGATCAATATTTTCCTGCTGAAAGTGATCGAAGCATTTCTTTGCAGAAGGGATGATAGTTTCCTCGAGGTTGGTGCCCGGTTGATGAACCCTGTAAACTTCAAACTTCTATATGACGTCATGGTAAAAACTGCCCTACACTTTAACTATAGATATAAATCGACGATAAGCAATTACCGTATGGTGTTTCAAATACCTCAAGGAATACTGGGTCAAAATGTCCGTTATTCAATTACAATCAAATTCAAGCAAATCAGTAATAGGCAGTTTATGACGTTGTAATCTACACTCCGCACACAATGATTTTAAGGCAGAATTTCATTCAGTCAGTTTACAATAACTACAGACTTTGGTCTCACTCTCTCACTCAGGTCCGCATGCTCCGGGAAGGAGCGTAGCGCCTCCACACATGGTTCTCCACATAGGTCTGTTGTAGGCTAGCTCACAAGCAGTCGTTACGTCTAGGCCTTAGAAATTGACTTTGATGTCAATCTTTATTTTTGTACTCCGATAAGATACTGCGCTTTTCAATTGACTCACCTTTAAAGACATTAGTGTAAGGGGTGGCTGCAAATTGGAGGTTGATACTCTTTAGTTTCAAAAGCGTCCGAGTAATGAAGACAAATGAGGTGGTGAGAATAGGCTCGATTTCTTTTGGTGATAACACTTCTGTGCAAATCTACTACAAACGGCGTTTCAAGCCTCTTTCATCGCACTGTTTAGAGGAGATTGTGATTTATGCATGCACTGTATGTGCACGCCTTTAATGATCTGAAACAAGTTAACGATTAAAAGTTTACTTATCAGAAGGTAGACAGGACGTGCAATATCTTGCATCTTGTTATCTTGAGATCTTAAAGAATGGGGTCACTGACCTACCAGTTTCAAAGTCATCTGAGCAAACACGTCATGAAGTGAAGTAAGAAGCGTAGAAAAAGGTCGGGGTATTTTGATGATAAATAAGCTTAATTGGGTACCCAGGAAGTGAAGACCCAATTCCCAGGAGCGATCGTCATTTTCGTTATCGCTTCCTTAAAAGTACCTGTAATTCATCTACTACACTGTGCACGCCTCTACTGATTATGGCCTTGAAAGTAGACATGAGAGCCGTGACGGGTACCAATTAGTCCCGCACGTCTCAAGTACGAAATAAGGGCGGAAGTTCAATATCTTTCATCTAGTCATCTGAGATCCAAAGGATGAAATAAATGGATTTGGCCTTGGAAATAATTGCCAGCAGAGGCAGATACTTGTGGAGAAGTAAAGCCGTGATATAGACAGCGGGTAGGAAGTCCAATGTCCAATTTCTTCATTCGTGCGATCTAGAGGACGAGTTCATTGACTCGAAAGTTTTCAAAGGAATATGAGTAATGCTACGTGGTAACAATAATTGTACCGCTATCCGTACTGGATGTAGCCGCGGCCGGGCTCTGAAGTCACAAAATTGCAGTGAAATGCTGGACACGGGTTCAGGGGTTGTATACGTCTCCCATGGGTTTCCAGACTAACTGTGAGATTCGTGGGCCCGAGCGACGGTGCCACATCGCCAAATAGCCACGTATTATCAACTGGGTGTCCCGCGGGCCACGCCGGGTTACGCCCAGTGGTGAAAACGCCTGTAAACGGCCCAGCAGGGCCACGTTTTCCGTTTATGACGTAACGTTACCGAAATTTGGTTTCAGAGAACATGGTCGAGTTCTTTACATGAATTAAGTTAAACATTGAGTACGTGCCCAGTAAGTAAAAAAAAAAAAAAAAAAAAAAAGACACGTCAGATAGCCTGTAGGTCGTATCACACCGGGCTTTTTTTATTTTCCGCCAAAATCTTTATATTTCCCTAGAGATATAAGAACGGGTTCAACAACCTGCAACAGTTAAAGAAACATCTGAGAGACGGAGAGGTATGCAGCAGCGTCAAGGTCTGTCGATGATGAATGATCCCGAGTGAGCACGCAGTAAGTAACGGCCCGATATGGAAACATTTTTCACTTCTACCATCTCCCTGTTCTAACACGCGAAATGTACCACAATGTGTATCTTTGAAAAATCAATGACAGTTGTAAAATCAGATCTGACAACAGTACCACAATATGCCCATAAATTTGAAACAACGACGGGTGGTTCAATGTCCTCACATAGTTGGCCATTAATATTGTTCTTGATATAAAGAAGTGAGCTCCAGGTCCACCGGAGAGAATACGCCCATGGCTTTAAATCTATATAAACGCCAGTGGGTTATAAATATCAGCTAGACTAAAGTGAGCTGTGCGACCTCAAAGCGTCAATCAGGCTCCTGACTTAAGGTGGACTCTCATTTCACTTGTGGTACCGGTGCGGCACTTATTTTCTCCATTTCTAATAATTTAGATATTGCGTAATACGTAAAAGTATGACTTAGAAGACAACAAAATACACAAAACGGAAGAAAATTCGTTCTTTATCTCTGAAATTCATTGAGTTATCTACGAACCCCGCAGTACCGCACCAGTGCCCCAAGTGCAGTGAGAGTCCACCTTAACCGCTTCACTTAATAATAAAAGATCTTTTGTAAACTAGTTTCCTGATGACCGCTCTAAATTCACAATCAAGAAGAAGTTAAAGACTAACTCTTCAGAAACACAAATCATTTACCTCTGAAGATACCTATCATTGTACATGTGCGATTCCTACAAGAACCAATTTGCAACGAAGACATCATACCTCAAAGAATAAGCTTGAGATAAAGTTTGTAGATTTATACCGGAAAACCTGCACTGGCCTGTACAAGCTTCCCGATATATATTCCTTTCCCTGCATTTTCCTTTCCTGGCATATTTTCCTTTCCCGGCGTATTCTCGGTTAATAATCGCGAATCGACCTCCTTCCCCAACAACGTACGACAAGGCCCCCAGAGAGGCCGACGAAGGAGGCTAAGATCAAATAGCGATTTTTTACGGGAGAAATATTAATAAAAGTGTTTGATATGAATAATATTGTTTATTGTTTACAGACTTCAAACGCTTGACAGTTTAGCTTTTCTCAACACGCAGCTTGCAGTGCTCAGATTAGTGTAAACCTCCAAATTTTCGTTCTTTAATTCTCAGCGTCAAAAGAGCTAGACAGGTGCATGATGTCGTGACAGATGGAAAGCCACTCAGTGCTCGCGAACAATATGGCAGACGGCGCGGCTTATCCAGGCGTGCGGCCGCCTCTGACAGCCTGACGCATCGCGAGGATCTCCGGTAATCCTGTTACTGGGAAAATGCCACCCTTCGACGGGCTTCAATGTTCTATCAGCATTTCTAAAAAGGAAGATGGCTCCAAGACGCTCTCCTCAAATCAAAGTAGACATTGACTACGGTCACTGACTTCGTTTAAGGTCGGTTGTGCAAAGTTTTTTTCGTCAGTAATAAAGGGCAATAAAAGTAATAAAAGTGATTTTGGACATATGAGTTACGGATCATGATTGATATTATTAGTAGTAAACCGACGCGCACGTGCACCTCAAAAGCCATAATGTTCAACACGATGAACGTGGGCTTCCGAAGAAGAAGAAGAAGAAGGGTTAATGACCCGCCGAGTACATGTATATGGTATCATAAGGCCCGATTATTGGCTCTAACAACCGAATAAATCTAATTCAAATTATATTCTTTGTTACGAGCATGAAGATTTCGGGGTTATTGTACAGCCAGACTTACAATAGACCTTATGGTGGTCGCTGGATAGAAGGCACAGGGATAGTCTTTCACAGGCTGCATGGTGGCTACCCCGTATAACACACGTAGGTCTGTTAACATTATAAATTCTTCTGCAGTTCGTCTGTCCGATGTAATTCATTCATGACCATTTTTTTCCTGTGGTGTGATCATTCCTCCCAACTGGGTGATTTTCTGATTTGTCAATGTTCTGTGTATCTGTCCTGATTGGAACTGGTGACAGATGTTTAAATATTTCTGCACGTAACTTAGAAATTCGTTAGGTACCAGGTTCGCGACAATTCTTTGTGTTGCGGCATCATAACCAAGTGGGGCTTTCTGATTGGGAATGGTTGACGTCGTCTGGCTATATGACGGATTTTTGCACTCTTGTGTTTAGTTCTAGCAATACGTAACATGCTAAACCCATATGGTCACATTGTCATCTGGCATTCACAAGGCTAGATAAAAATCAGCTGTAAACATTTGCACCCAGGTTCACTAACACGCACTATGTTACGGTGAAATTCACGTTTCCGCAAAACATTTTCCCGTGGGAACCTCGTAAAGAAGCTTACTGCCTATATCCTATCATGGGAACGTTTATCGAGGGCCTAATGGCTCTCCTTATGAGGCTGATAAACGTAACACTGTTAGATACGCTTAACCTATGACTGATATGATGATGCTAAATTAGATACGAATGGTATTTATGACGCATTGCTGGCGTCTAAATCACCTTTACGCCCCGGTAATCTTGTCGCTATGGTCTGTAGCATAGCTTTATTTTATTATAATTTATTTTCTATTTTGATAGCTTTATTTTCTAGCGTTACATTTGAATCATGATCACATTTCATGCCTCAGCGAAAGAGAGAATTTGATCGCAGACGTTGCCAAGATGCTGCTAATTCTGTCTTCAGCCATTAAGTGGTTATTATCCAGGTTCCAGTACAAGTAGGTCTTATAATGATGATATCTATCATTGACACGGCTTAACACAGCTGGTACCATTCTATAATGATGTTTGCGAAAATAAGTCAATCCTTCGCGCACACTCAGAGGGCTATTCCAATTAAAACGGCAAGGATATCGATGTACGAAGACTTCACATAACTTAAAGCACAAGACCTGAAAGTGAAAATAAGTCAAACCATATTAAAGTGACGACCATCTATGCCGTTACCTCACCAGGACTTTGGCATCTTTACAAACATGCGCACGAGTGGGCCGAGCTGTTTTTACCAGGTTATTGCAGGTTCTGAGTGAGCACTAAAAACGTCTATCAAATATGTCACTGCCACTTATCGTCTTGCGAGGCATAGTAAGTGGCCAGCAATATGTGCCTGTATCTTTTTCATAGCATAACCTACAGAGTTTATACGTGGGGCCATACATATACATTCCTGGCATGCCTAGTTTTGTTCTTTATATTAAAGTATTATATTTAACGACGAAATCGTCGTGTGCCTAAATCGCATTGAACGTTAACGTTTTATAGCGTAATAGATTTCAGTTGGGAAACATGTTATGTTGCATTTCGTCGTAAACGTTGATACAAAGATTACGACGAGGCACATGCAGGATATGTGGTTCTACATATAAAAACTAATGCGATGTCGAGAAGTCATATAGCTATAGCCAGGCACATTTTGCCAGTCATGCGTCAAATGGCTGCACATAAGCACCACTTAAGCGATAGTTAACGTTTGAAGTGTCTACAGTCAATGGTTCATGTGGATGGGCCGTAATGTCTTAAGGAGGCATTCCTCTGTTTATTTGGGGTTTCAATTGGAGGCGGCACACCCTCAAGTCTAGCGACCATCTCTTCCAGGGAACTATCCTGAAGCAAAATGACTGTGCATGGCCGGGTGAGAGGATATTCCATCAGCTACAAGACAAACTGAGTTCCGACCCTTCAACTTCTCTAATTTGAAAAAAATTAGAGTAATTTTGAAAATTAGAGGGAAAAGAATATTGTTTTCATGTCAAAAATAATGCACAAAATCGAGCATTATTTCGCATTGCCATTGGATAGAATAAAGAATATGTTTACGGTAAACGCGACTGATGTTGGCAGAAAGAGGAAAACCTTGCTAGTAATCGAGCCAATTATTACGAAAATTCTGGTACTACAGTTGTTGTTTTTTTTTAAATCATCCACGGCGCGTGGTATTATACACAGAATATCAGAGGTCAATCTAGGTCAGAAAATCGCTTTACATTCAAGTCGGAGCTTCGGAGGGATACCCGGAAATTACACCACTCAGTCCGACGCATTTCAGCAATGTAAGCACTTTTGAGAAATGTAAACTCAAACCTTGACACTCGATACCCTTTCGTCACTTTTTCGTCGCGCACTGCCGTCGCGGAAGAACTGAGGTATGCACCGTTAAGGGGGCGATAGTCATGGCTGTAAACTTCACTAACGTTAGATAACCACTAAGCACCCGCAATAACCATAAAGATCCAGGTTGACGTCTCTGGGTATGCTACTACTCTCATATAGGAGAGAAACTGCCGACGTTCTATTCTTTGTATAAAGGCTATGGGGAACATATATGACTCAGATATAGTTAAATATGTTTCTTTTTCATCTAGAGACACTTAAGAAGCTTTAGGGCCAACATGGCAATACCTTTTAGAACTAAAACTCAGCAGTTTGCTACTTCATACATTGCAAGACTTATTTGCATTTGGAATGGGCTAGATGGGAACCTGATAGCCATGAACCTCTGTATCTCTCAGTCACACACTCAGCTCTATGATACAGACGCCCCATGCACCTGGACTTCGTTTTGCTCCTGTCTTATGTGCTTCACCACAAGAAAACGTCGCATAACTAATTAAAATGTTTCAATGATTAAATATCTATTCAACGGTTGAAGGAAAAATGAATACCCTGTTGAAATAAATGTGTACTTATTGTATTGTCTCTTTACTCTTGTTGAACTGACAATATGCGTTTTAATGTTGGTTCCTACCCTATGTATATATATATATATATATATATATATATATTACGAAAATTCTGGTACTACAGTTGTTGTTTTATATATATATATATATATATATATATATATAGTATATATGACGTACATACGAATGCGGCAAACGGAACATAGAGATACAGATGCGAACACTCACCACATCCACCGATCACAATACTCTTTCGAAAGAGGTTACCCTCCGGTCACAGAGTAATAAAACTACTGTTACTGTATCTGAACCGTCCCAATAAACATTAGCCACACGGACTGGTTAGTAAGGAGTCACGAAATTCAAGGAAAAAGACATTTGGCGTTGACTCCGTATTCAATCGGCGCGTTCCTCTTATGTACATATAAAGTAGGGCTCGATGACAATATTGGACAAACTGAAAAAAATACTGTTTCCGCTTCTTGCGATTCTGGGTTGCTCCCCATATCACAACATATGATATATTTCCAGCATTAAAGATAATGTGAGAGAAGTTTTCCAGTTGAATGACGTTGACATTTATTGTTACATATCACATTTGAAATGACGTTGACATTTATTGTTACAGATCACATTGGAAATGATTTTGGAAACAGACTTTTCAGATAACATCCGTTATCTTTCGTCAGTGACAGTGAAGAGATCTTGTTAGATAGCAGTTTTTTTATCTCTATACTAACATATATATGAGCTTTAGTATATAACTATGGTTTACGTGAGTTTGACAACTTTTAAGTTGTCCAAAGAATAGGAAACAAAGGTAAGACAAGTCAAGACAAGACCTCGCCACTGTCACTGACGAAAATAACGGATGTTATCTGAAACGTCTGACTGTTTCCAAAACCAGAATTATCCAGTTGCTTGAGTAATTGCTATTTGGCGCATAGTTACCGGATGTATTTCTATTAGAATATGTTTCTCAAATGAAAATAAGTAAACTACGTAGCAATTCATCAACGCTTGTGCTCCTCCTGCATGAAGTATCATGTTTCAGTTTCCTGTTCGTGGTTTGATGTGCGTGGTTCGGACAGGTCGGTGATTGACGCACTTAGGCCACAATTGACTGCCTTAGCTGGTAATGATCGTAGTTAATTACCATTCCTTATGTCGTGTTATCATTTGTGCGTCATCCGTCGACTCGTTTCAAATAAACAGGATGGTAGCATGCATATGGTGGCCTTGGGCCAGGGCTGTTGACGTGCGATCTATCAGGTTAGAAACTACGCCAAATTCCTCACACGGCTCGTGTGAAATGTGTACTTCACTTTTCGCCGCGAAGCGAATGAGGAGCCTAATTACGAGGAGACTACATGTAATTACAAAGTTCCAGCGGCAGGGTCAATCAGCCCTTTGGGTATTCCCTCATTTGGGAAGTTAGAAGGGGTACCCGTCAGATTACCCAGTCAGAGGGCTGCTGAAGTGAGACCTGCTCAACAGTATTACCCTTTCCCACCATGTTTGCCTTCGATAAGAAGATTAGGTTTTCGGTTTCGCCGTGGTGGAGCAGCTGGGCTGTGGGTGTGGGTGCAGGTCAACACTCAACAGTATAACTCGAAAAGGCCTTGAAGGTCCAGTTTGAAAATGGTTCACCAGGTATTTTACTACAGCGGGCTAAGTATGTTTGTGGGCGTGAATACTTGGATCCTTTTTTCAGCCCATAAGCTATCATACATTGTAGGTAACTATTTAAATCTTCCTTAGACGCTTGGATGGTTCTGTATACGGGTAATGTTTGGTGTCAGGGCAGGGGTTGCAAAAAGGAAGGTCAAATTCGATAACGGTACTGCTTAACTTCCGCTATGATTATCTCCTGTTTTTAATTTGTCATACATATACTACAGTACTGAAGACTCTATAATCCTGTAAAATCTACATTCTGCAATGTGACAGAGCCATCATAACACCGTATCATTTGAAATATCACAAAAACAGACACTATTCATGGTGACCCTTTTTAATTTGGCGAAGATAGTTGTTCGTGGAACTGTATCTGTGGTATGGTTGAAATATGAACAAAATTCATTCCCCGCAAACACCAAAACGTAGAGAATGTCACAGCAACTCGCGTAATAACAACTGATAGGATTGATCCATCCACCTATACTTGGAGGAATCCCTAAAACCAATAAAAGTAACGATAAGTGTGGTAGTTTCTTTAACCGAGGTGTGGTTCTCCTCACACACATCTTCGATTCTCGTCCCATTTTTTGAGAGGACGTCTCTAGTCTAATGAAAGCTAGGTACTAAGTTTCACATGTGTCTAGTGAGGAGGTAGATGTTGATAAGTTGGACCTGCTGAGGGTTAGAACTCAGAACCCGTAGACTCCGAATAAACAGCCTAAAGAAGAAGACCAATAGCCACCATACGCTGAGGAAGAAATCCACACATACGTAACATGGTGGTGGACGTGCAACGCATGCCTTTTTGTCACCACACACTAAATAAGACTAAGGATCTTGTGTTTGTACTAAAAAGGACGTTATATAACGTGCTTGTTAGTACAAACACAAGGTCCTTAGTTATATAAAGTTATATAAATCACGTTATATAACGTCCTTGGTATTAATGAGCAAAACTGTTGATTACATGTCATCTCTGTGTCGCTTGTTCATCGTCTACTCCTTTGAAGAAACCGTTTCAGAAGCTTGTCTAATTTAATTGGCGCAAAGACGTGAACCACAACATGGGATAACAGACAGACAAACATCTTTGACGACTTATGCAAAAGAATGGTTCTGGTGCATCTTCAGTCGTTTACTTTATCTTTTTATAACGAATTTCGATAAACATCATCACCTAAGTGTCAAGCCGGAATAGTGTAAGGCCACAGTCGTAATCAGGACTCTGTTTGGTTTAATGGTAAGAATTAAAATACATAGCAAAAGTCTAGTACTACAATATTAAGACTTTTCTGTTCAAAATGTGTTTACATGTGTTGATTTGCACAAAAGAAGCATTGATGTATTAGAATTATACAGGAGGAGAGAAGACGCCTACAAGGTGTAAGCTAATCACCCTTCCTTCAAAACGTTAACTGGTAATTGCAGTTAACTGGTAATTGCAACTGTTACCACAGTTATCTAGATTCAAACGATGCCGAATATAGGAACAGCACTCGATGCCCTGAAGCACACTCAAGATGCACCTGGCCTTTCTATCTCTAGCTCTTCTTGATTTCAAATTGGCAATTTAATCACTGGTTTTGGACCTGGCAACAGCTGTGTTACTCAGTAATGAGCTGATCTTTGATGAGGACCCTCCGAAGACGCACTAACGAGGCACGATGTATTGCGTATTTTCGTGTAGCGTACATTACAGTGCGGCTTCAGTGGTGCTCGATGTTTTTCACCAAAGCGTGTGTAGTCACCCCTCCACTTCTCCAAAACCACGGATTAGTTTGACACTCAAGATTCCCCTGCCCAACAAGTGCCCATGTCGAAGCACCGGGGTAGCATAACGTTATTTTCGGCGTGATCTCACCAGCAAAACTCAGGATGACCTAGAAAAAAATTTTCAGTGCGTAAAAAAAAAGTATCAGTCTGTAGCCTTATGCTCTTAGCTCCGTCTTTCTTTCTTTCTTTGAGAAAAATGACCATGGTCTGTAACAAGTTCATCACGTTGATACCAGAAGAAAAAGATGATCAAACACAAGTTCTGTATAGGAAGGAAATATCCAGGAACAAGTTCATTAATCGTTCGTCATTTTGTTTGAATTTCTGTCTTAACCGATTTTTTGTTCATTGTAATCTGTCAGAAAGGATGCCGATCTTGCTCAGATATTGTGATCCGGCCGAGCGTATGTAAGGCCGTGTTGATTGGAGTGGACACATGACTTACAACATACAAAGTATGGTAAACCGAACAATAGAGTTTTCGTTTTCGTTGTTTCACATCGTCTTTGTTGCAAAACTGACTCTAGAATTTACTTTTGCATTCTATGACACTAGTATCCTTCTTTTGTTATTTTTTTGTCAAATTTGCGGCATATGTGAGTTCGTTTTACAGCTGTTTTGTGCAATTTACAGTAAAGACAGAAAACTTTTTTTGTGGAAACAGACGAACATTGATGTACGCGCGGATGTCATCGTTGATATATGATCAAACACAAGTTCTGCATAGAAAATATCCAGGAACAAGCTCATAAAATTGATGCTCGTACGCTTGGATGTCATCGATAACATGGCCTAAAGTCTTTTGATGACTCGATTGTTTGTTCGATGTTTATTTGTTACTGTTTATCTGTGACTGACCAGGCGTATCTTTGTACGCCTGACTCCAGACTAAATCTAGTCAGGATGCCCCAGCTTTACTCGACGACTTGATTTGATTTATTAGAATTGCAATGACACAATACAGGTGAGTCGCAGGCTGTGGTAGGCTGGTAGTTCCCGGAAAGAAACCTACCGAATTAGACGTTACTTGATCAGGATAAAAAGTCCACCCTGATTAAGTAGACCTTTTACTACTTTGGTATTGCTGTCCATGGATCCAGCGTCACACGTTTATACGTTTAACATGACGCCGTCATTAAGCTCTTTGCAGGCATCAATAATACCATCTACGTGTATACGGTATAGGCATTTGTACAGACATGTAATCTACAGCGCGGTAGGAACGTCCATAAGCTTGTGTAAATCATGTCATACTAATGGGGGATGACAGAGCATATTTCTTCGCGTATTTGTTCACGCTCGCTTCCCTCGAACGCTTTCACCGGCGTTGGGAGCGAGTACAAACTACAGGGCGAAAAAGGCTTAAATTTGAACCGCGCGAGGCCACCTCATCAGAGGCGTCAGAAAAGGAGCGCTTCAGCGCTGGCATCAGCACCCGTTCCACAGAGCGCAAGCCAGACCCGCACCATTGTATTTACGTACTAGTTACCATAAAACTAAGATACCATTTGCTAATTCACTCCGTCTTCACGTGAATTTTTTCTTTAGGCATCCTTTGAAAACACTGGAGAGGTATATTGGTTCCGATACTTGTGTTAAAAGTCGATTGCACTCGAATCAACCAAACCAACGATTTGCAACATTTGGATTTAAAATAGTCGAAAAGGTGACCTCAGTAAACATGGAATTACAAACCTTCCCAGATTTCAAACCAACAAGATTTTCACAAGAGGTAGAAGATTCAACAATTCTGGCGCACTAGTAATTGAAAAAAAGAATCAAATGCGTAATGCATTTGCTCCGAAATTCAAATTCGTCGAGAATTTAGCTCAGTATGGCACCACCATTTTGCCAATTTCATCGTGTAACCAATATAATCAGGAAACTAGACATAATAGTTATAAAAACCCACAAAAATGGATCATATCGAGATTACATGATATTCCTCTATGACAGATATAACACAATCTTGGTAGAAAGGTCGCCAATCAGGTCTCCACCTGACGCGCGAGAAGCGTTTCCTTAGCAACGTGTTGCCAACGACCGCGGAGCGATTCGAACTGCATAGAAAACCGGTTCGATGCAGGTCATGGCGTGCCGGCTGCTGAGGATGGTACCCGGGTATGTTTATTCTGAGTGATGGCACATGGCATGGGGTACACGCACAGGCACGGCTAGCATAATAAAGGCAAAATTGTCTTGCCAAAATCTGGAGGAATATTTCTTAGAATGTGTACCTATTGAGGTTTTATCGTAATGTGGCAGTAAATAAGACTATATTAGTTTATTTATTTGTATTGCAAAAATGGACAAAATCACCTCCCTGAATTGTTTTCGGTGTGTCCGTCTGTCCATGACCGTCTGCTAGGCTCGTGTCACCACAGGTCGAGTGGCGGGAGGTGACAGAAAGTGTTTGTGTTATGTTCTAGAGGCTGTCATTTCATTTCCTGCTCTCACATCTGATCGTTTTGAAACCGTACACCGCGTTGGCAGAAAGCTCCACAAATAGCCTAATACGGTGTCCAGCGAGGTCATATGACCATGTTATACGTCAACTTCTGAAGGTACTAGAGGTGAGTTAGTCCCGATTGGTTGAGGAGTTGCCCCCGCTTCTCCCGTTACTAATCCCCAACCACTGCAGTAGACACGCATACGTATCATTACCGAGCATCTCATAACCAAAACCTGTAACCTACCTTCGCCGTCTATGCGATAACTGGCTGCGGGCAAGATGGGTTTCTCAAACGCTACGGTTTATCTGAACGCCGAACATTCATATTTTGCCACCAACAGTTCGTTGGAAAATCTTATGCTTGCCTTTGATCTCGATGAGCTCATGAAGGCCTTCTTGGAGCTTGTTGGAGACAACGAAACGGCAGCGGACGCTACCAGAAACCTACTCGGCAATGCTAGCCCCGGAGGTCCGACCAACACTTTAGACGGTTATGAGATAGCGATTGGAGTTCTGTACAGCCTGATCATGCTCGTTTGTGGAGTCGGGAACTTTCTTCTCCTGCTCGTGCTTCTCCTCTACAAGCAGACCCGCACGACTACCAACCTGCTCATCGGGAATCTGGCTCTGTCAGACCTGCTGGTCTCCTTGCTGTGCCTGCCGTACAATATGGATTACCATGTTGTACACGCTGGCTCGTGGCGTCACAGCACAGCGCTCTGCGCCGTGGTCAACTTCTTCACCTCCGTGTCACATTACGTCTCAACGCACGCACTTCTCGCCATTGGTGTCGACAGGTGGGTGGCAACAGATTACTAGCTAGTCTCTCTCTCCATCTGCATGTCTGTATATATACATTGCAATAATGATCTTGAAAATCATTTCTGCAATTTTTTTTAATATTTGAGACTTTGTATGGCTGTCATCTTCCCTTGATAGAAATTTTAGAGGTTATTTGGTGATATATATTTTTTGTAGTGCTCGTGAATTTGCAGTCTCATCAGGTTACTTCTCCCCCTCCTTCCCCTGGACCTGCCTTTTTCTATGGGTCAGCATGTGGTCAGTAGCATTCATGATCAGTTACTGGGTATAATGTTGATTCCCTTCTCATTCATTAAAAGAGCCCTGTTTGTCATCAATTTCAGCCCACACATACGTATTTGATTTATATTCAGTTGCTTTTTCCTTTTACAGAATCTGTATTGACACGACACAATTGCAGCGACTTTCATATATATATATATATGCTGTTCGTTTGGTGCTTTTTAATGTTATGCTGTGTTTTTTTGTGTGTTTTTTTTTTAAACATACAACTATAACGGAAAACAGCTTGAGACTTTATTTATAGCATGCCCGAAGGTACAACATTAATATTCTTGGACTACTATTGTGACTACATACATTCATGGAGCAAATGCACATTATTCTGGACGACCACGCAGGCAGTATGCGTCTCATTAAAATGACATCTGATGCTGACCAACATATGCTACCACAACACTTCCATTTAAGACTTTCAGATTAAAATCCTGCGGTGTACGTGCCTAGTACTGCGCTGTTCGCGTTGACGCCAGTAAGCGTCGGTTCGGTATACTATGCAGTGGCGAACCCGTCCATCAAAGTGATTAGATGATCAACAAGTCATTAAAACTGTTACATGTTGTGCACCCCGCGTTAGACAGAATGGACCGGTTATCTAATGGCCACACACTTGTTAACTGCTTAATAACGACGTCATCTGAAAATACAAGAAGTGATGAACTGCCCCCTGACATGGAAAGCGTCACGACACTCTTTAACAGGACTTTTTTTTCCGATATGACCTCCAACAGTTTGTCGATCCGTGAAGATGAATGGTGTTGGTTTTACGTGGCTGTAGTTGAAGTGTCATCAATAAACGAGAAAGAGAGAGAGAGAGAGAGCGACTGACAATACATAAAGATTTATTCCCGACTAAAAATACCAGGCTGATAGCTCTAATTAGCAGTACGTGTAGGTGTGCATTATCCTTTCAAACGTGAATACAGATTGGTAAATTTGAAGTGAAAGCATTTAGAGTAGAAGATGCTGTCTCGTTTTCCTGCTCACCTTCGTGCATAGAATAGAAAGAATAACAAGTGTTGAGTACCAAGGTGACACCAAGATCGAGTAGTGTAGACTGTTCTTACAGTTTAGAAATTCTACCGGGGTAACTCTTGCGTCTTTCTTTGAAATCATAACCTTGACTATTAATACCAAATATGATGTTATCGCAGAGCAGGGCATGCTTAATCAGCATATCACTTTACCCCAGTAGGTTGGAGTTATATGTAGATATAGATTTTCGTACATGAAATCATACAAAATGGATAAAACATTATGAAGACATACATACATCAGACAGACATCTACCCTGCACACTGGACACTTAATGGTGAATTGATGGCTTCATGCAACTTTCTGTGGAAGCCTGGTGTTCGTAGACTGCATGTGAATTGGTTCTGTCATTTGACAGTAAAAAAATCTTTCCTTCCGTGTAACCATTTGTGAAATGTTCCCGCACTTCACCTTGAACATGGACTACAAGGACACATCTGAACCAAAGTGATTCTTAAAAGACACGTAGCTGGTGATAATGTTCAGAGCATGGTTACACGCGTGCAGGTATACTACATGGTTTATATTGCGGACAACACATCATTTGCTTGCCACTACATTTGACTTAACAATATCGTCCAGCACAGAATAGTATGCATTTCTGTCTGTGGATGTGACATACTTTTTTCTGATCATAATGATCTAATAAACTATTCATTAATTCATACAGCCACCCCATAATTACAGACGAAACATAAAAAAGGTTTCTACGTTTGATTTACTTCTGAATACGTTACACACTTATAAAGTAATAGTCCTCATTAAAGACATGCGTTTATGTTATTACAGATCAACATACTGCAATTATGGACTCGTGATAACTTGATTTCCGTTTGTTGTCGCAAATCACATTTACCATTGCAGCTATTCGGTGCTAAAGATGCATGCTTGAGCGATTTGGAGAGAAAACCGACATTGTCTGATCTCAGGTTAAATGGAATGTACATCGTATTAAAATGAATTGCCAAAGTAAGGCAAAAACTATTATGCTGTTGTCCGTCTACGCTGTAGCTCAACAGCTAAACTTCTCCCTGCCTTGATGCACCACGGAACTTACCGAGTTGTAATTGGAAGACCTTGCAGGTAATTAGCTGGCACAAGGCCAAGAACTGTGCATGTCCGGGTGTGAGATAAGCGGGAGTGATTTTCATTCATGTCGGTGTCTTTTGATCAATCTCATTACCGCCGGTGCCACTTCCAGCACCCTCCCTGTAGACGGGATAAGGTGGTAGATAATACAAGTGGTACCAAAGTTCCTCTAATCAGGCTGAACTCCGTGGCTCAACACATCACCGCAGACCATAATCCTGGGCTCAGACAGCCTCGCGAACATGTCCCTGGCCATTTCCAACTTTGGTCTTTCCATACAAAGCACTCGATATTGCGTCGAAGATTTCCTCCGAGACCGGCGAGTGTGCGGTTGCGTTTGTTGTTGCTTTTAGAAGGGGGATGTATTTGCAGATCTGGCTTGTCCGTTCCTTGTTCATTGATCTGACTCACCAGAGCTGCCGGAAATTGATTTGAGACTGACAGAGGATTACGGTAATCCGTATTGAAAATTACCTCCATTCCAGTGAGGGGGCATGCATACAGGATGTTGATAAACATTAGTTTGGGGTTAGACCAGAAAATGCGCACCTTCCTGATCCATATCGGTATTATGTAGCTGAATCCTTCTGCGGCTCGCGTTACTAACTACAACTTCTACCACCACTACAGCTACTATTACTACTACTTTTACTCCTACTATTCATACTACCGAAAATTGGTGCTTACAATTATTGCTCACACTTCGTGATAAGGAAAATCTAAACTGTCTAAATTTCTTTTTTTTCACTTGTTACTACCCCCTGATCACTGGATAAAAGATGTTTTCCATTTATGGACCTTTGAGTGCTGACGTTACTCCAACATTCCTCAGGTTTCATCCTGATGGATATTCGGATCTACAGCATTCGTTGGATGTTTTGTCACTGATCAATGTCCTAATGATGCTTAAAATAGAAAATCACATCAAGGATGCTTGTGACAGTAAATTCCTACTGTACACGACTATGCATTGAAACAACCTCGTAACGTCAGCTGTTCTATCAGTTAAATGTGTCTCCAGTAGCTTCTCAGCCGCTGTGAAAAACAAAACGAAAAAAAGTCCTCTTCAGCTCGGTCAGCTCGGAATATTGCAATCTGTTGCCACTTGATACTGGCAAATTGTAAATAATTCAGCTTTGTTTTGATCGAGTTTACCTTAGCATATTCGTATTTATTTCCAGAAGTACAGTAGTACATATATTGATACATCAGTTGTACATAACGCTATAACAATATTAGTGGTATAGTAGTACTTATAATGATACATCAGTGGTGCAATAGTACTTATAATGTTACATCAGTCATAACACTTTTGAAATAGATAATTGACATTCAGCACTAATGTTGTTCCAGGTACCTCGTTGTTCAAGACGCACGGACGAGGCGCTTCAACCCCTGCTGGACGTCTGTCGTCATCTGGGTGACCGCCCTCGTCTTGGCTCTGCCCGGGGCCATCTTCTCCCGCACTGTCCCGTACCAACGCCAGGACTCCGTCTTCTGCGGGGTACTGTGGCCCGTCTCCCTACAACAAGTCTACAAAGGGTTCCACATCTTCCTGGTGGTGGGTGAATTCGCCGTCCCCGCTGTCGTCATGAGCGTGTTCTACTCCGTGGTGGTGTATAAGGTGTGGCGGCGCCAGTTCCCGGGACAGCGAAACGCCTCCCACGCCCGCGTCCAGGCTCGGTCCCGCCGAAAATCCATAAGACTGTTCGCTCTCTTCATCATGTTCGTTCTCTGTTGGACACCCTATCACGTATATTCTATCCTCAGAGACTTTTACATTGGCATCTTAGCGAAGATTTCCACGAGCTTAAATCTCTTTTACATGGTCCAAGCTATCGCCATGAGTAACAGTTTGATGAACACCCTTGTTTATGTTGTCTTTAATGACAATATCACACGTTATGTCAAAACGTTACCAAGAGATTTGTCTGTTTCATTGCAAAAGAAGTATATGAACAAAGGCAGTCAGGTACGTAGACAACCTGAGATACGTCGACGGATTGACTATCGAACGACTATGACCCCTGCACGCAGCACTCTTGCGGCAAACATTGCAGAACAGGTGCATTCAACTAGAGTGAGAGACGAAAATAGCGTTAATTGTGTGGAGATGGTATCATGTGTATAGGCATACATAATGACATACATAATGACTCAACACAGAGTAGTAATATTTTACATGTATACATGTATATACTATAACATATTAATCTATTTCCCTCTCCTTCGTTATGTGGATGGATTTACTTTATTAAGATTTGAAGTGGAATTCTGGGATGTTAATCAAGTGTTCATAGACTTGTCGACTGGTAAGATAATCCCTCTTAATACTTTCCAGGATATTCTGGGGTGTGCGTTCTCTTAGATAAGAGACTAGTACTCCATAGTACATTCTGTGACGTCTAGAGGTATATAAATTGTTTTCTTCATAAGGTGCGTCAGTCTGTTTTTAACATGGAATTTATTGAAAAGTGTTGGCACTAAAACGTATGTGCTCACAGACTGTGAGTAAAATCGTGCAAATGTATCACGTTTTACGGTATCGTCATTGGCGTATTTAGACTTATTCTGCACGCAAAATATACATGTATTCTTTTCAACTGTTGATAGTCAAGAATTTGGAGAATATCAAGAAAACTGCTTCAAGAAAATGTTGATACCTTCCAAGTAATAAGATACGCCTTGGCTTGTTTTGTTTATTCGAAACCTGGTAAGACGTACACGGTTCGGTTGAAAAAGAGAGACTGTGTTGTGCATTTAAGTTCATTATTGCAATATCGACACAAACTCGCTAGTACAGATATTATCTCACCCTCTCACAGGGGATTATAAATCCCCAGGTTAAATGAAGTTCTTGCAAAGTCATGGCATGTAAATCTCATAATGCAGTGACTGTAAAACTATAAACTACATGCGGAGTTTGAAAGATCTGGTTGGAAATTGAAAACTAGAGTCAACATAAAGACATTAATTCTCATGGTAATGCGTAGCTACGTAGACAACCTCGAGATCGTATCTAATAATCGTCTGGTAGCTATTCAAGACATTCATCAAGTGCCCTTTCGTTAACGGAAAAGGTTAAACAACTTTTTTAAGGCCGTGTGGCAGTATCACCGCCACATTTGTCATTCATTCATTCATTCATTCGTTCATTCATGCATTTATTCATTCATTCGTTCGTTCGTTCGTTCGTTCGCTTTTCGCTCGCGCATTCATTCATTCATTCATCCATCCATCCATTCATTTATAGATAGATATCGGATCAGATGTACACATTCAAACGCTTAACAGCTAATCAGAACTTGAAGCTTACGGTGAGCCCGGTCAGTCGGATCGATCTGGCAGTGCTCCTGAGGTTGACCTTCCATTAAAACATAGCACAACAGGCAGTTAATAATGTCTGCATCGTGCGGTACCTTCAATGGTGCACAGCAGGGAATGTTTTATCCTTGAAAAGAACGCAATCAGGCAAACATGGCATTGCATATCCTCTATCCATTAGGGTAAATGTCAACCTCTTGTATCATGAATATTACTAGTATATGCAAGTTAGGTACCAAATCAAAAGTGTGTGTGTGTGTGTGTGTGTGTGTGTGTGTGTGTGTGTGTGTGTGTGTGTGTGTGTGTGTGTGTTTGTGTGTGTGTGTGTGTGTGTGTGTGTGTGTCTTGTTCATGTACGGTAACGACCCCTTCTTTCCCTGTCCTCGTCCTGGAGACCATATTAAAAAGAAGTACATTGAAGGAGTCGGCTTCCTGTGATGTTTGAGAGCCTGTCATACATAACGCTGTGACTAATGTGCTGGCTGCCTGGAGTGGTCATCAATTCGAGTGTCTGTCAAATACCGGTCGGCTCATATCAATCTTTAAAAAGTCCTTGAAAACAGAGACAAGGGATTCGTGAAAAGCAAAAACGCCTTCTTCAGGAAATTTGCGAACTTGTGTGCACAGCCTGATAGCGCAGCGTCCACACAGAATAAGACAATATAGAAACCACATCTGTTCCACACTCCTCGATACATCTCCTCTCATCATAACAGAGTCATTACAAATTACGCTCCTAACGATTTTTCAACCCCATAGTCGTGCCACAATAGATGAACGACCCGATTAGGCTGGTTTGCCCAGGTACATAAAGGCTTATCACACTTATCAGCCTGTTACAGCGGCTGCACACAATGGTACCATTATAACGGCTTGATGCAGACTATATGACCCGTAACCATCCCGTCTAAAGATATATTTTACAGTTCGGTTCAGATATAATAAAAAGAAAGCAGAACACTACAAAGGACAAAAGACAAAGAGGATAATTATTCCAACAGTCTCAACCATAAAAAGGGTCAGATTCACGGAATAGAAAAGGATTGTTTGATATCTAAGATAGTGCTTCACTTCAATAAATGAAAGCATTACCCAAATATCTGCGGAGATAATAGATTTTCCACCCGAATGGAGCTATTTTCTGGTGCGCCATAATCATTTATTCAAGACAACCTTTAACTAAATGTAAGTAATACTATATGATTTTGTCGACTTCAGACACTAGACAATACACCTGCATGTTGGAGCATGGGATTGCTTGTGTGCTCCTTGACATTTCTCACAAAGACTACTGTAAGTAAAGCCATTGCTGCGAGACGGTCTGAAATTTCTGACAGCTGACTTTTTCTCACGTAATGGCACCTTTGAAGTTGGCTTGTTCAAGCTTAGTTGCTTGGGGCATTATCTTGTCACTATATTTCTCCCTCCCACTGATGGATTTCAAAAGTGAGAACATGCAATTTTCAGTCAAAGACAAGAACTTCGTATCAATATGAAACATTACAAATTTTGTACACAAGTGCATTGGCGTGTAGGTACAACAGCCTAGCGTGACTAGGCTGTTGTATTCTCCTAACGTCAAAATGACGCGTTGTTGCCACAAAAGCTACCATTTAGGACGCGACAGGTTTGTCAATCATCCGGTTCTGTCAGAACTTCACGGGATTTTAATTCCTAGACTTTAGGAAGTTAGTTGTTCTGAAGGTCAGACATCGAAGTTAGGACTGTCCATTGGCAAGCATGTTATAATACACTGAATGAAGGCTAAAAAAATACTAACCCATATTTCAATCTTAAAAAATCTTCTCCACCAGAAAGTCACTTGGGTCTAGTTTATAACCATTCAAAGAAAACAGGGGGTTGTTCGGCTCTTTCTCCGAGAAAAGCTCGCCCTATGAAAGAAACCTCACCTTTGAACCCTGTTCCCTCCTGATACAACCGGTAGCACCCTATAACTCAAACCTGTCCTGACACCAGCTTAACTGCTAAACTGAACAAATTTTGACCCAAACAGGAAAGATTAGGCCCTACCTGTCCCATCTCACTCAAAAAGTCTCTAGATTGGGAAAAAATTTTCAAGGAAAAGAAGGATTTTCAAGGATTTTAAGTCACACCCAAATCGTACTGCGCAACGCAACTCTGACGTCAGCCATGAAGGAGTGTTCAATTCCAGAAGCGGGTATAATTCCTCAGATAGTAGATAGCTAAATGCTTGAATCAAGTTTGTTTGGTCAAATTTACCCCATTGATAAGTTGAAGCCTAAACGCAGGGTGAACATTGTAGTGAACGATTCCTTGAATTCCCCTGAGGACCTTTCCAAATCCCAATTGTGCACTGGTGGGGAAGGACGTGACTTTGACGTTGGGAACAGGTACCGGTATTGTACTGGTACAGGTACACATCGCGTGGCGCAATTGGCAGCGCATTAGGCTCAGGCCCAAGAGGTTCTGGGTTCGAACCCTGCCGTGTCACCGATCTTGTGCTCTTGGGAAAGGCACTCTGGACGACTTTCCTCACCATTCACCCGGACTCCAGGGAGAATAGTGAGGTATCAGTCACTAATGGAGATACTGTTTAAAACCAAACCAAATCCAAACTATGATGTTTTAGGATTTCTTATTAAGTAGACTAAATGTACACAAACGTCATCAGAACTGCCAGCCAACGCGTTGTAATTATTATTTGTAGGTCATTCTGTAGTAATTTGTCCAGGTAAAAAAGTAGTCTTTTTAGATAGCAGTATGGTGAATAATATGTGGCCAAATCTCTGTATTCCAAAGGTCTATGGTCTTCAAAGTTTTTTTGTACCTTCCTAAATGTTTAAACGGCTCAGATCCCGACGTCGACCACACATTGTCAAGCTGTTTTGGCGCCGCCATATCTTACGTTGACATACTTTCAACTTCTTATACCAAAGCGCCAAATCTCTCTGTCCCACGATGAGATAGTCTTCAAACTTTTTGTATCTCCCTTAATGTGTGATAGTCACATGACTGCGTTGTCAAGCTTATCCCGACTACCGTTAGCGAGAAAGTTTGACGGAAGTCGGCTATGCTGGCAAAATCATATACGGCGCAGATTTAGAAAAGGATTATTGTCGAAAAGACAAATGAGGTATAACTTTGCGAAAAGTTGGGTGCATTTGTAACCCAAAACATATCATTTATCAGAAAATAGATCTATCACTCGTTTGTGGAGTGGAATGCCCCTTTAAGGTTTATCTATTCCAGACATTTGTTTATCAGAGCGTAGTGAGAGATGGACGTTATGTTCTCCATAAATTGGTAATGAATCCTTATGAAACTGTTGGCAAGGCTTGTACACATTATCAGCAAGCACATTGTATAGACTTTACCGTTTCGAGGTACAATTGATGTCGTGGATCCACGTACGGGTGCACAGGCATTGTGCCACCGGTGTGAACATTTGCGTCAATGCTGTTTCAATTATTTGATACAATCACAGTTTGAAATGTAATTCATCGCTGGCCGCGCACTTAATGAGGGGAGTATTATGAAAACCCCCCCAATAAGTAAGGGTAAAGTAAACTACATGTACCATTATTAGTCTGCGGCTGCAAGCTGTTCACACGGGTTTGGCAAGACAGTTTACCAAGTACGCACTCTTCAACACACTTAAATAAGATGAAATAGAATAAGTTTTGCAAAGAAAACATCTTCTTCTTTCCGACCGTACAAACATATTTAAAGGTAAAATTCTAAGAAATTCTAGTTAACTAATACGACACTACGAAGAATAATAGAAAAATGGACCAATATTTCCAACAGGGATGTTACCCAGATAAGGGACATATTCACAAAGCAAAACAAAACCGAACTAAATTGAGTAGTTCCGAGAAATGGTTTTAGAGGGAAAATGGACAGCTGCCAAACGCCCTGTGGAGAGAAAATCTTTCACCGCGCCATGATTAATTCAAAGACAACCTTTTAACAGTAATATCCAACGAGAACTGTATGTGCACAAATGGATTACAGCGTACAGTCAGCATGTAGAACATCACGTAGAGACACTCACGAGGAAGCAGACATCGGACGCCTTACTGAATAGTGAATACCAACCTTGACCGTCCTGTAGACGTCTTTGCCTTCACCTTCCTGGTAAAGAGCAGTAAAACCACAGGCTTTGCACTTAATGCTACAATATTTAGAAAGGATTTCGGAAGCTGTAGGTTTTCCTCAATAAATCTAGAGCTGTTGCTAAAAGCAAGGTACTTTACGCTAGAAATGGAATTTCTTAGGAGACGGTAAGTTTCTGCTTATGCCATCTAATCTTATTCTACCAGTACTATACAATAAGAATTATTGTTGCCAGAAACCGCTACAATCATTCTATGCAACCAAAGAAAAGTTGACATGAGAATTCGACAGGATTTCTCGGCTTTGATGATCGTTGAACAGCCTACAATAAGGCTGATATTTTCTACAGATTGTGCAACGCAGTCTGTATGGAATGTGGGTTAATCTTTATGTACACATTGTTCTCAAGTCCCGAACAATTGATAGATAAGTCCATATTTAATAGTTCCTGAAAAAAAAAACAGAAAACAGAGTGCGGTATGTGCGCATCGTTTCTCGAAAACTTAAGATGGCAACCGTTCTGTGTTTTTTAAACGCTACTCTGTGATGAATGAACGATTAGACCAACCTCGACCAGACTGGTTTCCACAGGTAAAAAGCTCATTATACGATTCACTGAATTACAGCGACCACCCACAATCACTGCACTATCAAAATTAATGAGTGATACGGTATATGACCTTTGTATTTTACCACACATTAGCAGTGCTTTCAAAAACCAAGAAACCAAAGGAGAAATCAGAGTAGCCCGATGGGACGCAGATCAGCTATGCGGAATGCCATAACGGAACCTAACTGTAGATAAGAACGTCTCATTCTTTGGAGAAAGTTTGACTCAAATAAGCCATAAGGGTCAGCTTTACAGAGAAAGATTGTTGGATCGTGATAACAAATGAAGAAGGCCATAACATTTTGTTTGTTTTGTTTTGTTTTCTGATCCACAAGCTAGCTGTTTGAAAATGCCATACCAGGTTACTGTATGACTCATCATCATCATCAGCTGGTCGTGAAGAGGAAGATGACGAAGAAGAGGAACAAGAAGGTCGTGCTGGTTTCACCACGGATGGACATGAGTCTCTCCCCCCACCCATCCCTATCCCTCATAGCCTTGGTCAGATTTCGCAAAGCTGATGTAAATAAGTTTTAAATGGTCTCGTGCAAGTCAATGTTTTGGTACCCATAGGAGAAAATCACTAATAATCTCTCCTTTACTCTGCCATGCGTGTCTAGCAAATCTTAGCTTTCTTTCTCATATGACTTGAGTGGTTGTAGATCTCCATACAGCAGTTTTCTAAGGATGTTTTCGTCAAGATATCAAGAGTGCGTGACATCTTGGTGTAGCTGACATCAAGTTAATTCTCATCTTAGTGCCCATGTGTTGTTTCCGTAAAGCAAAACAGTTGCTTGTCGGAGTTCACGCTTCAAACGGCTACCCATGCGTGATTATGAGAACTCTCCGAAGTTGATGAATATATACGCTATGGTCCATTTAAGATGTTAAAGGCAATGAACGGTGAATGGTAGTCACACACAAAAAAACACGTACTACAAAAGTTTGTCATTACACGAGCCGTAGTAATGGTATATACTAGGTGAATGGTGTCACGGGCGTGGGTATACAGGACCACTCAGCCAGACATCGTGTCACCCAAGGGGCAGGGAACTACAATAGCGCTTCCTGAAGTTCAGAAGAACATTTATCAATATACAGTCAGGATCCGGTCGAGCCCAGTGGAAGTTCTGATTACAATTACTGCGATAGAGAGCTGTGCTGCCCTTCAGACAGGTAATGGCAGCCCCCAATGATATTAACTGAAGATTGTGATTTGTCTGGCTCCCTTTCCTTATAAACGTATTACAGCGATGATGATACATGAGTGCACGCAGAGGCCCTTGTAACCCGCAAAAGCTGGAGCTAAAAGGTTCGAAACCCTACATCATCGCCATGCATGTTAGTATGCGAATTTGTCTGTTAGAGTTACAGGAAGTATGTGTCACAGGCAGACCCAATGCCAACATGAGAGGAACTTGGAGGGATACTCGTATCTGTATCTGTATCTATATAGCCGGTATAACCGCCCTTCGGCGTAACACACCAGCTTCGCGGCGCGGCAGCAGCTGGTTATATTACATGTGCACTGAACGACCCGTCACACCTAACTTTTGCACATCTATCTGCAAGTGTTCTTTAAAACTATCCAGAGAAGGTGCTTCTACTGTAATGTGGTTTTCGTATGTGGGTATGCTTGCAAATTAAAAATTAAACAGTTTTCTTGGATACTTACCGGAAGTCTTTCGATATATTGACAAACCTATTAGCTAATCTTTCCTTGACACAATAGACAGCTGTAAAATATATGTCGTCATGTTGACAATATGACCACTACGTCAGTCTGCGGACTCGACTGCATCCGCAAGATAAGCAAGAACTGTGAGATAAAACAATGCCATAGGCCTTCCATATCATATCAAAGCAGACCTGGCAGTAATCCAGGTTATCAAATGAAGGATTGCAAGTTGTCATTTTATTGCTAAGAATGATTTATAGACAGGCACACGTGTCGTTTTGAGATGAGTGATACGTAACTGAAAGTGACATCATTGTCTTCAAACGTCCGCATTGATTCAGGGTCGTTATTAAAGCATGCACATCGGCATCGACACTAGTACTCAGACAAATTATTCATATTTCTGAAATCAAAAGGGATGGTTTATTATAATTACTTAATATCATATCTAGTTTTAAGACCAGCCAAACTAATGTTTGGTAAATAGCCTCATTTATCTCTTCATGTACTTATTTGTTCTATACAAGATTTCAAAATAAAATCATTAATCATAAGGTTTTTTGTAACTTTCATGTATAGTCTGGGCTTCTATCCCCTGATATTATCCCTATCCAATTCAGCTGAAATTTGATGTGTGACATGTTCCTAATTGACTACATCATTGACGTTTGGCATACATACATCGTTTATTTGGGGGGATAGATCTGAAGTATGGTATGAGGGCTACCTAGAGCATTTGTTGAAAGGGTATTGTATATATACTTTTTGCATACACCAGTTTCAAATGATTCTTTTTTTATTCTTATCTAAAAATGGATATTTCGGGTTTCTTTGCCAAATGACTTGGAATTTCATATGGAACAGCTTTTGCATTAGTGGTGGGATAACTTGGAAGAGTTCAATTTGAACGGGGGTGTTTTGAAAGAGCTTGAAATTGCATGGATGGTTCACATTAAAAACATTGTGTTTGAGACTGGGGTGATGTCGGGATATGGATGGCCCTTTTATGGGAAGTACCTTTTGGGATGGTCCATTTCTGTAAACTCCAATAGGCCATTTTTGCATGCAGGGAGGAAATGGAGTGAAATGTTATACGGTTGCTTGCAAATATGGACTTTCTAGCATATATTTAACAGTATCTCTGTATAGAGGTCAGAGATCAGTGCATCTGTTCAATTTAAGATGAACTAGTTAATCATCGTTTCTTGTAGTCTGTCTACAGACGAACCACATCTGATTCAAAAGTGTGTCCGAGACAACTGATGATGATTACATCAGAGACACAATTGCGGCATCCCCCTTCTACTTCCGAACTCCCCTGGAATCTGATGCAATCTGCGGTACTGCAAGAGACGGTCAGACCCAGGTTAACGAGCACCGGTGGAACTTATAAACGAGCCGACCGTGATTGGATCTGCGACATTTGACCAATCATCAGAGAGCAACTAGTGATTTGTACGTTTATGCTTTGAATAGTCTACGTCTCTGTCTCTTCCAAAAGGCTTCTGGGACATGTGCTAACTTTAAGGTCTCTGCAAAAGATGTGTACCACAGTGATTTCAAGGAAAATACCACTTTTGTTTTTTAATCGTTTTGATGTCTACAACCATGCTGCCCAACCCAAACTATTCGTTAAAGTTTATAATCATATAGCCAGATGGAGTTGGCCAATCAGAGTCCCCCATTACGGGGTTATCAGGCTGCTACGCTCACTCGGTGGTTTATTCTGTGGTTATCGCACCTGACCAGGGATTATCTCACCATATACACCTCGGGGAGGGGCATTAACCATTTATCAAATTATTGCTGTCGGGTAAAGATTTATCAACAGCTGCGACTGACTTTGATACGAACAATATGTCCGTGCTGGGCCGAAGCTTTTTTGATCTGTAAAGTTTTAAAACGTTGCAAATCAATCATCAGTTGTTTATTTACGAGAAGGAATCAACAGTGCCGTCATGCCTGACATGTGGAGTGTTCTGATAGACGGTATTTTTCACATCATAAAGGAGAATCCCATACGCAAGCCATGCTCCTTTGGGACCCGGGCATTGACGCCATCTGCCTTTCAAGTCACTTTTGCGCGTCATCAGTGTGATCACATCAATACAATCTTCAATTAGATCAATCACTGTGTCCCTTCAAAATGAGTAAGGGAAAATTACTTGCAACATGATTATCAAAGACAAAGCGTTTATTGTAGGCCGAAGATAATTGCTGATAGCTACCAATGGGCTTTGATTTGGTACAATGAGATTTGATAGTTCACGTAAAATGTTTTGTTCTCCCCTACAATGAAAAAATTATATTTGACACAAGCTAGTATAACATTGTTATGTGCATTTCTACACAAATGTATTTCAGGAGTATTTGGTAGATTCGCCGGTAGAGATCCCGATCGGAGTCTTTATATTTGAAATGTTCCCTTAGATTTAAAAGACAGTCAGAACTTATAAATGTGAGACCAGTAAGGTGGCATCTCACTGCACTTCGGGCATCCGTGCGTCGGTGCGACACTGCGGGGTTCGTTCACTGCGACACTGTTATTTTCGCCGATTTTATTTTCTAATTTAAATATTGGGTGATATGTAAAAGTAGGGCTTAGGAGACAACAAAATACACAAAAGGTAAGAAAATTCTTTCCTTATCTCTGAAATTCGTTGAGAAATCTCCCGAGCCCCGCAGTGCCGCTCCGATGTTTCAAGTGCAGCATGCTAGCAAGATACCAACTTACATTAACACCTAGAATCTCGATCGGAGAGCTTGTGAGGGAAAAGTGCGACCTCTTGGGTTAGCAAAACGGGCTTTTCAATTCAATAGCGTCTTCTTCATCCTAGTATTTATTACTTCTATGCAGCGATGTGGCTACAGGGCGAGGATAGTGCCCTCATGACTCATGCTGTTTAATGCATAGAGGTGCCAAGTCTTGCCCTCACTGGAGAAAAAATGGTCGCCGGGACCAGAGGATGTAGGGGATCGACACGTAAGTAGTCACTCTCTAGATCTGTGAGATGCTCTAAAAGCCACCTTATATCAAGAGACAGATCAAAGCTTGTCTTAAGCTAATTTAGAAGCGCAAGATCTGTACAGAGAAGTACATAGAAGCATTTTCATGTCTGGAGAAACATCTGATGGTTGCATACAGCTAGCAGACTTCAAACGTGCATTTCGAACTAGTGGGTCCTCATGTGTTGGAGTTGACGCTTGATGCATAGCCCAATGTAGACTTGACCTTGTTCAGGAGCACTGAAGAAACTTACCCTCTCTCGCGAACGACTGATGTTGCATTAGTGTAAGACAATCGTACCACGCAGGTCCTGAACTCCATGTCTGTACATCATTTATCCCTGAAACCACACCGACATGAGCCCTGAGACGCCGGCATCACTGCTCTTGTTGAGTACGGACCAGGTTCACAGCCACTTCTTTCGTCTGGCACTCGAGCTCGGTGGTAGCTCAACGGTTGCTCAATGGTCGTTGCCACCGTGTAAATCTAAAAATATCAAAATGCATGCACGCAATGAGTTATTATTGTAATAGAAAATGAATGTTTATAAGCAGAATAAAAGTATATATATATTACATAGTTTCTTGAGCCGTGCAGTGACAGGTTATTTCATAGACGCTCTAAAGGCTTTGTCGAAAAGTGACTCGCAAAATCATGATGGATTGTTTTAATCAAGAAAGGACCTGTTTCCTACATAATTGATTCAGGTTGCTATATATTATGCAAGTGTTAAGTCAGTGAAAACTGTTTTGACATTTTCTTCATGTAACGTAAACTATTTTGTATAGCGTTAACAGTGATTTGGAATCATACCAAGACGTAAAAATCACCCTCAACGGTGAAGCCATGGGTAGATTAAACTTCACCGGACGAAGCTAGGTAAGCGGATTAACAAATTGCGTGGTGTCAGTGGAAATGAAGGTGATGCGCCATCTGCTACTTTTTGCTATCTTACAACCGCCATACATGTTCATACCCTTCCAATGCGATACACCCTACACATATACAATTAAAACAATATCAAGAATACTATATTGAATTCTATAAACTTAGATATGTCTTCCATGTCAGATCCAATAACACATCTTATTTCGCGGATCTACCGGAAGACATGGAAGTAAAATTCTTGTAGTCATGTCATCCTGCATGGAAAAGGAAATTAGGACTTTAAAAATGACTCCTACTGCCAAGAATTCATCAGCGGGAATCACACACGACCGATGAACCTAGTCATCCGTAACAAGCCGACTCGATCTGATGTAATATGATGAAATCTAATTTATCTGGCACGTTAGGCCGCGCTTACAGAGGTCAGTACCGCACCGCAGATACTTTTTTATTTGCTTCATTGAACGGATCCTGATATAACGATCCATCGGGGTCATAGCCAGACATGGGAAAGGTCACAAACAGAAACCGCCTCAGAATTCCGAGTGAACATACTGGTATCTCTGTAGTTCTGGTACCCTCCATGCATCCCACCCCTGAGTCGACAGAACGGTTCACAATCGATTTCTGGGGAAACCTTTGCCGGAGACGAGCTCAGTATCGTGTAAATGATGGCTTTCACTTCACCGCATTCATCCCTCATGACTCCCATTCCCTCCTCGCTCATCGTTCAGGATTAGGGCTGGGTACCGGTACAGAAAATTCAGGTCCAGGTCCGGTTCAGATCCAAAGGATCAGGTCCAGGTCCGGACCTGAACCTGAACCTGATGCAGTATGACTCATATCAATGGTCCATTTCACTACAAAGAGATCTATTTGGTGGAGTATTAGACTTACACTGGCGTTTTAAAATCCTTCAACGCTAACTGCACCTGTACGGTTGGCTGAAAAACGTGGTAGAGATTACTATAAACTCTATTCTACTTCACACTTGTTATTTTCTTCCACCTGCAAGCGCCAAAACGTGTGAATGCCTGATAAAATAATCTGTTAATTTTCTAATCGGTCCAATATCCGGTCCACCTAATTTTTTCAGGTCCGGTTTTTCTGGACCGGTCCAATAAGAAAAAACGGTTTTGTACCGGTACACTGTACCGATACCCAGCCCTATTCAGGATAACACATTTCATGTTGCCTCTGGTACCGTTACATCACAATCATTTAACAAACAACTCTCGATTTTCATATTTCATAGGTACTTATTCATCAGATACGTATTTCAAACAGGTAGCCAGCATATTCAATGATCACAACCCAAGTTCACAAATGACACAACTAACGTTAAAGCTGGGCACATTATACGATAACATTATTGTGATTTCTTCTATTACTTTTGATGCAACTTGAAAGACTATTTAAAGTATGGTCATATGGCTATATGTATTTTCACAGATCCGTTAAGATATTGTGCAACCAACAAAATTGTTGGCCCAAGTTTTAATCAATACTTACCATGCATGGCAGTGCATTTTACAAATAACCTACAACAAAACATTGGAACTCATAAGAAACGTTTATTGATAGATTCAAACCATACAACTACGCGATCACATTAACATCTTGAATCACAGGATGCTGTTTTACTAAGTATTTCTGACATGTTAATTTGAATCCGATCATAATCCCTTGGATAAATTTCCTTTAAGACCTGTATGTATATTGTTTAAGATTTTGTTGCATGAGGCCCCTTTATCGAACATGAGCCTGTAGTCAACAGGATGTTCTCGAAGGATGGAACGTCTATCTGATTTCCTGAACAAAACGCTGAAAAACAGGATACTAACTCCCATGGGAAACATTGGACGTCGTTCACAATTCTTCAAATAGGTGTTGTAAATGTACATTGGCTCGATAATTATCAATCATCAAGTTTAGTTGACATACGAGAAACGACAAACAACACATCACTCTTGCAGTCGTAGGACTGAATTGCGGCGAACATTGGATTAAATTATCATTCGCACTACTACACGGTATAAATGGTTGAAAAGTGAGAAATTACTGCATTCTATTATTTAGAATAAAACTATAAACTAATATAATAAATGACGGTTACCAAATTACACTTAAAATTATTGCACGTTGATATACTACAAAATTGGTACGCTGATCAAAATCAATAGCTAACCTATATGATACATACTGTAAAATCACGAATAAGCGCATATAATTTAAAATGAGAAGAGATTGTGTGTATGTATATATAAATATCTCTACCTCAGGGTACCAAATACAAGACCAGGATGACGCATCGTGGATCGATGCTGTCGGGATAAAGCCAGAATGTTTAAGATAAGATCTCAGCCTTGCTTCTAAAGATATTCGTTATCTGTCGATGAAGGTTACACATCCAGGTAATAAGATACGCCAAATAGTAATTGCTCAAGCAACTGAATATTGTTTTGGAAACGGTCAGACGTTTCAGGTAGGATCCACTACCTTTCGTCAGTGACACGAACACACTATACGTTTTTTTGCGGGGGCGTCCAGTTCTGTACATGTTGCGACATGTGTGGTGGATGTATCGTCTTGTCTGCAATTCTTTCAATAGACGCAAGGGAATTCGTTCACAAGGAAGGCAAACTGTCAGAGAACTAAAGCCGAGGCAGACTGCCAGAAAAGAGGTCTCGGTCAGCACCTTCGCAATTTGCTCATCAAATATCGTTGACAGGCCTAGGTTCGGTTCCAGAGCTTTCATAAGGAGAACATCGGTCAGAGGGCACTATGTAATATCTGTACGGCTCCTGGATACACGATCACAAGAGCATGAGTGCCAGTGAAGAAGCATCTATTTCGAAGGACAGAAACCTGAACATCTCTATGGGTGATTTCTTCCTTGACTTTGACATGGATGTCCTGATTGAGGCCTATCGAGCCTTGCTGCGCACTAACGATACCGACTCGTCGGCAGCCTATCGCAACTTAGTCCGTTCGACGTTTGATGAAGACCCGCCAGGTTCCGTGGACGGCGCGGTGGTGGTGATAGGGATTCTGTACAGCCTCATCATGCTCGTGTGTGGCATAGGCAACCTCCTGTTCCTCTTCGTGCTGCTCTACTACAAGCAGACCCGTAGCACCACCAATCTTCTCATAGGCAACCTGACTCTGTCAGACTTTCTGGTAGCCATGATATGTCTACCGTTTAACATGGACTACCATGTCATTCACAGTGAGCAGTGGCTCTTCGGACCGGCCATGTGTGCTGTGGTCAACTTCTTGACCTTCGTGTCCCTTTATGTGTCCACTCACGCCCTGCTAGCCATTGCTATCGACCGGTGAGTACCACTTATACATATTGTTTCAGTGAGGGTTTACCTGCATGTAAGGAATCATATCATATTTGCTGTTTGTAAGATTGTCTCAAGGGCACACTGTATTTATGTCGCATTGGAACATGGAACAGCGCGCTAGCACGCACCTAGTGTACCAACCCATGGTTAAATACGGCTCAACCTAGAAATGAGCATTGCTTTTTCAATATGTAATATCCGCAATGCCAAAAACATAGTAACTAAACATCTTAGAAGATTTCATCGTTCATTTGTTGATATCAATTACAACAACGCGTAATAAAGATCATCATTATCATGATTGCCTTCATTACGCCTGTCATTTAGAGGGAATGTTATGATGAATGGTGTTGGTAATGATATTTCTCTTACAGTCATTATGCATACCAAATACATGTGTGAGACTTTCATTAATAAAATTTAACAAATTTTCCAAATACCCAGTTAAGTATTCAAATGATCAGCTTCAATTTAGCTGAGTTGTTATCCTAACATGCAACAAACGTAGGTATACGGTCTAAAACTATGTCGTCTGCAGGCCAAATCGTTTGTAGGCCCTGTCGTGTAGAAAATGCCGACCGAGAAAGTTATGGTTTATTCCCTGGGTGGGACATGGATAGTTTTTTTCTGAGAAAAACTAAGTTTTTCAAGGAAACATTGCCCAGATTCTATCCAACAATCCATTTCCACTAAAGGTTGGGACAGGGCTACGACTGCTAAGCGACTAAGTCCGGAAGACAATAGAGATTCTTTCTTAGGTTTGTGTTTTCCTCTTGCATATATTCCAATTATACAATCAAACAATTGTCACATAAATGAAATTTGTCGCAGCTTCTAGTGCGAAGGCGGAATAGCTGGTGGGCGTTCATACCTTGTACCTTTACGTAAAGGTAATCGACTGCATATGAAGCATAGAGCAATACATTTGGACGCCCAATAAACCGCCATCTCGGAGCATTTTCCCTGATTCATTTGATGTTTCTGCGTGTCACGTCGATAATCGGCAGTGTACTAAATCATGTCTACAATGGGTTTCTGGTAGCGTGGGAATGCGAGCCGTGCTCTGTGGATTGATCAAAGAAGCCATCATTGTGACGGAGCACCACTTACTTGCCATCTAATGCGGTCAAGACCGTTTCAAGAATGAGTTAATTTCTCACAGGAATTGACATTTCAAATGCTTTAGGCACGCAAGAATTTACATTTTGGTTGTATTTCCAGTTGACTCGACATTTATAAAAGATAGGTTTCTCGTGGCAGCCAAACAATTGCCTCTGGAGCACATACACATGCAGTTGTGAAAAAATAAGCAGAAAGAAGCAGCGATGCTATATTGTGGCAGAAGTGACTCATCAAAACTCTGTCTTCCTATCAGTCGCTACAGACATTGACATGAGGCCTGATGACATGTTTACCGATCGTTTGGATGCCTTGCGTGTGGATAACCGACCATGCGCAAATTCTGTCTTCTTGCGATAAATGTCTGGACAGAACCAGTTTATTCTTTACCCCTCAATCTCCCTGCTCTTATCAAAAAGGCAAGTCATTGATTCGGAAAACCACACTAATGCCACCCGCTACAGCCAAGATCTTTGTATGGTAGAACAGGCTAACTTCTCACAAGAAATGACGTTTTAGCTTACACTCTTTTGGAGTTATGTCATATTTTTCCATGGTTAAATTTCGGCTTTGGCTTGCAGTTGCCTTCGTGATATTAACTGATAACTGACACTAGTGCCTGCCTTTCAAGATACGTTTTGACTTTGATGCCTCATTCTAGTTATTATAGAACACGTAAACATCCGTGAGAAGTTAAGAACAAATTTAAGCTTGCAGCTATTCATTGATATGAATTCTGCTCCAGCGAAGTCCCTCGGCAATGACTGGGATTTTTGTCAGAAGTCGCTTTTAGATGCTGTGTAGAAAAACTCTTTCACTACTCAGAGAATTGAGAGGAAAATTCTTGAATTACCCCCACAGGCAATCAGCAGTTACTGTAAAGAGTAGTTGGAGTCATGAGGGGTGAATGTGGTTACGTAAGAGCACTTTACTGGGCATCTGCCACCCCAACGTCTTTATTTCCTCCTCCAGAGAGAGGCAATCTTACCAAACTACAGATGATACTTAGAGTAGGAAAAGTGACCTTGTGAATCTTTATACCACAGGAAGACTTCAGCTGTGCAATTAATTTGACTTCAAAATTCAAAGTTGTTATGGAATTTAATTAAGATGTACCCATTTGACACATTTGAAACGTATCCAACGTACTGTAGGGCCGTGGCGAAGTGACTTCTTCCGTTGGTCTATATGGTATTTTGGTGGTCGACATTTGACATTGCACGTCTTTTTGGTTTATGGTAACCTTAGCCTGAACCAATTCACAATCATACCGCTGCAAGGGAGAGTCACGCACTCTGCAAGCCGCACAGTCAGGTTCGTTTTAAGATAGCATGGGTTAATTTCACACAGACGTGACTTCGTTGATTACATTATAAGGGAGTTAAGGAATGGGAAGTTACGTCTTGGCTTTGGTTCTCTATAAAGTTGCCTTCCCGAGAATCATGATAAGAGGAATTACGTTTTCTTTTCTATACTCCTTTAAAATTTGACAACCCGTTTTATATCCATTGTGGCTTGTGAAAAGACTTGGCGATATGGTTGCTCTCTTTGTTCGTTTTCTATGTGACTGGCTGTCTATGATTGACACCGCACAGAATCTTTAAGTTACCTTTCTACCGTGGATTTCTGGCCAATAGAACACCGCATACTTTCCAATTTCTACAGTCAAAATCGTTTTAAGATAGAAGACTGAGGCTTATTTCTCACATGAAACTACTTTTTAGATTACATCTTTCGGACGTAAGCAGGAATTCGCCGCGCTTTCATTTCGGATGCAGTTTGTAGTTGCTTCTTTAGAACCGCAAAAAGAGGACTTAACTTATCAGATAGCTTTTGAATTGGAAGCCTCATACATCACAAACGTCTGATTGATTTGCGAACACATTTCTTCTGCTATTCATTCAATTTCCTGTGGCTGGAAATTACCGTCTTCCTGTCGGTACTCGTTGTGCGGAAACCTGCTACCTTATTTGCACTGCTGAGGAAATTGAAGAGCAGCTCCTTACGTCAGGAATGTTGCTAAGGCAACCCGCGCGCGCGAGAGAGAGAGAGAGACGGAGAGAGAGACGGAGAGACAGAGAGAGAGAGAGACAGAGAGAGACAGAGAGAGAGCTCTAGAGACAGAGAGAGAGACAGAGAGAGAGACAGAGAGATGCACTATGTCTGGATTCCCAGCTACCTCTTTGACATATAACCTTTTGTCACTACTTCACAGATGGGTAATGTTTAGCTTGGTGAAGTAGAGAAATCTTCTTTCTATAGTAAACTTACACTTCAAAAACCACTACACATTAACCACCAAGGCCAAATGCCTAACGTTATAGATATTCTTTTGAACTGTGTCGATCTTGAGCCGCGGCAGCAGCAGCAGCCATCCTCTTGCCGGGGGTGTAGCAAGTGAAGCTCGATCTTCAGAGCTCTCCAGAAAGAAGTTCTGTTTCTAGGAGTTTCTTAGTGTTGTGGCAGGTCGTCCAGTCTTCCTCTTCGTGCCAGGGGCCCGGAGCAGAAGATTTTCGACTGGTCCTCTGCTCCGTGCCACGGGACCCGTGAGACTCAGTCGGCCGGCTGGCGACGTTTCACTACTGTACTGATGTCTTGCAATGTTCCATACGTTCCAACTGTCTATTTGTGATGCGTTTCCGTCATGTTGTATTAAAGACTACGTGAAGCATCTAATCTATCATAAATTTCAGACAATGTAACATTTGCTACTTGACTGAGAACTCTGGACATCATCCAAAACGGCTTGTGAACAGCATTTAACCTTTCTGTGGCCTTGGCCATGTGGTTTCTCCCTTTCTTCACTTGATCTATATCTAACTTTTGGCTGCTGATAGTCGACATTACAAATGTCTTCTTTCCAGCACTACGATGAGTTTTTTGTATCCCGGACTAGCTTGCATTCATGCCAACCTTACTCACGTTGTAGTATGATCAAAGAAACCAATACCGCTGGATCACTGCAAACTGTCAGAGTAAAAATCGTTCTAAGGTAGAATAGGCTTATTTCGCAAGTGAAATGACCATCTAGATTACATATTTAGGTAAAACTCAAGATTACATTTTGGATGTGATTTACCATTTCCTTCAAAGATGATCATAGTTCATACTTAGAGGACTTGCATTCTAAGATACGTCTTGACTTTGAAGCCTGAGACACTATTATTACAAGATTAAACCAAAATTGCTTCAACAGCAAGCATTCAGTCTATTGGAGGAAACTGAAAATTGCCGTCTTCCTGTCAGTGATAGCTTTTATGGAGAACTATTTTTTTTTTTCATTTTACCGCTGAGGAAATTGGAGATCAGTTTCTTGAATCAGGATTTCTGTGTTGGGTACGTTAACCCTACAGGCAACCCATACATACTGTTGTATAATCTCTAGGTATTATTTGAGAGCGAAAACCTATTCTTTTCTACCTAGCCGATGTGGAGAACTTAAAGCATTGAATTTTGTTCATTTTTATTCTGAAGCAAGGCAAGTTCAGTTCAATTTGAATATACATTGAACGGGTTCTGAACAATGTTTAACGTTTCGTAGGACCATGGAATTGTGCCTCTGTCTTTTCACAATATATTGTGTGATTTTCTTCTCATTCCCGACATAAGTAATCCGTATGACTATACATAAGTGTGCAGAAAGAGAGCGCCTGATCAGCCGGCAGTGACTATCGTCAGTTTGAAAGTCCATCTGTGTTGGTGGAAATCACTCTGAAGCTGCGTTATACTGTACATCCAACACTGACTTTGACAAATTTCCTTTGTCAGGGAATGGACAATACATTGCCTCTGTAGCATCGCGTTATGCGGCAAGAAAACGCACGTAAGGCACAGCGCGCGCTGATGTCATCCATAAAATTTACTTGCTGTGGCCTAATAGTAACTTACGTCATTACTAGTGAACTTCACATTTTTCATGAATATTGTTTATATTGAAGGTGAAGGCGAAGCCCTCTTTTATGACATTCAATGGTTTTACTAGGAGTTTCCCAAATGCATTAACTTAACGTCGCAGCACCGAAAATAGCCCCGTTGAGGCAAGACATGGTCACCAGTGATAAATGTGTCCGTGGTTATCTAGAATTCTACATCTGTTGATTGTGCCATTCGTCCAGATCAAATCCTTAGCTTAGGTATCAGGTGGAAGTCTCCTAGTCAAAGTGATATATGATCTGGACAGCCTTTAGCTTTGCCTTCAACATTCATCTTTCATCTTTCATCTTGATATGTTGCTTTATTTCACACAATGATACATTAAAAGTGTAGGTACGGTCGACAGGAAACGTCATCATGACATCATTCGGCAAGCAGCCGGCGCAGAAGTAATAATACGCCATCACAGGCATAAGTACAGCTTTGAAATTACACATTTCGTCACTCAACGTACATCCACGTAGTTAAGGAGCTCTTAACTCCATAGGGGGGGGGGGGGTGCTATATTCCAATAGAAGTGAAAAATGTAGACAACTTCACAGTATACGATAAAGTACCCACATTATATAGCTTGTGCCGCTCGCATCATAAAGCATTAAGTATTCCACTAAGATACCCTAAGTACCCTGATTAGATTACCTCGTATGCCATCTCAGCCCATGGCTTAAAGTAACGGTTGGCCTTCTTGGGGTACTGATCCCCTCAGTTATGCCGAAAATATTCCCGTTGCAGAAAGTGCCTTATTTGTGTCTACTCTCCATCATTCATAATCCCCAAGCTTTTAAGATTCCGTCGTGAAATCATTTCCTATTGTCTCCTTTTGATACCACCGAGGATTGAATCACAATGGAGAGTACAACAGCGTCAAGGTGGCCTTGGCCACCCAAGTTGGAAGTCAGCCGATGTAGAGTTACACTTTCAACTGGACTTTTGTACGCCCCCTGTGACATTTGGAAGCAATCTTTGCTGATCTGTAATGATTGTTCCTCTCGTACGTTTGCGTCATCTTCTGGGACTCTGTCAACTGTCCTGATACCTAATCAATGAGATCAAGGCAAAGTCGGCGCCTTGTGACTTCTGTGAACTCTGGCGTCTATCCAAAGTTCAAAGGGGCCACTCGCAGTGCCAATCTGGGATCTCATCTCATCTTGTTATTCAACTTTTAAAGATTAATACAGCAGTAAATGTTGACCAAAAATATTAGAAATATTACTGTAGATGATAGTCGAGACAAACTTTTCGATTGTCGATTTTGAAAAAACTTTTGACAAGATTTTGGTGTATTAATCTGGCTTTTATATAATCACACGTATTTCGTTTTGATGAGTTACAACATCCTAACGTCTTAATAACACATTTAAAGAGGATGTTATCACTAGAGATTGATCTTCTTCTGACGCAAGTGAATTAAAAGGATGGAGACATTCGTTAATGATTGCACCAATCTAGCCCGAAGTCTTTGCCTCGGGTGAGATACGACTTGCAAGGCGGATTGCAATCGATCGTGGTGAAGCGCATTCTTCGACTCGGGAATTCTTAATTCCTGTCGTTTTGTATGCTCAATTCCATGACGTTTGCCAAAAATCCTGTGCACTAACATCTAGTACACTTTTTACATTCAATACCCGTTGAGTTTATCGTGTGTATATAGCAATAGAGTTTGGCCAAGTCTAATTGTCAGGAGTTTGTAATATGCTCGGCAAATGTTATGGCAGACCCACTGAGGCGTTATTGTTGGTAATTGGGCTCTGTCAAAAGGAAATTGTTTTGTTATCCCTGTAGCATAAAAGGATAGCAGCATACCATATATGGTAGATGTCGTAATGCAGGTTTTCTACGTGAGATTAATCCTCTTGTTGACAAAGATTATCCATGACTTGAAGATCCTCCAATGACCTTGGATTATCGTATCCTGGACGGTTGGAGGTCAGCGTCTTCGAAAGAGGTCTCACTGGGTTTGGATAAGAGCAAGGACGTTATATAGAAGCTTGATAAGAGCCTTAGCTCTGAAGTTTTAATGACAACAGGTGCGTTGACAGAAGCTCTTTCAACTCACTCGTTTAGCTGTCTATTGCCTTTGCTTTATGCGATTGCCTTTGCTCCAGCCACTTTTTTTCTTAGACCTCTCAAATATATTGAAGTCTCTAACGAGACGCCAAGGGACAAGATGAAAATCGGCGCCCTGTGTCAATACAGAACTGAAATGTGTTGTCCTTTGTGTGCTTTTTTTCCTTTTTGATAACATTTCTGCAGGGACGTACATGGAGATGCATTTGTTACAGTGTGATTAAAAAATCGTAAAAGGCATGGCCTGTCTCGGCCGTTCTGAAATGCCACCACATGATGATGGGTTTTACTTGCGTATTTCGTAAATGCCTTTGACGCAAATACACAGAATTACTGCAAGACCCCTTACTCTTTTGGGTTCAGGACATTTCCGTTTTCCGATTGAATCATACATTGCAAGGTAGTTAACGTTGCTCTTGTTCTTGTTCTTGTGACAGTGAAGGCTTTACCGGGCCTCTCTGCCCATTACGTTGAGTCTATTGGGCTATACGTTATAGTGCTTACGAGTATCTCACCAATGTCAACATTTCCTGATTACATTCAGCCATTACAGTATTATTCGATTCACATACACACTTGTACAAAATATACATCCCCATGGTGTTGTTGAACAATTACAATACTTCCAGCTCCTGATTCGTGTCGCCAGGAAATCAAATTAATTTTGGTGACGCAAACACTTCAAAGATGCTCGCCGTGAGGCAATAGGTAAAGACAACGGGTTTTACCTTTACCTTTCTCCATATCAACTCCGTGCAAAATAACTCACAGTTAAATAAAATGGCGGCTGGGTAAATAAGAGGTCTTCTGATAATATAACTACTGGAAGAAAATGAATTCTATCATTCTGCACGGGAATAACCCTACACACCATGCTGTGATAGATAACTCAACTGTAAAATCCTATCAACAACTTGACAAACTTAATCTACTGTAAAATCCTATCAACAACTTTTTCTACATGACCGTGACAATTGTCAGAACTCATTTTAAGTTCAAGCTAAGATGTATGTTATAGAGAAAGAGCCCTCAGATTAACGTTGTGCTTTATGTGGCTTACGCCTGCCGATCCCGTGCAAACCTATATATTAGTCTGAGAGCGAAGTACGTGACTCCTTTAGGGAGGTCATGCTTCTTATTGGGGAGGGTAACACATACAGGTTAACCATACTTGCACATGTTAGATTTTTTATCCTCCATTTTCTATAACTATGATTTATTTTACCATTTGAACCGTATTCTTAACAATTAAGCTGTTTTTTATAACTTTGAACTTTATGTTTTGCGCGCAGTACCAATATCTTTCTATAATTTGTACTAGACTTACTAGACAATACTTTTGATAACTTACAGTAGATGTACGCTCTGTACAATTTTTCCAAAACGATATTTCTGGGGAAAAAAACTCTTATACCTCTGACATATCTACAGGAAACATTAAACAAAGCGGAAACGTCTCCGCTTCATAACGCCTGCCGCCAACTCCAGAATTGAAGTAAGATATGAAGCCAATGATAGATGCTCCTGTGTCAACCGTGGGATATCAAACATCTGTAGATTCTGATCACCTGCAGCAGCTCTAGGATACGTTGACTTCAGAACTCTATTTGCAGCCTGCTTCATCACTTCAGCCATGCTTAATGACGTGTACCGTCTCTCACCACTTGTTGTGTAGCAGTAGGGACTCAGGGCACGCCGTATGGACTGATGGCACCATTTGGTATATATCATGACAACATAAGAGTAGGAACAAATGCAGGATGAAATAGAATTTGACAGTTCCTTCATTACCTCGGGTGTCATTGAGACTACCCTGAAGCGTCAATCCTGACTTTGGTAACTTTGAGACTCCTCTGTGTATTGAAATCATTCCGTCCTTAAGTGCCCTTAAGTGCCACGATACCTCAGACTCTGCCATTGTTCAGTGTCGTATGTCTGAAGGTCTTATTACAAAAGAAGAATGAAAGAAGGCACTGTGTCCTTGATTACCGCCGAGTGCCTTTGACAACTTGTCAGAAGGGAGTGTAGCTTTTATGGCTTTACGTATCCTTCTACGTAGAATTGCTATATATAAATAACCAGCACATAACCCCATCTATACCGCTCGTTTGGACCATTCTTCGTCGGCTTCAAAAACTTTCTCCTTTACTTTAACAAGACCCCACGGGACAAAATCTAAATCTTTGACGTATGAGTTTCTGCCCTGTGACTTGAGCCATGTTCATTTTTTTTTTGGTCCAATGGGTCTCTGCAATAGCCGATATATTGCAAGTATATGGTATAAACATAGGAGATATACAAGTGACAATAAACAGTTGTAAAGAATATAAGTAGTAAAAGAACAGAAACCAGGGCATTTAATGAAATTGATTAATTTGTATAACGTGTGATAATTTGTCTGGGGCATGTCTATAACTGTACTGTATCATTAGAAAAAAAACCCAGGTAATTCCGCATTTCTATCCAAGAATCTAAGGTACTCTCATATGAAATGAGGTCGCCTGGGGATGGCAAAATGTAATATATGTCACCTAACACCCGCGACGTTCCTGTGACACACGCGGCTTATCTAGAATTAAACATCTGTTGATTCTTACATTAAGTCAGCTCAAATGCTTTAGCTCAGGCATCACGTGGGGTCTCATTGCAAGATTGGATAACATTTATTACAGAGAGGGGATATCGTTTCTCTCTATCGGAAAAGCCAGAACTTTTGCTTTCAACCTTTGTTAACATTCACGTAACATCATAATACATAAAAAGTAATTGCGATCAGGCTGTGTTCATTACTTTACAATGCTTTTTCTATAGAATTATTTATCCTGTTCTTAAAAAATCCAGAAGACGGAAAAAGACAGAAAAGCCAGAACTTGCTAAGTTTGATTTCTATAATTATAGTTCTTGTATTGTGGCTGTCTATCCCTTCAGGTGTGGCAAAGGTACTTAGTAGTTTCTATACAGAAAACTAGAGTTCGGCGACCTCATACCTCCATGAAAATTTAAAGCTTTCGTAAATTTCATGCAATTGACTAAGACATTAACATAATGTATGCATTGTGTTGTTAATCATTGACTAACGTTCACATGTCACAATTATAAAATTCCCATTATTAATCATAAAGATGTTTTGCAATTTTTACATAAATTATGCAAATAAGTTCCATATTACCATATTTGGTATCTGCTTATATTCCACCAATCATAATTAACATGTGTTACATGTATTGAGGTCCAGTTATTGAAAACAATGGAACTGTACAATTTCCTCATTAATTATGCAAATTCAGTCATCATTTGCATAACATGTATATCATTATGAAAATCTTTGCCTAAGCTACCTGCATGCCTAAAATGCAGGCAATCCGTCGTTCCTTTCTGCAGTTATCCTCTTTGGAGTGTCTTGACAAAAACGCCCCTGCAGTTCCACAATTGAATGTTAGGGGACTGAAACTTGCCCCAATTTGTCATGACGCTAAAAGCTATCTACCACCCAAATGTCACGACCATATCACGTCCGGGACAAGAGATACATTGAAAAAACTGCTATGATAGAATATTCTCATTAATTATGCAAATGTACTCCTATTTTGCATAATTAGTATTTTATCTTGTACAACATTGTCTAAGGTACCTACATACCAAAAAGCATGAAAATCCGTTATTCCCTTCTTGAGTTATCCTCGTCAGAAGTTTTTGACAAAAATGCCCCTGCTATCCCAAAACTAGACGCTAGGGGGCCCAAACTTATGTCATTTTTTCCTGAGCACAAGAGCTATCTAATACTTAAAAATCTTGACCATAGCATGTTCAGAACACCGAGATAGCAAAACCGGAAGTTGCGCTGCAGTACCAAGGTCACACACCAGGGGGCCCAAAATTGACCTTGACCTTCGTCTTCCCAACCCCTACCCACATACCAAATATCATCGAAGTCCATCAAGAGATTGTCAAGTTATGCTGACCACAATATGCGGACACACAGACAGACACACACACACACAGACACACACACAGACACACTCAAAACTATACCTCCATTTTTTCATGGAGGTAAAAATCGAAATGGCATGGCAGTGAAAAAAAGTCTTGGGCTATGAAAAAGTAGAGGCGCGGGTCTGTTCTAAAGGTTGTCAACCTCCAGAATTGTGATGCATACAGTTGTCACATGCGAACAGCCTAAATGCTCTCTTCCTGTGAGATGTTATTCCTGTCACACTGTCAATCTTCGGCGTGAAGCACCCAGTGTGCACGTTATTGTGATGTGGCGCCGGTTTCAGATCGCTGTAATGCTGGATTGTAATTGATATTGACAGACAGTGTCCAGTACCCAGTATTCCACATGGTATCACAGTTTGAGCCAGTCTAGCGCGGCTGTCACGGGTTTACCTAGAATGCCTAGAATGTGAAAGCCTTACGTGTAGCCGCAGAGGTGCTTTTAGGTGGAATGACCTCCCCCTGACAATGAAAACAGCTCCAAACATTGTGCATTTAAGCGCATGATGAAATTGAGCGCTGACCTCTCACCTCACCTAACGTACGGACTGGAATATGGATTATGGCTTTGTTCCTGTTTGCTATGAACGTGTAGATGTTACATGTATGTCTTCCAGAGCCCACCTCAGGGCCTTAACTTTAACGTAGATTTTCTTACTTTTCTTTCTCAAGGATCGGCAACTGTGCTTCTACTTCTGTTCCAGTTTCGCTGTCGCGCATTGGTGCTTACTGTGAGCCGCTCACTTGTCATTGCTCTTTTTGACAGAATTCAATTTCACGATAATTAGGGCTTAGCGGTAAGAACTGGTCGGCGGGATTTACCTTGCTGCCTGTTTGACTTTGCCGGATAATATCAGCCATTCGTCACGGCGCACATGTAACTCACAGAGGAGACAATGTTTACTTGCTAAAGAAAGTCCACATTAAAAGTACAGTGCCCCCTACTGTGAACATCGCTTTCGGATACCGACAATGAATTCAATCATTAGCGGATACTTTACTGTGATCGTTCATTCAATCGACTAACTACTCTGCAACTAGGATGGGAATGAGATCATGGGCTTGCTATCTGTCTCAATCTGTACCTATATCAATGCAACCGGTATAACTGCCCTTCAGCGTAATACGCCAGCTTTACAGACACGCGGCGTGGCAGCAGCTGGTCATAAACGACCTGTCACACCTAAACTTTGTACATCTAACCATAAGCTCTTCTCAAAGCTATCAAATTAGGAGGCTCTTACAGCCCGGCTGTATCTGTATCTATTTTAGTTCCATATCTGAAAATTGTCTTAAAACTACGAATCACAAAGCTGATTGGCAAAACATGATGGAGTAGTGGTGGGTACCGGTACAAAACCGGTTTTTCTTAAAGGACTTCCCAGTGGGCCGGATGTTGGACCTATTAGAAAATGAATGATAGATTATATGAACCGGAATTCAAACGTTTTGGAACTTACCGGTTGAAGAAAATAACAAGAGTGAAGTTTGTAGTCATTTCTACCAAGTTGTACAGTCAATCGTACAGAAGCAGTTAGTTTAGTTGCAGGATTTCAAAACGCCAGTGGGAGTCAAGATATTGCTTTGTAGCGAAAGTGACCATTGTTTTTGGTATCGTCCATTGACATGTCTTCACATACTGAATCGGGTCCAGGTTCGATCTTCTGGACGTGAACCGGACCTGGACCTGAATTTTGTGCACCGGTACCCACCCCTAGTATGTCAGTGTAGGTTGATGAGTGTATAGCTGTCTTCAACATACAGGTCCCATCCAAGAAAAGGCGCACAAGAGCAGAAAGTGTCATTGACCAGACTAGAAAGAAGGGTATAGGACTAGAATCAAAGCAGTAGTAGAGGAGAGGTAACTACGTCATTAGCAATTCCCATTGTGCGGGTTCATAGCTTGGTGACACCGGAGTTGGGGCTGACAAACGGATCTAATCAGTTCAAGGCAACATGCGGCATGTGATATATGTGCATGCATATATTTGTTATACAGGAGGCCATCTCACAACCACCTCATCCTATAGACGCGACATAGGGTTGACCTCTATACATCTTCGCTCATCTCCCGAGGGAGTGGTGATTTGCTGCTCCGATGTTGCGCCGCCTTTGGGCCGCCACCACAGCTCGATCATGTCGCAGTGCGCTAATGGCGGGGAAGGAAATCAGCGAAGCTCCGGGTATCCCTGTGAGAATAGCGCTAATGTGTTTGTTTTTGATCACGCGAACTTGATTTTGAACATGATGAACGGATAACGATCGAAGGCAGCATTTGGAATCCTCATTTACAATGTGGTATAATGTGTATTTTCCTCTTCTCACCTTCTCACCATGATACTTACAAATCCAACGTCTACAGACCAACTTGTTACTAACCTAGCCCCTAATCCACTTAGTAACCTATTAATTAATTTGACAGTTAACATATTAGTTTCCAAAACAAGGTTTACCACAGGGATAGCTATATATACAGAGGTATATATCAAATCACCAGGCACAGTCAGTACCTGTAATGAGAACGTTGATTACACATTAAGGGCTCAGATCACAGTTCCCCCGTGACTTTTTTTTTCATAAAACATGAAGTTTACTTCAGGACCCTGGTGGTGTATATCAAACACCTTTTGATTCCATATTTACCTTCTATTCAACGGTTCCAAATCGTATCCAGCTATTTTGCTTTTAGATAACAAAGCTCTTTGTGCACAACCAAGTCGTGATTCAAGACATTCCATTCGATGACCGACTATCACCTTACCCAGGGCCATTCTGTTGAGCACAACAAGTAGATGTCGCTGTAACTGGACACGGTTACTAATTACACATTTACACATAAAGATACGTACATACACATTTCAGATATGTAGTAACTACGGTGTTTACAATGTGGAATATTGTTATAGATACATAGTAATTTCATGTGTTTTTACAAAGTGGTCCAAAACGTAAAGAAGCACAAAGATGCTGACTAGCAGTAATAATAAGAACATACGCTTCAATATATTTATCTGCTTCTAGCGAATGCAGTCCCAAACGTGACTGAGTGTACGCTTTATAAGATAAAACGTGTACAACAAGTTTCACGTGGTGATAGTTTCGTCGCTCTCGATGGATACCCTTATTTAGACAAAACCGTAATATCTTATTGGACAGGTCCGGAAAAACCGGACCTAAAAAAAGGTGCACCGGATTGTGGACCTATTGGAAAATCAATAGATTATATGATCAAACATTCACACATTTTGGGGCTTACCGGTACCACGATCGAGGACAATAACAAGAGCGGAGTAGAGTTTATAGTCATTTCTTCCAAGTTTTACAGTCAATCGTACAGAGGCAGTTAGTCTTGTTGGATTTCAAAACGCCAGTGGGAGTCGAATACTCCACAAAACAGATTTCTTTGTAGCGAAATGGACCATTGTTTCGAATATCGTCCATTCACATGTTTTCACATGCTGAATCATGTCCAGGTTCAGGTTCGGATCGGGACCTGATAATCTGGACATAAACCGGACCTGGACCTAAATTTTCTAGATCTGTACCGGTACCCACCCCTACCCTTATTACATTCTCCTTGAAGGTTATGTTCATGTCTCATTTTTCGAGTACTTTCTATTGGTTTTCTGTCCAATGCCACTTTCATGATCGACTTTGTCATTTTTACCAATTGACCGCCATGGGGATTTAATGAAAGCGTCATCACACGTATTGCCCAAAACCACGTTTTGTACTGCCTTAGATAACGGCTTCCCAACGTCATAGTTACCAAAATGCCATGTAATAATAAAACCTCTGGCGCCGGCGTGCACTGATGTCTGCCCGCGGCAACACCGGCAAGTCACCGGTAAGGATTGCTATAAAAATCCGTACATATGAATACATGGGTCGTTTATGCATCTAAGTTAACTTTTGAACTTTTCAGGCATCACTGCTAAGAATGTTTTGACGGGCGAAGAAAATAAGCTCGCGTCGAACGAAAAGTAATTTATGATGGTGCTATCATCCACTCACAAAACCCTGGAAGATGCCGCAGGCACTGGCTTCTATGTCCTTTAGAGTCATTTAACACGTTAGCTATATTCATGAATGTCTGAAAGAATCACTCAAGTTTTCTTCGGACGAGGTGTGGGCGTATCGCTGAGACACAGGTCCCAGGACCCTTACTTGAAACTCACAACAGTGCGCCTTTTATGAGAGGATATGTCCGAGTTGCCTGCAGGTTTCATAACTTTCTGGCGAGATGCCCAAACCGATACTTTTTTTGCTTGATTTGCAGAGGCACATATTGTACATGCACATACCGTCACGAACATATCCTATTCTAATCCTTTATTACTTAACGCTACCCAGTCCAGTCCACTGCAGTCTTTTTCAAACACCGCACATCACAGGTTGTTAGCTTTTACTACAAGCTTTCAACTGATCTCAGTTTGACACTGGTTAAGTATCGAAAAATGTTTTAGTAACTGTCGTGAGGATATTCGGGTGACATTGGCCACATTAAAGAAGATATCAACTTTTAAGCTTTGCCAGCAAAACTTGTACATGACGGAGTGCAGGAGAGAGGACCCCGGGGGGGGGGGGGCGTAAATACAAAAGATCCTGCTGAGACGAAGCTGGCATAACCAGTCACCAAAGAGTCATTGGCGCTCGTGCTGTCTTGAATAAGACGGACATTTGGAAAACATTACACGAACAGGCAATGCTTTTAAGTACGTGTAACGTTCTATGCATACATAACTTTGCGTATGTAAGAATTATCCCTGCACTTAAAGTAGGATTTGCATCTGCATAATTTCATGTCTTCATAATTTCCTTACACTGTTTCGCGTGGCCATGAGGGCCGCCGGAGGAGTAAAGCGTTTAATCAATCAGGTCCTGAAGCCCACGACGATATCTGTTACAATATTCTAAATTATACTCGCTTCACAAAGGATTTAGGTCCGAATTGCACCAGTGCCCGTCAGGGATCCAACCCCGGTCGGGCTCCGAAGCCACAAATTTGTCCCGATGGACTACCGGATACTTGCGGGGGTACCCCACGGTGTTCCCCACGGGTAGGTCGCGGCGTCGTTTTGTTACCGGGTTAATTTCAAGTCCGAGATAAATCCCCCGGTGCCCGGTCGGGCCCAAAATACCCCCAAAGCCGCAAGATGTCCCGCGGGGCCATGTAAGAGTCACGCCCAAACGTGCAAATAAGGCTCATGTCACATTTTAAAAAAGGGGCAGCTATCGGGAGCGAAATAAATGATATAAAAGACATCAAAATATACAAAATGTCAAAATAAGATTCAAGGGCATAATTTGTGTATTTTTCTTTGTATACAATTTGATTTTTCGTTTCTTAAAACATCCCGGCCGGGCCCCGTCTTGGAAATGTGACCCAGGCCTAAAGCACGTGAACTGACCGGCAGGGCCCCTGGCTTTAATTGGTACGTAAGCCTAAGCAAGATTTAGAGAGGCTCAAAGTGTCCTTCGGAACGAATGAAACGTAATCAATATCTCTTCTAAAAGAAAACTAAAACAAACAAACAATCAATCAAAACCAAAGAGGCTAACAGTCTCTTGTGAGTGGGGAAACTCTCGCATCTGTGTCATATTCCTGTAACCATCCAATCCATCATCTCAAATCCCATACTGCCTCTGGAGACAATCTATTGGTTTTAAACACTAAACAACCAATATAATTATGAATATAGCTTGGGGTGCTCAACGTCCCTTGTATCAGGGGGGAGCCTTCTGTGTCTATTTTATTAAATGTAACAATCCATTTGTAGGTAGAGGCGAATGATAATCCATTTCCATTTGTTTTATGTGACGTTAATCAACTGAATCGGGGCTAGAGGAGTTCAATGCTCTCGTATCAGAAAGGGCTCCTTTTGTGTGCGACCTCGCGAAATATAAGCATCTAATCAGAGCTGGAGGCAAATGATTTACATGCCATTGTCCAGTACAAATTTACACTTTTTTATTGGATATCAATGAACCAATCAGGGATAGATCTAGAGGAGCTCAATTGCAAGGTTCTTCGGATGGAAGGGGTTTTCCTTATTTAATGTGTCATAAATTCAGAGCTAAAGGCGTTATGCTTTCTCGCTGGAGCAAAACCTCTCCAATTGTTTTATTGTGTACATCATATATGTTAATCAACCAATCATAGGTAGCTAGCTTAAGACGGCTCAATGTCCCTCGTGTTAGAAGAGAAATCAAGAGCTACCGTTACCATCGTCATGACAACAAGGTCTGATGGCTGCTGCCTGATGGCTGCTGCCATCTTATTTTGGCGACAGTTCAGGCGCGAAGCCTGCTTTATAGTATTGGACTCGGGTTGATATTTCATGTATTCCACCTATGATAGATCGAGTCCTATAACGTTATATAGAATGAACTCCATTTTCATCTATACCCCATGTGAATGGTCTAGACACATTACAGATAGGAATTTTGCAGCTAAAGAAACTAGAAATGCTTTATTATGAGCGCTAGTACATAATTAGTTCTATGCCTGGGATGAATTTCTGTGTAGCTCTATTTGCTTCATATTCTCCAAGTTTGACATAATCTTCTTCTTATCATTTCAGCTACTTCGTTGTCCAGGACGCCCAAAGAAGACGGCTCCATGTGGGTTGGACATCACTGGTGATCTGGGTGGTTGCCGTAGGGTTTGCAGTGCCGTCCATTCTCTATTCAGACGCAATTCCGTACCCCCACAGCGATAAAGTCTACTGTGGGATACTGTGGCCAATATCTTTACAGCACGTCTATAAGGGATACCACATCTTCCTGCTCATAGGCGAGTTCCTTCTCCCCGTGGTTGTCATGAGCGTGTTCTACTCATTCGTCGTCTGTAAAGTCTGGCGCAGAGAGTTTCCAGGGCAACGGAACGCGTCTCACGACCGCATCCAGTCGCGCTCGCGCAAGAAGACCTTCCGTTTATTTGCGCTCTTTGTGATGTTCGTTCTTTGCTGGTCCCCGTATCACGTTTACGCCGTTGTGAGAGACTTCTACTTCGGAACCCTCATCAAGATTTCGACCAGCCCGAACATGTTCTACATGGCGCAGGCAATTGCAATGAGCAACAGTCTCATAAACACTATAGTCTATGTCGTTTTCAACGACAACATCACGAAGTACATCAAGATATTACCAAAGGACAGTTGGCAGTCGCTACAGCGCATGTGCAGGAGAAGGAAACGTGCCCAATCGCGCGAACCTAGCAGAAGAACCCGACGCCTGCGCAGTGAGGATTTCCATTCAGGACTACACACCACGACCTCGCGAAACGGCAGTGTGCGCATGACAGCCGTCACTAACGTCACCGTGGAGACGCGGGCAGATGTGACCGTGACCGCTCTGTAGATGGAGAACCACGGCATCTTCTTAACAATCTAACGGGAAACTTTTACTGTATCTATTCCCATGGGACATTAGTGTCATCAGAATGGAGCGTCGCAATTCCCTCTTCCTGAAAGAATGACGTTGCACATCGAAGGTTTTAACGTAAACAACTGCGCCCCCGACACCTCAACTTGCTAGCTTTGAAAACATGATGATGAACATTTGTCTTCAGAGAAACCCTGTTACTTAATGGGGTAGGTTAGGTGTGTACACTGACCTCCACGAGGAACGGTACGATAGAGGAGGGGATTGTGATGCTCCACTGCGCACAGGTCAGAACACCACGACGCCATGTTGATCTTGTTGTTTCCCATGAATCCATCATCTGACTGAAAACAGTCGAGCGAAACACTTCTTCTGACAGACCATGTAAGATAATGGTTACTCAAGACAGGAGATTGGACTAGCTTTATTCTCTATCATTCTCATTTTGGCAATATTTCCATTCGACATAATTGTCTTTTCCTAACATTCCAATGCCATCGTTCTGTCCCTCGACCTGCCAAAGATCCTTCTCATTCTGCTTTCAAAGGGTTTTTTAGACGTGTTCTTAACACCTTAATAGATGTGCATCTCTGGTGATGCCTTGGTAAGAAAAAAGAAGCTTCATTTCTATTTTGGTAAAGTTACTTGTAAATATTACTAACAAATGGAAGTATCCGCTAGATTTCTAATATATATAACGTTATATATATTGCAAGAGTAGCTCAAGCAAGTTCTCAAGAGTAGAAATCTGTAAATCTATAGGAAATATATGATAACTCCGTAAATATGTAAATATACTACTCTGTGAGTAATCTGACGTTTTGACCATGTTGGTGTTCCTATTCTTTTTTCAAGCGTACACGGCGTTTTCTTTTTGGTTGTATTGGTTTGAGTATTTGTGGGACATTTTCTTATTTGAGCTGAAGACATTCAACAGTGGGTCAGAAGATCCACTGAAATGCAAATAGGTACACCAACATGGCCGGCGGCCGTGGGCGTCACGGCAATGACGTCATTGAAAACGGTCTGTACACGTCATCAATATTAGTATTGTACGATCAAACATTTCAGTTCCGTCTAAATGGCGTCCATTGCATAATCGTGTCATTAACATTCCTTCATCATTGTTACGAAAGATCTTATACACAATCAAATTACACTACAGAAAATGAACAGAGAAAAAGGAAACCATTAACGTGAACTGTGGTTGATGTAGAAACAGCAAAATGTAGGTCCATCGAAAACGTGCATATTCATACGTGTCTTGACGGACGACATAGCGAACCTGACATTATAGACGGCATAGTTTAATTTGTTCGATTACGTTAATACCGAGCCTCTACCAACCTCTAGATCACAGACTGCACTCCTCACCCAGCTAACTTCTCCGGCATGATATTTTTTATTTGGCAAATTCTTTCAGTGACCTACGGGGCCTGGTAGAGGCTAGTTAATTAATGCCTCCTCTGCACATTATTAAGTAAAAACGTACTGCTGATAGTAACTAGTGAAAAGGACAGTCCCTTGACGCAGATTCGGTATGTACTCAATATCAACGTAGTAATGTACATGTGATGTGTGTTTTTAGTAATGGTGAAGCGATGGTGAAAGTTTGCTAACCTGGATGATTTAAAAATTAAAACGATGGGCGTGTAGTACGTAAAATTCTGCTTTTTTTTACAATAACTTTTTTCCACTCACCAATTTTTAGACATTGAAGACATATACAAAGAGAATAGAATCGTATCTTTGGTGCCAATTTATGGGTTTGACCAAATGTACAAATGTAACCAACCATTTGCAGAGAGTTTCCAACTGCATTAGTTTATATTTCAAATATATGTATTATGTAGTCTTTATGACGATAGTAAGAAAATAAAGATAAGCATAACCCTAGTACAGTAGAAGCCGCTTAAAAGCACACCCCATTTGCCAGTGCATTTCGTGCAATTATCCGAATGGTGCAACAAAGCGACGTTATTAAGCTGGGTCGCACGATCATGGGATTTGGGGATTTCATGCAATTAACAGAAGTGTGCGATTTTCCGTTTTGCAATTAACTGGTTTCCACGGTATTTCCGTCAGTTTCCTATCCTAAAACTGTGAATTTCAGACACACAGTCACGTCTCACATCGAGATGTATATATACATACTGATGTATAACGATAGTTATTTGCACGGCAACCTATGCATGAAAGGGTATTAGGATATCAAGTCAAAGGACGGTAGTTTGAAACTGGCATACTCTGAAAATGTTGCAATTTGAAACCACCTTCCGTCGACTTAATATCCCTAAGTACCCATTTTTTAAGAAACATCGGATATAGGTTACCCAGTGGATGAAGGTGAACTAGGGTTTATACAGGTTGTAAAGCTATCGACGTCGCATGGTAACATCGTCCCAACATGATTTTTATCTGACATTTTCGAATTAATTAAATTGCTATTAAACTGAATTGGCAACTTCGGATGAGACCAATCAACAGCTATATCTCACAGCACTAACATTCTAAAAATCTATTGCATGCATCATCTATGTGCAAGGTAGTACATCAGAAACCACTGATGGAGAAGGTACCATAGTGGAACAACTGTTCAACTGTATTCTAGTGCCCTTTTGTTCTAATTGATCTAAACCACTGATGGAGAAGGTACCATAGTGGAACAACTGTTCAACTGTATTCTAGTGCCCTTTTGTTCTAATTGATCTAAACCACTGATGGAGAAGGTACCATAGTGGAACAACTGTTCAACTGTATTCTAGTGCCCTTTTGTTCTAATCGATCTAAACCACTGATGGAGAAGGTACCATAGTGGAACAACTGTTCAACTGTATTGTAGTGCCCTTTTGTTCTAATTGATCTTGACATATAATTCTGTCAGTCGTCATGTTGTTGTTTTGGCAGTCCAATGGCAATATTTGCCGTATATAGAAAATCGATGAGCTTGATTCATAATGATAATGATTACGGAAAATTATCTGACCAAAGAATGTAAAATGTATTACCGAGTGCAATATACATGCTGAAGTCCGGAAGCAAGGTAATACCAAGTCCTAGTTAATATCAGTGCTATAAATTTAGGATTTGCAGAATAAATATCATGAACCTGTCTAGTTTGCAAGTAGGGAATAAACCGTATAGTACAAGGGCATGCTGCAATAACAATACTAAGTATTCTGAAATCTACGTCTGTAAAGTTAAGGTTGATTTGCGACAAGCTCTAATTGTTGGCCGTTGCAACTCTCTTTAGAAGATTGATGAGATTAATCCACGAAGGTTACGGAAGCAAACACAGGAGATAAACGGAACTCAAGGTCAAGGTCAGATTACTGAAGACTAGGTCAACCGGAAGGTTAATCTAACCGACGACCTGGAAATCTTTCTATGTAAATGAGATCGTTCTGCCTTCAAGCAGCATATGATTAATGTCTCTGCAGGGCAGGAGGGGAAGGGAAACCTATAAAGACCCCTGTCAGACGTTTGGCGTATCGCGTTAGTTGATATAATTTGAAACTACGTAGGTAAAGGCAAAGGGTAAGGTTAGTCTATTTCTTTTGAAGCAGGAACAAGTACTATGTCTAGGGCACCCCTATCAATCCACTGTCTTTTACTTCCCTAACCGAAATCGGGTACCCATTTCCACCTGGGTGGAGTGAGGAAAAGTGTCCTGCGCGAGGACATCGTCTGACGTCTCAATCTCGAGAAAACATCTCAATCTTGTGCCATGTGGCATAGCCATCATTTTCTCATCACATTGAACAGCTAGAGTTCCACGACCCCATACATTTGCCAAATAATATCTACCTTTACAACTGGTGTATTATGTATGCTAGTCCTTAATTATGCAAATAATGTCCTCATTTTCATAAATCACATTAGTTGATCATCTCCTTCTTTCAAAGAACAGACAAAGTCTATCTATAATGGTATTTTCTTATTATTTTCTGATAATTCATGCAAATGACGTCTTCCTTGAAATGAGGTTCATCATGATTTCATGTAAAAAGATGTAACAATATTACTTTAACGATCTTTCAAAAGTATATGTAAACGTTTTTTTCTTGTGCCAATCTGCTGGCCTTGGTTCCGAACTGGTCACCTTTCTTACAAAACCTGTGTTGATTCTTTCAGGCTTACACTTGGCCATCGAACTACATTACTTAACATTTTGCTTTTGATTGCTTTAAATGATGTTATCATAACTGGAGCTAGACAAACATTGTATCAATCGACCACTTTACACATCAACAGACGATAGCGCAGGTTATTACAATTTACCGCGCGGCACCTCCATGCAAAAAATCCATTGAACAAACATATCTTTAGAAAGCAAATCTTATTTTCATCATGGATGCGTCTGTGTAGATTCAAGACGTACGCACAGAAAATGGTGCATCACTCCGTCCACTTTATGCCTCACAGGCAATAGTGGGCAGAATAAAGGTATCTCCTTCTAGCAGCTGTTCCGGATCCGGAAAAGAATGTTCTACTCAACTGAAGGAAATCAGGGTATTTTCCACGAGTATAGAATGCACTAGTTAATGAGAAATGTGGCCATAGAGTGCCTGGTGATAATGGAAGTGGTGGACGATCTCGCCGGCGGCACACGTGGCACCATTAGCGAAAAATCAGATATAGACAGATGTGGCAAGGTGAGCCTGAGGTGAATATTATCCAGGAAATATACGTACTGTTATCAATCCTTGGTTACGTACTTGCCATTGTAGACAGAAATATCCATACATAATACTAACCATACATACAGAATGGCCTGAACATTAAACTGATTTGGCTCGCCAAGAAGCAGTAGGCAGCATAATATGAGAAGCTGTTGACGGATCCCAATTATATTTGGTGCGTGGGCTTGTGTCTGCCAGGCACGATGGACCTCCTAGCGACTTCCTACTGTACAGCAGTACGGCTCACGGTTTTCATATCTCTTGTTCTGATCATGTTATGGTAATTTTTAAGAGGCAGATGCTATGTCGTATTTGAAAGATTCTATTCTCATAGATTGATTGAGGGTTAGGAAGAAACAATGTGAACTTCGCGATCGTCTTGGACATAGATGGCGTACTAGATGAACGTTCTACTGCCGTTCCAAAAGAATGTTTAGACCCTTTCGAACCGGCACGGTGAAATATTCTACTTTGTATTTTTTTCTTGAAACATACAAGAATGCCAGTCATATGCTATTTTAGTGAGGAGCTTGTTCGCGACCGACCAACATTTCATTCACAATCCACACATATTGGTGCATGAACAAGTTTTCCTCTTCTCTAGCTCTATTTGTGTTCGCATACGAAGGTCAATGGCTCCGTGATGAGGTCGTATCTGACAGCCTGCGAGCCGCACTTTTCAATAATCCCAGTAATCCAGGATTATGCACCAGCAACGGTCCGTGACGAACGGGGAGAGTTCCTCTCACAGGATCTGCCAGGTGTTATAACAAGTGGACAAAAATACCGTCTATTTACCAAAGAATATTGCGTAACCCCCAAAGGATATAGGTTGGTTAATGAACCTTGCTGACAGGGTGAAGCGTATCAAGAATACATTGGACGGGAATGCCGAATTGAAAATAAACTCTGGTGTGTTTTTTTATGCTTAAAATGAATGCCGAACTGAAAGTAAACTCTGGTGTGTTTTTTGATGAGTGATTGCTAACTCTCAGCGTCGGAAGGATAACTGGTATATCGTTGATGCATGCCAATTTCTAATAAGGTGGTACTCAACCACCTCGACCAAAATCATTGACGTTACGTACTTTATACTGACAAGCAGAATCTAGCTACAGGGTCGGTGTTTTTGTATTGCCATGTCTTTGCAGACGATAACGTAAGCATCCTGATTGTGTTTCGATGACACCGTTTTAGACAACATTTAGACACCAATGTTATTCAGAACGCTACCCGTCAGATCATAGTAGCAATCAGTGCATTATCTGAAAATGGGAGTACACTGTTATGTTCATAGTCATTTTCAAATCTTAAACAATGCTGAACTTGAAGAATGGGACATGAACGGGTTGATTCTTTAGAAAACGTTGACTAGAAAGAAGCACAGAAGGCAACGACGTGCAGATGAAAGAGCGTCGTATATCACCACTGAACGGATCACAAGAGCTTAAGCTGAAAGCCAAAGCACTTACACAAAGCCATCATTCATGGCTGGGTCCATTTGATACCCTAGCTGCCCAAGCAGCACACCCACAACCCCGGAAAATAGGGTTACGGAACTTAAAGTGAAGGGAGTGCTGTCCAAATATTCCCACAAGGCCAGATTTGATGGATTCTTTGCTTCGCTTCTGCCAGTTCAGTTAGAACTGTACCTACAGGCAACGACTGTTTGAAAAAAAAATTCTCGAATCAAAATGACCACGACGATTTGAAGCTTGTAGGACATTGCTAGAAAGCTTTACAATTTATAGTTATGATTCGATGTGATTTCATGCCACTTGCTTTTGCTTTTGGGTCAGAATCCCCACTTTCTGAGCGTCTCTCAAGCGCTCACGAGAACTTTACCTGCCCATGGCGGCATTTTCTTGGACAGGACAAAGCCCCGTACTAGCCACTGGCGGACTCCAATAAAGCTATTTGGATTTAGAGGCAACTAGCTAGCCTCAGATGACACCTAGAAGTCCGCTTTTAGAAGTTTCCCCTTTCAAGGTATCATCATATCTGGAATTGCATACGTGCGTCAGAATATCCATAATCGTATATACTAACCTGCGGTGAGTACGCAAGAGCACCGCAAAATAATGAGGCAATGTAACGAATAGACAGGCTTTCTATTTGGAACATTGAACTTCACCCGATACAAAAGACTGGACCTGCAACAACACATTAGTAACACCACAATCAGGAACCATACCGGCCAACCTAAACTCTCCACACACTCGTACAAAAAGCAAGAATGTGTTGGCAGGGGCACGGTGTGCGAATGACAATGTTTAGACTACCCAGGGGTTGCTCTAAATGGGTGCACACCAGGAAAGAAGAAGCGGAGGAGAGCAATGAGTTGGAAAGAGTTGAGCGGGATTTAAGCGAGATGCGCTGTAGCTGCGAGGGGGCTCAGCGGAAAGCTGTAGACAAACGACAATGGACGGCAATGACGGCTCGCCTCAGCGCCAGCACTGCCAAGCGGCGACAATGATGGTGATGAACTGAGAACAGCGGCCTGGGCTGTAATGACACTGGCCTCGCTACTTATATACAAAATGTATGACGTGCTGTTACAATGCCGAGGCTACATTAGTGAATAGGGTACATTGGTAAATAACCTGATGATAGCAAATACAGACAAGAAGCCAACAGAAGTAAAAAAAAAAAAAAGAACAGATGTCAGACGAAATGAAATAAACTGAAATGGAACTGCCTGTTAATGTTTAGCCACAGTTTAGGTAATATCTCTGCCCCTTTCCCCTGGCAAAAATGACTGGTTCTTTTATCGACTTGTGTTATAGAATTGGAGGGGCAAGGAAAGAAAGAACAACAGATGCCTACACTTCATACAGTGCACCTCATCTGCAGTAGTGTGTCAGCATAGCAGTGAATTTCTGGAGATGTGTTGTGTTTGTAAAGTTAAAAATCTTCTACACATGAATATATGAGTTTGATTTTAGTCGCTGTATTTTAATTGTTTATACAAAGAACAGAATGAAATTCGACTAGAGCCATGCCACTCGGCACAAGCAAATTCCAAGACATTGATCCCATTGGCCTGATCGTCCATGCAATGGACCACCCTCACTCATGGTCACTCGCTGTGACATGACAATAACACAGTGTCGTGGTCTTCATTTTACCGTACAAAAGCTCCATGAACAGACAGTCTTTGTGTACATGTTTTTGATCAATTCGTTTTCTTCTATGCAGTGATAAAATACATTTTCAGCACGTGGAATATTCAAGATAATGAAATAGACCAGGTAGGTCATGACACTGTTATGCAGAATGCAATATTGTTCAGATTGGTACGGCGGGAAAAATTTACTTGTTCTGAAAATTCCGGTATCTTTCAACATTTCCTAGTTCATTCTATGGTCCATCAAATGCAACCAGCTTTTAAGACGAGACTTCAAAAGTTTAACAGCATTATATCAATGATTACGAGTCCTTGTGATAACGTTACTTAGATGAAACATTGTACTGCATTATAAATCAGTCTATAAGTGGTGCACTCACGCTTACTTGATACATGTTGTTTGTGCTTGGATTAAATGGATTTAAACTGAGTGGCATTCGCCAGCCCGAACAACATGCAAAGAATGTAGAGTATTAAGTAATGTCTGAAACTTCCAGAGACATTCAGTCAATGCCGATACGTCTGCGATTCTTTTCCGTGTAGAGACCTCATACGTATACATGGCTTTGCGCCGAGTTTGCGGCAACCCTTCACCACGTTCCCCAGTGGAGTTCGAACCTACACCCACTCTATCCTACACCCACTCTATCCAGTGCATTTCCTCCATATGGTGAAACAGTGGCATTGCTTGCCATTTGCACTAGATATTTCCGCTTGGACGTTCATTTCCCTTCCAGAGATCTAGAGTGCTGTTGCCTTTGGGTCTTACTTCAGCCTACGATGCAATACACTATGTCGCAAGCAAAAAGGAATTTGACAGTTTTCATATTGGCATCACGTTTTATGTCAGATGTACGGGGATGTGGACTTCATGTACTATGTATGCAGTGTTGTCGTCTGAAGACCTTCCAGCAGTCGGGAATATCAAAGCAGTCAGAGTACGCTTTTAAAACAAGTCATGGCTTAACAGAGCCTTCGGCGGTAAGAGAAAGCGAACGTGGACCCAAACTCGTGATCCAGGATCCATTTCACGTAATCGTGATTCCTTTCAACGCCATTTCTCAGAAGCTCTAAATATACTGTACGTTCTATAAAGCGAAAAACAGACTAGACTATCATTCCAATCCATGAAAGGTTTACCCATTTAGACAAGCTATAGATAAGACGTGTTGTTCATTCATGGGTTACTCCGCAAAGTTTCAAATGGCAACCTGAAGATGACTACTTGTAAAAACATTCTTACGTGAGTGAAATGACGTGGACGTCAACATTTCAAATGGCCTAGAGTCGAACCCATGTCTAAACCGTCTTTTCGTCTTAGACTAAGGCCATCTTAACTTAAGAGCTATATAGTTTATACTGACTTTATAGGCACATTTCATTGTCAGTTTGAATTAACGGCGTGCAGATCGGACAGGCAGGTTCGCGGTGGATCACACTTGCGGATCAATCACAGCCCACACGGACCTCACTTCCTAACACAGGTCATGTTCTTTGGTCAAACTCCTCGGACACTCTGGACAGGTTGCTTCCGCTGTTGAATAATACAGCCATCTCTGAAAGCAAGGAGGTTAGGATATCCTATTTTAAGCTCCTCGCTGAAAGTAAGCTTGAGACACAAACCGCTGAAAGCTCGAAGCAATTACCAGAGCTTTGGTGGAAGTACCGGTAATAGGATGTTTTGTGGGAGTAGGGTGAGGAATGGTGTTATAGAGGTATGATTTATCTAAGATTCCTTACCCTCTTGCAAACCTTTTCAAGTTTTATCAACAGAATTTTAGCGTAGTTATGAGAATCTGATATTTTTGGAATACCGAATTCGACATTGACCATAATTGCCAATAACCGATATGTTAGTACAGGAACACATGGAACTATCTAGTGACCTCTGCACGATCCAATAATTTTTTTTTTTTAAATAACAATCCTAAACAGGTTTAGCAATTCGATTCTTGTGTCGTCTTCTCATGTTTCTCCATCGTTCTCTTTTCCGTTGATATCCACTAACAGGTTTGGTACCTGGTGAAAAGTTATACTTGTGATAGATTGCCCTGATCATAACCCACACAGCAGCTGACCTTCGTCACAGTAATTACCGGAAGCAACCGGAACTAATTGCAGGTCTCTTTACAGATTTGCATGATGACGTATCTGTTAAGGTTGCCGTGACGCCCTGTTATGCCTCTTAGACTTTAATTCTGTGCAAAATGTTTCTAGGATTGCTAAAGAAAATATTTATCAATCGCACCATCGACGGCGTATCCAGTATATGGCCAGCCTGCATTTCAATGGAAGCTTTCTGTAAGTCCATTGACATTTAAAGTGTTCAGTGTAACAGTTTTCTAGCTGTCTACGGTAACAGTAACCTAATACTTTCAGATGTGTCTGACGTCAATTGCATTGACCTTACTAAAAGCAGATTCCATCACATTAATGAGAAAATTTTGTTTTTATCAAGACTGCTGGCGAACATCAGTCCACCTTTCAAAGGATCCCATGGTAATCCGTCTTTAGCAGCGGGCGTTGGCTCTCAGATATGATTCTAATTCCGTCTTTGGCCAATAAAATCTGCGTTAGTAACTTCACAACTAATGGTAGGTATAATCAAGGAGGTTATAACCTCCTTGGTATAATTCAGTTGTACATACCCAACACTGTTATCAGGTTTTCTTGCATTTAACTTCTTTCTTCTACACACATTTACAGATACGGCATACATGCATGTGTCGGCTTTGGAGTGTATTTATTACAGAGTTTCATGACATTCTGTTGTAATTTTGCTTAGATAGTCAATACCCGAATAATACGAAGCTATTATGAATCAGGGCGTTACAGCCGACCCTGGAGTGGAGTGACGGGGACCCAAAAAATTCTGTAACTTTTGAATCACGTTCATCGTCTCACTAAGTCACGTGTTCTACGGTAGTACCTGGTGACATCATAGAAGCAACCTACCTAGTGACATAATTCCTCAGTCTAAGTGTTCTTATGTCTTACTGTCTTTATCACTTTCCGGAGAAAGATAAAGCGAGTTTGATAAATAACGACATAATAGATCACAAACGTCGGATCCAGCCACATCGTCTCGTTGTGTCTTTATTGTTCTTTATAACAATCCACATTTTAACATATTTTGAATTGGTTTGTATTGAAGTTAAAGTTTATTCTGCCCTTTTAAAAGTAAACGGCCTGCATAGAATGATCTTATTTTGTAGGCACAGGAATATTTGTTATCGATAAGTCTATGAAAACTATGGAAACCCTTCAATTTATGACAGTGTTAAGAAACGCACATAGAGAGTCGTGCAAAAACATCCAAAGGACTTAAAAGTCTGGGGCGATGCCCCGAGTCAAATTAAGGCAGCTATGGCCTCTTCCTCTTAAAATCATTTGTCGTCGTTTTTAGATATCTGACAACTATTAGATATATGTTTCCAAAGGTTATGATTTTAAGTTAAAGGGATTCACTGAAACGTTGTGTACGTCGCAATACGATACAGGTGTCACAGTTCGTCTCGTGGCATCTCATTAGTCTCATCCTCTATGTTAGTATGTTTCTCTTTCTTCTGTTTATCTTTCACTTCATCTTTTCCCTGTTTTTCAGCATCATTTCCCTCCTTCTCATTATGATCTTTCTGTACCTTTCCCTCTTTTTTCTGCTTCACTTCCTTCTTTTTCTGTTTCTCTTTCTTCTTTTTGTCTTTTACTTCATCTTTTCCCTGTTTCTCAGCTACATTTCCCTCTTTTTCATGATGACCTTTCTGTTCTTTCCCCTCTTTTTTCTGCTTCACTTCCTTCTTTTTCTGATTATCGTCATCCCTTTCCTGTTGAGCAATACGGGTACGATAAGCGAGGATCTCTCGTTCGTCCTCCTCATACTCATCTGATGGAGCCCGTGGATGCTCCAGTTGTTTGGCGCTGTCTCCTACTGCATCGAGGCGGCGGAGGAAGTCCAGCGCAGGCGACACCGGTTTCCACTTCTCTTCCAGCAGTTTGCCTGAAGAAATACATGTGAGTTAGAAAGTAATGAACTAGCCTTTGTATCGCACAAAAGCTATACAAAGTGCAGTTTATGCCAAATCAAGTTTTCGTAATCTTCATTTATACCATTTCTTAGACGCTGTTATATTTTGATGAAAAGGGATGAAATATTACTAGTGTATTTCACAGACTAGGTAGGAAACCCTACCTAATTCTAATCCTGAATTCCATCCTAATATACTAACTCAACCCGCCTTACCTTTACCTAACTTATTAACCCTAAACCTATCAACTCAAAACGCATGATTTTATCAACCCTTAACCCTACCTTAACCATATCCATACTCATAACCTTATAAGCCCTAAACAAAAATGTAACTCTACCCTTGACCATAGCCATAGACATAGCCCGAGTCGTCTAATTGGCTAATGGCCAAGTTGTCCTAATTCCTACCGGACATTGGACATGGATATTGCATTAACAAACGGAAATATCGGTTTTTATACTGTACAGGGCAATCAGGGAGCGATCGTCAAGTTATAGCAATTACCTACGTTTTAACAGCTAGTAAGGCAAGACATTACCAAATTAGATACAGGAAATGAAATGCATGTGCATGTTGATTGGTAATGTTGGTGGGCGTCACTTCAGGGGAAGGAAACTTCGTGTAAATTGACTTTCCCACGGCTCTGTCAGTTACGCCACTCTAACGGCACCGGGTCTGAATAAGATTGCATTTATATTTGTACCAAATGTGCTGAAGCTAGTCAATATTTGTCAATTAACATAACAATTACAAAAGAAATCAACCTATGCTAGCTGACTCGAAGGTCGCTTTAAACTAAGAAATGGTCAAGATTAGCACGAAGAAATGCAGGAGAAATTTGCAACACTCACTAGTCTTTACAGCATTGCCGCCTTTACACTCTTCAACCCAAGCCTTTATTTCTTCCATGCCAAAGTTACCGCTGTGAGGGTAGAGACAGATGTTTCCCTGAGAGAAATAAAAAAACATGAATATCATATATCATACGACATTGAATTATTAAACAAACACAGACAAAGATTTACATGGACGTCTCAAAAAGGGGGATGTCGACGTTGGGTCTTGTCGGATTTTACACGTCACATTAAACCTACAGGAAAATATTCTTCTCCAGACTCCGGATTTTGAAAAAAAAAACTTTGGTGTTCTTATGATACCCCGAGGTTTTTGAAACTTAACTTGGTCGGGGTGGACCTGACAGAAGAAAAAGGAATATTTTAACGAAAATTGTCCCACCTCTATCAAGAGGAAGAAATCGCTTTGCTTTATCAGAAATGAAACTAAACATTGCATATGAATCCATTTGTGACGTTACTAAACGCGTCGACATGTATTGTTACACTCATAGAACAATCTATGGGCTCTAAAAATTACACTCTCACCGTTGCATGGTCCACCATGACTAAAACAGGTATATCCGTAGAAGCTGCGTAAAAATCCAGAAGTTCCACTGCAAACCTGTCCGGGTCATTTCTGCGAAGAGATTATCAAACATCTACAAGGTAACTCCCTTCAGCTCCTAACGTTGTGATAGTTATATGTTTTGCATTTACTGCGTTTTTAAGTGACCGACAAAGCAAAGCAGATCGATCTAAATGCTCATAAGTATGCTGAAGAAAATCTAGTAAGATAGTGAAATCCACCTATCGCCAGGCGTCTTCTTGTTGGAATGTTTCCAACAAAATACGCCTGCAGTTCTAAGAAAAGCGGCCATGTGTATATATCAAAGCAGTACTAATCATTGGAAATTGAAGAGTTGGGTTTAGGATCTTACAAACACTACTTACAAGTCCATCCACGAAAAAACTGCGTTGATTTGCTCCAAAGCTGCAATTTTCCCCACCGCTCTCAGATCACTGGCAGAGCCGCCGAATAAAATCACAAACGGCTTACTCATCCGGGACAGGGCAGGGAAGTTCCGCACCGTCAACTTCGGCTGGATGAGCAAATGGACAATATATGTGTCACGTCAACTCTCATAATTCCGCTAGATTGCCGCAATAGATAGGGCTATCAAAGTCTTCTAAAGAATACCTGTATGTCTGTGCATAGCCCGGGATTGTATTTCTTATACATTGTTAGATAGTCTTGTTTAAATTCTTCGTTGTTTCTAAATGTCTCAAAGTACCTGGTGTAATTTATGAGAGCTGACGTTATATAACAGGTTTATACGTTTGCTTTGTAGAATCCTACCGGATGTTAATACAAATTTTAGGAATATAGGGTTGCCTTGGGGTTCACTTACGAAAACCGGAAGACTGGCGACTTGAATGAAGTTGATAAGAATTTCCGCGTCCATAGCGTCTTCTTGAAAAACCTTGTGTTGTTGATGCTCGTCGTTTCTCTTCACAACCACAACGCACGGAACCGCGGCGTCAAACTGGGAGCATCTGTAAGGATGGCTTGTATCTATATTATGTTTTTATGTGAGGTGCAAAACAATATCCACTTGTCTGGTGCTTCACAATGTGCTATGATGTTATCTCCGTGAGACGGAGGTATTACGTTTGGCTGTATGTGACGGAGATACTAGACGACACCTAGGTGGATTGTTTTGATATGCTGGATAGGTCTTTATAAGATCTTGAACTGCTTGTATTATAAGTACTGCAGCTTCTGGACATGCTATCGTCATGATTTTGAGTGGAAGATACCTCTGGGGAGGGAGAGTGGGTATGAAATGTTTGGTCCCCTTGCATTTTTATGGACTGAAGACGCCAAATTAAGGGCAAATAACTCATGAGGGGTTTGACCTGTTTGGTAGAAAGTGGAGTTTTACTTGGCCTCTCGCCAACAGCAGCATTGAGCAACATGAATATTGATGTTGTTAAGTGATGTTCATTTAATGAGTTAATAAGCAGTAAAAATCTGAATTAGAAAATAATTATTGTTTGTATTAAAGAAGTTATCTCTAATCATTCACCTCATCAAATCAGTCTGTATTTTTTGTTTAGTAATGAACTAACGAATGTGTTCATTAAGTAAAATTTACTCTAATCAAATCTAATGATAGCTGAAAGGCAGATGTTCACTCTAGAAAAAAAAGAACGTATGCTCGATGTCACCCAGATAAATAGTGTAACATCGAAATATCTTTTATCTAATTCGATTAAACATCGATCAAAGACTTACACTTTAGCAGCCACATTTTCATCCGTCACAGCGCCAAGGGTAAAGTATCCATGAAGGTAACGAGCAGCCTGTTCGAATATCCGGAATTCTGCAAGGAAGGTCATCAGCAGGTGGTTAATTCCTGGACTCTTCTGAATGATCTATATACAGTTTAATGTGCCTTGTATGCTTGACTGGTGTACTGGACACTGCTGGTATAGCTGTACGGTCAGAAAATAATACTAGTACTGTATTTGCACTACCTTTTCTACTCATTAGGAGGGATGATTTGTCTCTACCTCTTTATTACACAGGGTTTCCTTCGAAGTTATATATTTCCTCAAAGTAATAAAGCAGAAAGTTTGAAGGCAGCTTCAAGCTAAGTGCCTTGCCTATCTGTCCTTGATGAAGTGACCGTAGCGAAAGACCCGTCAAACCAATTTCCTCACGTTGATAACAAGCGCAGGAAGAAACCAGTAAGCGAGTAATATAATCCATGGTACAGCGGAAAAGAGGCCTACGATAGATCTATATGGTCCAATTATGCACGGCAGGGAAAGGGTTTGCGACAGATGTAATTTCGATATGGAGTGTTACTTTGACAGGTTGAATGGATATTCTTGAAGAAATGTTCCTGAACGGTAATGAACTTGGTGTTGCCGATAATGAAGCCTGATCCCTCCGTTCAAGGTTATCGAATGACTATGGCAATCATTTACTTCTAAGCTCTTTCCGTCAGTGTCAATTTACTCGTACAACACTTCTCAGCTTATCTGAAGTAAGTTTTAGGGGCTATGAATGGAGGTAGTCTGGCAACAGTTTGGGTTCTCTTTTTTTTATCATGAATAGGAGTTTGCATTAGAAGTTAACTATGCCTGAAGTAACAAGATTGTGGCGCTGATTGATATGATTATGTGGTAATCTTTACAGAGTGGTAGATATAGGAGACCGGGTTTTACCTTCCTGATCCCGGGATGTGAAGCCCCCCAGTACAGAGGTGTGAGTGGAATCTTTCAGCAGTTCGGGTGACGTTCCTGTGTGGAAACCTGCCGCGTCATCTGCAGACTTTATCTCTATCGGCGCTTCTATTTGGAGTCTGCAAATATCACATCACACAATATCAATCAGAACATGTAAGAAATAGTGATACTTTTATGCTTTAAAAAGTTGGATGTAATTACTGGAAAACTTGTTATGAAGTTCTGCAAATCTATACATCACATAGACTGCACTGCTTTGTGTGATTCACTGGTATACTTTGCTTTAGCACATAGGGCTTCGTACCATGTTTTAAAAGTCTCGAGTATGAGCAATAGTACTATCACCCATCCCTCTGATACAAAGCGTCCAATTGAAAGGATGTGATCTTTATTCTTCTACTGGAAGGTCACACATTTTGGTGATTTCCTTCGGTGTTAGTTTGTCTCTGCTTTTTAATGAATAGCCATACTCACAACTTCACGAAATGGACGAACTCAGCAGTGTCTAGCATCCCCCTGTAATCCTTCAGAAAGGCCCCTCCAGCGAAGACCCTGACTGTCGGGTACGCCGCGATGTCGTTCAGTCTGCAAACGTCAGTCCAGTCGTCACACAGGACTTGTGCCAAGGTTACATTACAGTGGACATCGTCTAGCATACATTGAAAGATAAAACAGAATAAGTGTTAGTTTGATGAAATATTTCGCTGAAGATTGTTTTTGTGAAATATTCACAAAGATAAAGCAGGATGAGGACTGCTTTCGTGAAATATTTCACTCAATGGTAGTTCCTTGCTTCTGCTACCATGCTATATATAGCCCTGGACACTTTATTTTCGGGCGATCATTTCGAATGTACACATCTGTAGATGGCAATAGTGTCACGGGCCATATTCAGTCAAACTTTGTAGGTCTTAGCACAGTGTCAAAATAGTAGCATAAACAAAGTATTTAAACAAAACCGTGCATGGTGACAAACCTACCGGACCTGTAATATATCACGCTGAACAATGTTTTATTGTTCTGTTAGCGCTACACTCAGAGCACCTTCCAGTACAGTGCTGTGTATACTCAGAGTGAATAAAAAATACCACGAAGGATAATGGTTTCCTTTGCTCTATTGCCATAGCTGTAAAAGCATTTTGTCGCTATTTGCAGATATTTTATGAACAGATGGGTACTCTGACTGCAGGGTATGGGCCGATGGCACGGGTTTGCACCGTTTTCCACTGACGAAGACACGTGTAGTTGCTAGTGGTCGTAACAAATGTGCTTTTAAAGGCTTTTGAACTTGTGCACAGAATTCGGAATTTTTCATGATGCAACTTTGCTGACTCTTTCTAAAAATTACATGTCCTTACTTTAGAAATCAGGCGGTGGGGAGTGGAAATGTAGTGACAAGAAAATGGTCCAAGCGAACACGAACAGGCCAACCTCAGAGGTCACATTGCGTGAGCAAAAAAGTCACTCTGTCAAAAACATATCACAACATAACCCCTACAGGCGGTAAACAGCACCTAATGGTGCCTGATCACTCTATCATGGGTTTATTGCACCTTGAAAACATGCCATTAAAGGGCCGTTACGTGCTTGCAGCTCGGAAAGGCGAGCTTCTAGATTTGTCTGATAGGTATGATGGGCGCCATTGTCTCAGGTCAACCTTCCATGTGCGTGGACATTATGGCGTTAGGGGTTTTGTGGATTGCGTGAATGCTTGCCTGTGCCACTTAATATAAGACATATACAGCCCTCAATATACGGCATTTTCATTTCACTTCATATGGGCTGGGGTGACAAGAACTGACTGGAGCTCGAAGGTGAGAAATGATGTTGACGAAAGATGATGATAATGAAGAGCAGTCCCCTTCCAGTTTGTTTTATGTTTATGTTTATGTTTATCTTTGTGTACACCACATACCTGCCAGTATCACGGACGCCTCCGAGTAGCTGTGCATGAACGCCTTGGATCGTACATCCCCTACAAATGGAACGTAAGTACTTTATTCGTCAAATGTGCTCAAGAACATATATGAACATATTAAGAAACTCAAGCACTGCCATTCACCTCCCTTCAAGTTTCCAAATAGTTTAATGAGGCGAAATTGATAAGCTAATATTATCTACAAAGTTTACTTTTTCTGTGGCCTAATGGGGGTTCTGTGATGTGCTGTGAAATCGATCGAGTAGACGTACATGTCAAATGGAACATGACCACCACAAAGCGTTCCTCTTCCACTACTGTTGCAAATGTTTTGTCCGTTAGGGTGGAGATGTGCTTCAGTTCAATCGTGTTCACCTGGTTTACAGCAATGGCCACAACGTCTCCTTGGCCATGCTTATCTGTGTAAATACGAATAAAAACAATCGCATGTAATAATCTTTTATGTGATTTCTTACAATTAAAATAAAATGATGTAAGCGATGTGACACACTCTTATGATTCTCTTAACAAATCTATATACTAAACATCAAAGTTTGCGTAGGAAAAGAATTGAATAAAAAAAAATTACAACTTCATCTCAGTCATTACAAACTGTACATAGAAACATGCAAGGTTGTACATGTATATGTGTTACTATCAACAGTAACTGGCCAAAGGGGATTATACTAGTACATATAAACAGTAAACCAAGAGGCACGCTACCTGTCCTACGCAGCTTGCTTTGCTGTATTTTATGAACCTGTAAGGCTTCGTAGTACGTCACATACGTTTGTAGATACTCCAGCAGGTTTTCGGGTACAAACCCACTCATGAAATGCAGATCTCCCTAACATAATCAAATAAACAAGTCGTCGAGTGATTCTAAACTATGCAGATGTTGAGACATTGACTAAGGTCGTCACAGATTGATGAACAGTATCATAGACAATAACATATTCAAGAGTTATTGACAAATTCATAAAATAGCCATCTCGCTTATATAATAATATGTGCCCAATAACGATACGACAAAAAGGCAACTGTAATTTGAGTGTATATACGCACATGTCCATTAGCTTGAATGGCAACCGCTGGCAGCTCAACTTCCCTCGTCAGGTTCACACCAAGTGCTTGTAAACTCGACTTGGAGATCTTGTCGCTGAAGCATGAAACATCAATCACGAAAAATAATAAGAAACGCATGGTATGATACCTGTAATATGGTACACTATCCATTATATATGCTAATTATGATACTCGCAAGATACTAAGTTGACATCGACTGGCATACATAGAGATGAGTGACAAAGAGGAAGAAAGACCAAGAAAATGGAATGAAAGAGGGAGCTGGATGAAGAAATGATGAATGATAGCGAATAGAAAAACAAAATAGAAAAACAAAAAAGACATGTTGAATATAACAATTTGTGCACAAATATGGTTGATTTTTTATTCTGTTCAAGCTTGAAGAAAAAAAAATTGAAATGAAATACTGACAGGTTTGTAAGCATCACGCCAGAAGTACCCCGGAAAGCCTTCCCTAAACTTGCAGCCACTTCGGCTGCTTCAGACTTCTTTCCCGTGTTTGTGAAGACGTATATAACATGTAGACCCAGCGTCCTGCAGGTGGTCAGTTGTTCGTCTGAAAATGTAATCTGGACACAAACAGAAAAGATAAACTTTATTTAGATTACATTCATTTTATTGTTATTTGGTGAATAACTGCTAACCTGGTGATAATGTTAGTCATTTTCGCTACCTTTAGCTTTGAAGTGCCGGTAATAATACACATAACAGAACAAAAGGATGGAATTAACTGCAAGAATCGGTGTTGTATTCAGATTACAACTTAAAACGCTCAGGCACACAGGCACACAGACATATACACAAACACTGACGCAGACTGTCGAATCGCAAGACAAAGATAAAGATAAGCAATGGACAATACTCATTGGAGTAAATGAGTCATCCGCCAGTCCTGCCAACGTTCTTTGGATAACTTTAACTCAAGTAAAGGACTGGTGCGAAATACGTGCAACGAATGAACTATAACTATTCATTAAGTACACAGGAGACGTACCACGGTGGGCAGTTTGATTGCCCTCATAAAGTTTGAGAGTCCATAGGACCGCAGGAGACCGCGATAGGCAGTGTTGCGACACGTTTCGCTGCCTTCTTTTTCCTCCGCGCAGTGCAGATACCAGGCTGTCGGCATGCTCGCTGGTTTGCCACCGCTTAAGAGGCAAATACACAAGAAAATGAAATCCTGACAAGTAAAGAACATTTCTCTGGAACAATTGTAACAGTGAAAGAATTCCATTATTGTAAGATACTACTCGGCCTAAAAACATTTTACATTTGTTCAACTTGTCAATCAGTCACACGTCTGAAAAATCAGTGCTTTCTAAGTAATTAGGATTAACTTAAATATAACGTTGATATAAAGTTAGGATAACATGATGTGTAATTGGAAGAACGTAGCCAACAAGAACTGTCTGATGGCAAACGTTTTCCAATTCTTCAATCTACGTATACGATAAATAGAAAAGCCTGGGGCATGCTGGGCAGAGACAGGAGCAAAGACATCGTCCATACCTGAGAACACGCGAAAGTTTTACTTTCGTTGTTACGATGAACAAGTATTGTTTCTGGTGATCCATTGCAAACTCCAGGAATATTCTGTGCTCTGAAATGAATCCAAATTGTTGAAAATCAATTTGTCATGATTTCTTTCACTATAGAATTTCTTGACTTTGCATTAATCATCAGTGTCATCGATGTCGTTTAAAACCTAAAGCCTTCACGTTTTATGTTAAAACTTCATATTCATAAATGTCTTGAACTTGTATTAGACAAGAAGGACATTTGGGGATAAGGGAACCAACCTTGAATCAGTCATATGCCGTATTTACATTGTTGGACTGATAAAGAAAAATCATAATGACAGGAAATGTGAAATCATTTCTTGGTTTTATCGCAGTTGCACTTGTATCAGCTGAATTATGACCCGGGTTAGCGTCTACCAGGCTCCACAGGTCGCTGGTAAAATAGTAGAAATTGGTCAAACAGACAGATAACATGCCAGAGGAGTGGATTGGTACATTTTGGTACAGTTCATGACAGAGGGATTACCGTCTCACTCCCTTTCAATGACGTATGTTTACTTTGAATTCAATTTCTACTGTTTTCCACCTATCTGTAGAGCCTTTAAGGGGGTAACTTTTTTCAATTGCTCTCAACGATTCTACGGTGCCCACCCAACCTTTTTTTGCTGCTTTACAACAATGCAACGCCGCTATGCGAATCCTGGCCAAATGACACGATGGTAAGTCCATTTTCCCTTTGCACATATGCTGATAATTTTCTGTTGTTACATCACATGACTACAACTAAGCGTTTCATAGGACATATAGAGCATGGTCTTGTTATATTGTTTGTTTGTTTTTTCTAAATTCAATTTTAGATACCGAATGGCTTGCCGTCCATCTGATAACTGACAATAATGTCCTTATGCCCAGCACTGCGCCTCTGTAGGTCCACAAGCTTCTTCTCCGTTTTAATCCTCTTCAGGGATTTGCCTAATTGTATCCTGAAGATGATGACGAGGTGTAAGAATATATATATGACCTATCAGCGCCCATTTCTCACAATGATTATGCCGTAATAACTTTATTAACGCGTATACAAATAACAGAAAACATATTAATCGAAATGTAAAACAACCATGAAAATACAACGTACGAAGGCCCACAACGAAAACCAATCCATTCCCTGCGCTCAAGAGCATTTTGAAACATGATAAAGTCGAAATTGCAAGTTTACACAGGCGACAAAGTAGTTTACAAACTATTTGGCGACAAAAGTTTTTAGAGTTTATCTTCGTAAAAGCGATTGCTCCTTTGAAAGACCTCTTTATGATCATAACGTACTGAAAAATCCTGTAAACCAGGGCGTCTGCTTCGGTAATCTCGCTGATCGGTACCGCATCTTTCACCAGACCCTGGCTGCGAACAAAGCAAAACGGATTATCACATATTAGTTTAGGTGCGTTGAGTTAATGTTTTGATGATTATGATCGGTATCTTCGCAATAAAAAAGCTGTTTACTATTTTTACATGGAATATGTAGCCTGAAAATGAAATGAATAGTTTGAAAGGGCAGTTGGTCGCATTTCAACACGTTACATTTATTGTCCCTGTAATGTTTCGTGGGGCAGTTTAACAATAGATATTAAATGAATAAATAAATGAATTATCAAATTAATTCTTTCAAATATATAGCAAAAGGTAAAATGCAATTTTCTAGGGTTTTGTTCTGTGCTGGAACCATACGATGGAAGGTTCCATCAAAGTTCTTACGATGTGGGGCTTGGATTGGCACCCCCTGGTCAGTTCATAATGGTAATTTCAAACCTATCTAATGTGATCTCCAATGATTCCCTAGGATACCCAAGAACTAGAATCGCTTATATAGTGGACGAGTTCTCGACAGTACAGCACCTAGCTTTGTGACTCAATGAGCAGTGGATTATACACTTTATTGCGCCCCCTATCTCTACAAAGGGACGGTTGTAAGGCCCTGTACATGTATAAGGATTCACCCTCCATTACACTACACGAAAATTGCGATTTATCCATGGCGATATACACCGCGTAAATCTGGTGATGGTTACTTTGGGCGATGCATGGCGCCAGGATAGATGTCCTGATATGTCAGTATTGGTAATTCCCACATTTTTGTGGAGTGAGCGGCTCTCCATATCTAAATCCAAATGTTATTCAAGCTATTACGGGATCATGTTTGCCACGTGGCAAACATTTCTGTCCCTGTAGGACTTAGTGCGTCAGTAGACGAGAGGGTGGAGAAGGAAGTGCACACCCCTCCTTCACCTTAAAAAGTCACGTGCAGGCCAGGCAGACGGGTCGCCTAATCAACCTGTCCGCCTACCATTGATCTTCGGATACGAAGAAACAGCCATCGTCATCATCATCACGGGATTATGTCCCAGGTACGTCAGACACGTCTGGTATTGCTAGCATGAGTCTGGTAATCATTGTCTCGAGTATCAAATGCCAGAGGCAACCATTAACAGGTGTTTATTGCTATTGATGAATCCAGCTTTTCGTTCAGTATTAAATAACTGCAGCGTATAATCCACTCCTCATCGAGTCAAGCGCACTTGTAGCATAACGTAGCATTACAGAAGCGGTGGATTTATTTCTATCATAGACGGGCGCTGAAAATTTGAGCTAAGTTCTAAAGCTGAGTTCTCGTGAGTCCAATCTCGCGTCAACTTTGCTTCAGAATGATTTCTACCAAAGTTTACGAACTATCAAACTCAACTAACAAACACGCCGCACTATGTGATGGTTATTTGGCCGCATGCAATCCATACGTTATCAATTTCAGCTCTAACTGGCGTTTTACAACGTGAATAAATATGATAAAATATAGATATGATGTGTTTTCCCTACCTCACAATGTAAACATAATGATGCGATTTGTCGACGCTACAGTAAGGAATAGCCGGATCTTTAGTACAATTCACCTGGGGGTACAAACATACTGTCAACAATATTACAATAAAAACACACACAGACACCAACCCTCTGACGGTACGTGACTGTTACAGTACGCTGGAAGGCAAAGCTCGGTGGTGCAAAAAAAGGTATACTGGAAAACCGATCCAACACATTGTGCGTGACCATTGCCCGACAAAAAGTATAGTCATCAGTTCAAACGAATTTCATCGATTGCGAAGTGAGCGTATTTTGCATGTTTTTCTATCTTTCAAATCATATCTTTACACCATGGATTAAATTCAATTTGCGAAGTCATCGGCCATACAAATACTATATTGTTCGGTCAACGGTATCCATCCAGTAGAAATGTTCGTCCAACTGCATGACGTCACAGAAAGGAGCGTACCTTTGCAAACTGAGCGGTCTGTTTTAACTTCTTTTCTCTCTTGGCTGCATCGAAATGTCTGAGGGCAGTCCCCAGATGGCTCAAGTCTGGAATAAAATGGCGTTAACAACCTGTACTTCTTAGCTCTCAAGCGCCAGAAAAAGATTAATATGGGTGCCGGATACGGAATGCATAATTATTCTAATTATTCTATAATATAGTGTAGTACAGTATAGTAAAGTTTAGTATATAATAGTATAGTATATAATAGTATAGTATATAGTATAGTATAGTATAGTATAGTATAGTATAGTATAGTATCGTATAGAATAGTATAGTATAGTACAGTACAGCATACTAGTAGTATAGTATAGTATAGTATAGTATAGTATAGTATAGTATAGTATAGTATAGTATAGTATAGTATAGTACAGTGTAGTGTAGTGTAATGTAGTGTAGTGTAGTGTAGTGTAATGTAGTATAGTATAGTATAGGAGAGTAGAGTATAGGAGAGTAGAGTATGGGTGAGTAGAGTAAAGAATATCATTGTACAGAATAGTATAGAAGGTAACAAGTTGGCATCCATCGAGGTCATCGTTGTTCCATGGTATCATCTTATATAAGTACTACTGTTATATTATGACATGATATCTAGTGATCTGAGCTTGTATGACTTGATGCACCGTGTCCTTGATTTGACACAGAAAATAACAAACAATACTGTTTTGAAGACAACCCAGTGATATAGACCATTATGAATTTTACATTATCATTACAATAGTCACTACTCGTTGTACATTGAATTGTGCATGAAATGTTGATTATAAGTGTGCGAAGATAAGTAGACAGATTGAATTGTATCTTCATTTAAGTAGGAATATCATTTTAAACCCTTGCAATTTTGTTTCTTTGTTTAGTCTAATGTTTATGCATAAGGAAAAGATCCGGGACAAACATTGCCGACGTGGCGCGTGTTCTGGTTAGTGTTGCTGAAAGTTGATTATAGGTCTTTAACTTTAATTAAAAGCCACGCTGTATTTTTAAGTCAAACGATTGAAACCGCTCCTATAGCGGCCAGTACACCTACCTTATTTCCGTTTCATAGATTACGGTAATGTCATGATGCATGGTATAACCGTTCACTGTTATAGATTAGATCAATATGACTTAACTATTATAGACACGACTAAAAAGCTTTGCAAATGCTATCTTAATAAACCTCTGTGGGACAGTAAATTATACCACCCAGATCGACATAATAACACATAATTACATACCTCTCTTAAAGAAGTAGACGACGCTGATTTTTCGAGAAGACCCCACGAAAGACGCGAAAGCGTGGGCTGGGATTGAGTTGCTCATTCTTAGTTCCACAGAGTCCAGTGCGTCCAGCGGGTCCAGACTCAAGCGTTCTGGCCGTGTCGGGGAGAACTGTGCGGAGAACAGAAAGGCCAAGAGAGCTGTGGTCACCGCCAAACCGGCCATGATTCACAGCAGATCACTCTGTGCGTCCGCTTACTTCCGCGTCTGCGCAAACACGATGCGCCGTTGCCGTTCCGGTATGACGACATTTGCGTTTCCTCTCACTGACAGGTTGCTGACAGGCCAAGCTACACCGTATATACTTTAGAAAAGCCGGCGACACACACCGTTATGAGCTTTGGTCGTCTTTGTTGATCGCCAGATATAGAAGAAAAAAAGCTCAGCTCAATTTTAAAAGGATTAGACGACTGATCGAAAGCTTGTTGGCAAGCGCTTTATTGCCTGCATGTATATGCAGGTTTAGTTTTCACGGGCAACTTTTGGTAGCTGGGGCCTTTCGGCGCTGTATCTCGAGAATGGATGGTGCGAGCACGACGATTTTTGGTACGTGGGTTGGGGGTTGTAGCCTGACACTCAGATGTGATTTTGGGCCTCCTGGCGCTTGACCTTGACATTGAAGATGGCATTTTTTGTGTTTTTTGGGCACTTTTGGCGCTGTGTGTCCGTAACGAAACGCGCGATTGCGACGATTTTTGGTGCATGGGTGGGGGGTTGTTGCCTGTTGCCTAGGATTGACTTTGGGCCTTGTCGCGTTTGAACTTGACACGGCAGGTCGAATTATGTGTCCGGGAGGGGTATTTCCGGCGTTGTATCTTCTGAACGGACGATGCGGGCGCGCTGATATTTGGCACATGTGTTGGTGGTGTTGGCCTAATTCTCCCGTTTGATTTTGGCGCCCTTGGTGCTTGATCTTGACATTGTAGGTTACCTTTTGTGCGGGCACGGCGTGTGCGCTTTATCTCTAGAACGCAAGGTGCCATTGTGTTGGTATTTGGTACATGTGTTGGGGGTGGTGCCCTGATGGTCAGGTTTGATTTTGGGCCTCCTAGTGCTTGAACTTGATCCTGTAGGTTGACCCTGTTTTTGTGTGGTTGGGGCATCCCCCCCAATATCTGCTTGGTTTGGTTGGGTTTGGGTTGATTGATAGGTCTTTAAGCTTAGGTGTAGAATCGTCATCTGTTTTTGCACTGGCTTCTGTCACCTTCAGTGTATCAGGTTACTTTGTATCAACAGTGTTTCCAGCCAGATGATGAACTGTTGTGCTGCAGTGGCCAGTGTGTCACCTTCAATGCATCAGGTTACTTTGTATCAACAGTGTCTGACCTGCCAGATGACATACTTAGTCTAGTATCTGTTGCTGTATTTGTTAGGTACAAGTTGAGTTTGCTTCTTAGTCCGAGTTTGTGGTGTTTTGAGAGCTGTGTAGTACTGAGTTTATTAAAGTTCTGGTACAAGTTCCTTTATCCTGTTTGGCAATCAGCAGAAGATACAACTTTCTAAAGTGGAGGAGAAATGTACATGTGTATAGAGCTTGAGTGTAAGACAAAGGTATGTGTATGATTTTTCCTGTGTTTCTTGTTGTTTCTTTGGGGATGCCATTTCCGTATTGTATGAAGGTAATTTGTAGTTTGGGGCTAGTCATATTCGCTTGATTTTTGGGCCTGCTTAATCTATAGTACGGGCAGGGTTAAGTGGTAGAGGCTTTGTTCTGTTTTAAATTTGGTATCGTTTGTTGCATTTTGTCACTGCAAAAATATGATGAAATTGTTTTCCCCTCTAAGCTCATTGATTTTGGGGGATGTTTGCTGGGTGTTTACTCTGACTACAACAGCTTTCTGAACTTTTTAAACTTTGCCAGCAGCTTGCCATTTATGAATGGGAATGACAAGGACATTTTGAATAGTAAACTTTGCTGTTAAATTTGGCTTAGGTACTTCAAGGAATTTAGGTTTTAGTTGGATGGATTGAATAAAAATATCATACCACCCTGGGGACTAACTGTTGCTGCTGGATGGGGGCTACCACTATTCATGTTGTCTATATGGAACTACTGTAAAAACTTAATTGGTCAAATTATGCAAATAACCTTCCAGTGTCAAGTGTTATAGCACTCCAGAAATAAATCTTTAATGAATATCATTGCCACACTATGGAGATTTCTCAAATTTGATTTTGGGGCCCTTGGTGCTTGAACTTGACATTCCAGGTTACCTTTTGTGCGGGCACGGGGCATGCGCTGTATATCCGGAACGCAAGGTGCCATTGTCTTGTTATTTGGTACCTGGGTTTGTGCTCGTGTCCTGGTGGTCAGGTTTGATTTTGGGCTTCCTAGTGCATGAACTTGACACTGTAGGCATAATGCTGTTTTTTTTCTTGGTTGGGGTTCAGGTCCACTAACATCTGCTTGGAGGTAAACCCAGATGACGGTTTGTGTGGCTGTTTGAGTGACAGGTCTAATTTTAGATATCCTGCAGTGGATCTGTTCCTAAGAAACAGATGATAGGTCTGCTTGCTTGTGGTCACAGCAGGCTGTGCTGCTGTTACGAAACACACTAGCTATAGTGGCTTCTGTTCTAAGAGTGCTTGTAGGTTGGTTTAATCTGCTGCTGTATTGATTGGTCAGGTATAAGTTGTGGTGCTGAAGGCTCAAGTGTTGCTTTCAGTCCTGTACAAGCCTCTATACTTGTGATACGAGGTTATGAGCGTGTTTGGTCATCATGGGGAAACGCAAGAAGAGACGAGTTTCTAAGGCGGAGGAGAAGGAGATAGAGCATCAGCGTAAGAGAGTGGTACATGCAAGTGTAGGTTCTTTTGTAGATTATGTATGCCCTTGTATTTATTGTCTATTGTACTAGTGATAGTCATATGTGATGTCGTATTGCGATGTTGTACGATTGTGTGTGTTTGTAAGTTGGGTAAATGGTTTGGATGTCATATGATATCTGGAATGAAGGGTGGCTTTAAATTGTGCCAGTGGAAGTCATGACTAGGACCTACACTGTATTTATATGGATGTGTGTCCAGTGTTGATGATCAGGCGAATTTATACAAGTGACTTAAACAGTCTATTGTTTATAGGCGTTGCAGTGTGTAGGTTGACCCTGTTTTTGTGTGGTTGGGGCATCCCCCCAATATCTGCTTGGTTGTGAAAACAGGTGACGGTTGGGTTTTGGTTGATTGAGAGGTCTTTAAGTTTACATGTAGAACCATCATCTGGTCTGTGCCACCTTCAATGTATCAGGTTACTTTGAGATTTAGCAGCTGCATTAGGTCAGTACATTGAAGTAGGACGATATCAGTACTGAATATATCATATGTGACAGAATAACTACATGGGCCATCTGAGACAAAAAAGGTAGGAAAAGTCGCCTCAACAACTTCAAGGTACTGTGGTTGGTTACATGCTTAAAAGAAATCCAAAATAAGTAATGTTCATCCATGCCCAAACTTACACATTCCGAAAATGGAATTTCAGACTTTTGCATGCATATGGTGCACAACCAACACGGTAAAAATCTCACTTTTCCAACCATGCAACCACGGATGAAAATGAAAATGAATACACAATAGGTCTACAGACACCCAATACATTTCATGCAGGCCTGAGGTCTACGAACTCTTGTTTTGTGTAGGGATATAAAGTATAAAATTGTGTCATAATGTTGATTACTGTCACAGATGAACTCACATTCGAGCTCAGCGAGCGTTTTTTCACCTTAAAATCTACAATGTCAATTTGAACCGTGTCTCGGGTGACCGCCATGGGACACACTAGTGATGTATAAACATCTATACAACAACAACAACAACAACAAAAATAACAACAAACAAGTGATCATTATGACTGATCCATCCGAAGAAGACCAGACGCATGTATATTTACTAAGATGAGTGCTTCAAGAAAAGCAAAACATTTTGTTTCTTTATTGAATTACATCTAACGTTGCTGTTCTAAAGGTGGGGTCACACATGCGTATATATTCAAGTCCGTTTGAGGTGCGTATAACGCTCTTAGTCTCTACCAGGCTCCACAGGTCGCGGGAAAAATAGTACGAATTGGACAAACATAGATACATAACATGCCAGATGAGTTAGCTGACCGAGAAGTATGATTAGCGACCCAGCTAACTCGTCTGACATGTTACCTGTTTACGATTGTCCAATTTCTATTATTTTTACAACGACCTGTGGAGCCTGGTGGAGGTAAATACTCCCATGCGCGCCTCATACGGACTTAAATATATACGCAGGTGTGATCCCACCTTAAATAAAAATCGTGAATCATTTAATATCTTCGCCGTACTTTTGGCGCAAAAAAAGGCATCAAAGGGCAAGACCAGCACGTAATGCTGAATGGTGATAAAAGCAGGTGAGGACCTTGTGACTTTTTCTAACCTTTAATAAATTCTTGCTTCAAATTCAAACTAAATTTTAAATATTTCATACATGTTTGAAGTTAAGGGCACAACTGGTCCCAGTTTGTATCATAACGGTAAAACTATACCCAATTAAGAAATGTATGAACTGTTTTCACTAAGAAGGTCAGTCTTGGCTTTGGTGAAATGCTAATCATGCAAATGCTACGAGAGAGATTTGTTCGGGTTTAAATTGTATCGAAAACGGGAAATACACTTAAACGGGAGCACATTAGCTTTGTTGCCGTCCTTAATGTTCTTAAACTTATCACTAGAAAGGCCGACATTTGCTTAAGAGCAAATACAGCATATTTCAGCCATACCCCTTCCCACGCAACATTGGACTGTTGCAAATCACCCCTGCGAAAAAATGGAACATCCTCTTAACAGTACATTATCCCCCAAAGTGGACTGGTATTGTGAATTGATTCCAGGTAAAAACAGAGCTTGCTTCTATTTTTCAGAAAATGACAATAATCACACCTTCCATTCAGAAAATTTTCATCATGACTGAAAATTGTTGAATGACTTCATGTAATGTCATTAACAATTTTCAGTACGATAACTAGGTGTAAGTTTAAAAAAGTATAAGCTCCTTGTGATGTGGGTACATTTATTATTGCAGTGAACTTTTTTTATTCAAGTAGGGCATACGATTTAATAATTATCAAGCAGGTTCAGGTACTGTAGGAGCGTTTGTTTTCTTCAAGCTGTAAAACTGTTAAACTGTTTTACTTTGTATGCAATCAGCCATCGAGCCTATTCTTATTTTAGTTTAACGACTTCCTGCCAGACCCGGAAGATACGATTGAACCTTGTTCGAGGATTTATTTTCGTCTGTCTGGTCAGTCTGTTCATACCCATCCTCACACTCAGGGTTGACATCGCGGCAAAGCCTAACGATATCACCCCTGACAAATCAGCCAGGGTATTTGGGTATTTGGCTTCTTGTTGTCGGAAGCTCGGAAAGGCGCCATATAAGGCGACTCATTAATATTCAAGAGCAAGATAACAGTACCGGCGTAACGTTCTTTCAGCGTCCAGACGTCTTTATCAGGTACCAAATTTAACATTTGTCGGTTCTGTGGGTATAGGGTAACCACGGCATCACCGTATATATGTACCGACCTAGCATACGATAAAAAAAACATTACCATCACGCAAAGAAATACAGATCTTTGTACACGCCGCCCCGTACGCTGTTTGTTCGAAACTTGCAATCCGGTCGCTGATTGGCCCGCGACAAATCAGGCAAGCTCATTAATATTCATAAGCAGGGCGCCCCAAATACCCAAATACCCTGGCTGATTTGTCAGGGGTGATATCGTTAGGCTTTGCCGCGATGTCAACCCTGAGTGTGAGGGTGGTTCATACCCTGGCGCTGAGAGTGTTTTATTGTAATCTCCAAGCAGATCCTACGGTAGCATAATATAGTATCAAAAGCTGGCAGAGGACTGAAGCCGGCTTAGGAGTGTGTTTTGCTACCGGCAAATGTACACCTCTTGGCTGACTACACTCCTTGGCCAGTTTGGTACTATCTTATGCCATTGTAGGATCTGCTTGGAGATTAGTTTTATTGGGCTGAAACTCTGGCAGTTTAAAGTTACTTACAATTTAAATGTTCAAAGTTTATGTCAAACAACAACAGCACTAGGAAATCTGGCCACTATAGACAGGTGGTCACTATAGAGAAAATGCTGATCTATTGACTAGGAGCCATACGTTACACATGATTTCAGTACACTGATCATTAATCATATAAACATTGCACAGGTAAGCCAATTGTTTAGATGTACAATTAAGTTCAAATAATTCTGAAGAGAAATATTGATGAGAAAATAATCATTCTCGCCACTGTCTAACTTATAATTACGTATCATAACTAAACGCAGATTTTCTAACTAACGCACCTTTCGCCGACTTCATCAAAGGACCGCCGGCTATCAATCAAACACGGCTGTTGATTAGACTTAGAGTTTCAAACAGTCATGTGCTGTGTGCCAGTTGACAGCGAACTTCATGCTACGTGATGTTTTACATTGCTTGGACCTTCTTTCCTACAGCGGTGCTTCTACAAAATATTTAGACTGTAACACTGAGTCCCACATGTTTTATAGAATAGAATTTGACGCAGAACAGCGTTTTTTGCTGGGTATTTTTCTTGAAACATGTCCGTGGGAATATCAGCGAGGCGGCGACGTAGGGATATCAGACCGTCAACAAAAGTCGCACGGCGGCTAACGGCGCAGCGAAGATACTAGCGCTATAAATAAGCGCTTCAACTAAGGATGGCAACCCGTACAATATTTTTGTATACTGTTGAGCTAAGTAAAGTTTGTTGTTTATGAGGTTTTAGTTGTCTTTGAAGCTTTGACCCGAAATATTTTAAAGTCAAACTGCTGAAGAGAAGTAAGTGACTGCTACGATTATCGTAGATATGGCCCTAAAAAAACTGATAAAAGAAGCCTTCTCAATAGTCTAAAATGCAAGAGCTTCCGGGGGAGCTTCGCCCACCTGGGTCCCCCCCCCCCCCCCCACAGTGGCCCTGTCCCTGGACCCCGCCAGGGACATTCGGCGGCCCCCGGACCCCTGTCCGACGCTTTGAAAAAATCCTGGCGAGAAGTCTGTACGGCCTGAGTCTTCAAGTTAACGTATTGTGTGGTCCCGCTTATGAATATTAATTAGCCTTCGCTTTCCTCTTCGCTGATTGGCTGAACCATTAATTGAATTAACTCTTCCTGCCGGCTAGACGCAGGTGCAGATGTCGGCTCTGTGGGGTGAACGTCCGAAAGGTCATGGCATGGAGAACGAAAGAAAACCAATTTCCCCCAAAAAAAGTGCTGTAATTAAGCTTAAGCCTTTTACAGTACTTTATGCCAAAAATTTCACTTGGATCATTTTACCAACTATCTTATGCCTATCTATACCAAATGTTACTCATACCAGGGTACAGGGGTGCAAAATATACCGTTATAAGACCGTCAACAACAGTCGCACGGAGCTAACAGCGCAGCGAAAATACCATCGCTAGCGTTTCAACTTCGGATAACAAGTTATAAGTACTGTTGAACTCAGCAACGTTAAAGTTTGTTTTTAGTTGCCTTTGACGGTTTGACCTGAAATAGTGTTACGCTAAACTCCTGAAGAGAAGTTAAGTGACTGCTGCGATTATCATAGATATGCCCCTAAGAACTGATACAATATAAAGCCTTCTGAATAGTCTAAAATGCGAGAGCCTTAGGCGGGCTTCGCTCCCCCTGGCGGGAACACTGCTATATGCGGGATCATGAGGCCCCGCTTATGAATATTAATTAGCCTTTGGCCTCCTCTTCGCTGATTGGCTAGGTCTTTGATTCAATTAACTCTCCGGCTGACGCGCACAGGTGTGGCTCTGTGCGGGGTCACGGAAGGTCACGTCAGGAGGCCCAAAGAAAACAAATTTCCCCTCAGAAAAGTGCCAAAATTAATCATTTTAAAGTTGTTTATGTCAAAAATTTTACTTGAATCTTGTTACCAAGTATCTAATGCCTATCTATACCAAATTTCAGGTCATTTAATTGTAATACCAGGGTACAGGTGCCAAAAGTGTCCTTTTTTGGTCAAAAATTGGCCAAAAATCGCAAAAATAAGCATTTTGTTGCACTGTACACCAAAAGTGTTATTGAATTTATATGAAGGGATTATCAAGGCACATCTGTGTCAAATTTCAGCTCATTCGGTTGCAATACCAAGGTACAGGAGCCAAAAGTGTCCTTTTTTGGTCAAAAATTGGTCAAAAAATCGCAAAAATGAGCATTTTGTTGTACTGTATACCAAAAGTGTTATTGAATTTATATGGGGGCATTATCAGGGCACATCTCTGTCAAATTTCAGCTCATTTGGTTGTAATACCAGGGTACAGGGGCCAAAAGTGTCCTTTTTTGGTCAAAAATTGGTCAAAAAATCGCAAAAATAAGCATTTTGTTGTACTGTACACCAAAAGTGTTATCGAATTTATATGGGGGCATTATCAAGGCACATCTCTGTCAAATTTCAGCTCATTTGGTTGTAATACCAGGGTACAGGGGCCAAAATATACAGCTTTGGTCTAAAATTGACCAAAAAATCTCAATAAAATCATTTTAGAGGCAGATATGAAAAAAATGAGAAAAAAGCATCAAGGTATTGGCCCATTCTACCCCTGTGCCAAATTTCAGGTCATTCGGTCCAGGAACGGCGGAGATGAATCACTTTGAAGATTTGACAGGAGAAGAAGAAGAAGAAAGAAGAAACATTACGAATACAATATATTTCACCATACTATGTATGGCTGAAATATAATAATTTGGGGTATGTGGGAGTTTGGGCAGGTAAGCAGCTTAGACACGAAAAAAAACTAGATTCAAGTTGTGCAAATTATTTGCATATTTAATAGGGAAATTCTGTAGTATTTTCCATAATAGCTCTACGTTACACTGACATATTTAGTTCATGGCAGGTAGAGAATTACCGGATACCAAACATACAAATAACATGCATGAGATGCGTAATTGATACTAAGCTATCATAGTTAGTTAGATAGATAATGGGAATTTCACATTTGTGACATGTGTAAGCTAACTAAAAGTAAACATCACACATAGATTATGTTATTGTGGATGTCATTTGCATAAAATCTACAAACGCTCTTTCATTGAGGTTTTAGCCTCTATCTTAATTCTTTAAAACCTATACACACTTATAGAAACGAGTCTATATGGTGTTGAATATGTATATCAACTATATAAACTTCTGTCCATTCTAACTCTCTTGCTACCGCATGTTTGTAAGCTTATACACCCAAGTATGTACCTAATGCTAGAATCTTAGACGCTAATCAATGCTAGAATCTTTAACTCCGTCTCTTTTTCCGTCTCATTCATCCTCTTCCAAAGCGCTGTCCTTTTCAGCCCGTTCTGTCAGCTGGTTGGCTTCTAGAGTTACAAATAAATCATCATTTTATGCTCTATAATAGGGTAAATTATAAGGAGAGGAAACTTGTTGCTTGTAGATGGAAGTTCAAAGCAAGATAATAAGTCGGGAGACAGAAATTTGAATAAAAAGTTGTAAGGACGTCCATCTCTAGATGGGCATTCAAGAGGGAAGCATATGCAGGTGTTCATGTACAGAGAGATTCATGTAAACACATTTAGTGTACTATACAGTACTAGATTCTCTTTAATATCATGCAATTCAGGACCGTTGATGCATGATAGTTATGAATAGCCCATAGACATATTCAATCTTCTGTACCTGATATTCAAATAAACTGAATATCTCACCATTGACATCATCAGCTGGGAACTCCCGCTTCCACACTGAAGAAGAAAAATATGATGAAGTGAATTAAAAATGTTAGACCATTTTCTGACATAGACATTTCACATAGAGGCATACACATGCAAAACGGTGTTGGCGCAGCAGAAGTGGTTAACAAGTGGTTAACATAACCCTTTACATGACATGAACTTTATTGCTCGACATTTGTACATTGTACAAAGTATGGCAACGACTATTACACAAAGTACAAAATAGGTGTATAGAATAAGACATAACAAGAAGGGCTAACACAAGTCTTTGATATAGCGTTACATTCGAGTTGGGCTAATCATGGGTTTCATTACTCTTTCTAATAGCAAAGCAGTCTTTGATATATTTGCCTATCTTTGCATTATTGGAGTTGTGGCATCTAAAGATATATACAAATCTGTCTGTAGCATCGACTCTGGTTAACATAAAACCAAAGTTTTGAATGGCCGAACACTTCTCTTCCAACACAATTGATAGAAGGGGAAAGGATTCTCTTGTGGTGTTTCAAATTTGCGGTTGACAGAGTCGAAGTTATGCAACGTTCTATGGTGAACGTTCGCGGTGTGATTTTGTTGCTATTTACGCTACAGCCGATTCACCTACGTATACATTCTCGGGGAAACATATATCTGTTGTTTAAAAAAAAAGGTATGGATGTCGTCGAGTCGACGGATGGTGATTTCGAACTGCAATATTTTCAAAATACTGCAGTTTGAAACTACGTCCGTGGACTTGATATCCCACTTGACATCTTTCTGGAAACGGATATAAGCTACTCCACGAATAAATGTAAAGCAGCGTTACAACCACTTACTACAGCTGAACTTGTCGATAAGGATCTTCCCGTTCACGGTCAGTTTGATGTCCGCGGCGTTCCAGTTGATGACGTTTCCCTCCAACTTGCAGAACTTCTCCCTGCTCCTCAGGTCAGCCTTGTCCAGCCACTCGTCCCACACGTTGAAGTGACTGATGTCACCACTAAAGGCGGCGTCGTCTTCAAATCCGTCCTTCCTCTTGTCCCCGCCCTGACCTAGAACGAAGGTTCCGCCCCCGCTGATGTGGACGTCTTCACCCAGCCCCTCTCCGGACACCCTCAGTTTCCCATCGCTCCAGATCTCGTAGCTTCCGTGTTTCCCTTCCCACAGTGCGCAAATGACGTGCCACTTTCTGTCTAGATTCTTCAGCTCCGCCTTTTCTTGGCCGTGGTGCTTTGCATTGATGCGCAGCTGAAAGAAGTAAGACCTATGTTAAAGCTAAAATGTCCCTTCAAAAAGATTAGTCTAGAACTAGAAAGGCCGACATTTGCTTAAGAGCAAATACAGCATATTTCAGCCATACCCCTTCCCACGCAACATTGGACTGTTGCAAATCACCCCTGCGCAAAAATGGAACATCCTCTTAACAGTACATTATCCCCCAAAGTGGACTGGTATTGTGAATTGATTCCAGGTAAAAACAGAGCTTGCTTCTATTTTTCAGAAAATGACAATAATCACACCTTCCATTCAGAAAATTTTCATCATGACTGAAAATTGTTGAATGACTTCATGTAATGTCATTAACAATTTTCAGTACGATAACTAGGTGTAAGTTTAAAAAAGTATAAGCTCCTTGTGATGTGGGTACATTTATTATTGCAGTGAACTTTTTTTATTCAAGTAGGGCATACGATTTAATAATTATCAAGCAGGTTCAGGTACTGTAGGAGCGTTTGTTTTCTTCAAGCTGTAAAACTGTTAAACTGTTTTACTTTGTATGCAATCAGCCATCGAGCCTATTCTTATTTTAGTTTAACGACTTCCTGCCAGACCCGGAAGATACGATTGAACCTTGTTCGAGGATTTATTTTCGTCTGTCTGGTCAGTCTGTTCATACCCATCCTCACACTCAGGGTTGACATCGCGGCAAAGCCTAACGATATCACCCCTGACAAATCAGCCAGGGTATTTGGGTATTTGGCTTCTTGTTGTCGGAAGCTCGGAAAGGCGCCATATAAGGCGACTCATTAATATTCAAGAGCAAGATAACAGTACCGGCGTAACGTTCTTTCAGCGTCCAGACGTCTTTATCAGGTACCAAATTTAACATTTGTCGGTTCTGTGGGTATAGGGTAACCACGGCATCACCGTATATATGTACCGACCTAGCATACGATAAAAAAAACATTACCATCACGCAAAGAAATACAGATCTTTGTACACGCCGCCCCGTACGCTGTTTGTTCGAAACTTGCAATCCGGTCGCTGATTGGCCCGCGACAAATCAGGCAAGCTCATTAATATTCATAAGCAGGGCGCCCCAAATACCCAAATACCCTGGCTGATTTGTCAGGGGTGATATCGTTAGGCTTTGCCGCGATGTCAACCCTGAGTGTGAGGGTGGTTCATACCCTGGCGCTGAGAGTGTTTTATTGTAATCTCCAAGCAGATCCTACGGTAGCATAATATAGTATCAAAAGCTGGCAGAGGACTGAAGCCGGCTTAGGAGTGTGTTTTGCTACCGGCAAATGTACACCTCTTGGCTGACTACACTCCTTGGCCAGTTTGGTACTATCTTATGCCATTGTAGGATCTGCTTGGAGATTAGTTTTATTGGGCTGAAACTCTGGCAGTTTAAAGTTACTTACAATTTAAATGTTCAAAGTTTATGTCAAACAACAACAGCACTAGGAAATCTGGCCACTATAGACAGGTGGTCACTATAGAGAAAATGCTGATCTATTGACTAGGAGCCATACGTTACACATGATTTCAGTACACTGATCATTAATCATATAAACATTGCACAGGTAAGCCAATTGTTTAGATGTACAATTAAGTTCAAATAATTCTGAAGAGAAATATTGATGAGAAAATAATCATTCTCGCCACTGTCTAACTTATAATTACGTATCATAACTAAACGCAGATTTTCTAACTAACGCACCTTTCGCCGACTTCATCAAAGGACCGCCGGCTATCAATCAAACACGGCTGTTGATTAGACTTAGAGTTTCAAACAGTCATGTGCTGTGTGCCAGTTGACAGCGAACTTCATGCTACGTGATGTTTTACATTGCTTGGACCTTCTTTCCTACAGCGGTGCTTCTACAAAATATTTAGACTGTAACACTGAGTCCCACATGTTTTATAGAATAGAATTTGACGCAGAACAGCGTTTTTTGCTGGGTATTTTTCTTGAAACATGTCCGTGGGAATATCAGCGAGGCGGCGACGTAGGGATATCAGACCGTCAACAAAAGTCGCACGGCGGCTAACGGCGCAGCGAAGATACTAGCGCTATAAATAAGCGCTTCAACTAAGGATGGCAACCCGTACAATATTTTTGTATACTGTTGAGCTAAGTAAAGTTTGTTGTTTATGAGGTTTTAGTTGTCTTTGAAGCTTTGACCCGAAATATTTTAAAGTCAAACTGCTGAAGAGAAGTAAGTGACTGCTACGATTATCGTAGATATGGCCCTAAAAAAACTGATAAAAGAAGCCTTCTCAATAGTCTAAAATGCAAGAGCTTCCGGGGGAGCTTCGCCCACCTGGGTCCCCCCCCCCCCCCCCACAGTGGCCCTGTCCCTGGACCCCGCCAGGGACATTCGGCGGCCCCCGGACCCCTGTCCGACGCTTTGAAAAAATCCTGGCGAGAAGTCTGTACGGCCTGAGTCTTCAAGTTAACGTATTGTGTGGTCCCGCTTATGAATATTAATTAGCCTTCGCTTTCCTCTTCGCTGATTGGCTGAACCATTAATTGAATTAACTCTTCCTGCCGGCTAGACGCAGGTGCAGATGTCGGCTCTGTGGGGTGAACGTCCGAAAGGTCATGGCATGGAGAACGAAAGAAAACCAATTTCCCCCAAAAAAAGTGCTGTAATTAAGCCTTTTACAGTACTTTATGCCAAAAATTTCACTTGGATCATTTTACCAACTATCTTATGCCTATCTATACCAAATGTTACTCATACCAGGGTACAGGGGTGCAAAATATACCGTTATAAGACCGTCAACAACAGTCGCACGGAGCTAACAGCGCAGCGAAAATACCATCGCTAGCGTTTCAACTTCGGATAACAAGTTATAAGTACTGTTGAACTCAGCAACGTTAAAGTTTGTTTTTAGTTGCCTTTGACGGTTTGACCTGAAATAGTGTTACGCTAAACTCCTGAAGAGAAGTTAAGTGACTGCTGCGATTATCATAGATATGCCCCTAAGAACTGATACAATATAAAGCCTTCTGAATAGTCTAAAATGCGAGAGCCTTAGGCGGGCTTCGCTCCCCCTGGCGGGAACACTGCTATATGCGGGATCATGAGGCCCCGCTTATGAATATTAATTAGCCTTTGGCCTCCTCTTCGCTGATTGGCTAGGTCTTTGATTCAATTAACTCTCCGGCTGACGCGCACAGGTGTGGCTCTGTGCGGGGTCACGGAAGGTCACGTCAGGAGGCCCAAAGAAAACAAATTTCCCCTCAGAAAAGTGCCAAAATTAATCATTTTAAAGTTGTTTATGTCAAAAATTTTACTTGAATCTTGTTACCAAGTATCTAATGCCTATCTATACCAAATTTCAGGTCATTTAATTGTAATACCAGGGTACAGGTGCCAAAAGTGTCCTTTTTTGGTCAAAAATTGGCCAAAAATCGCAAAAATAAGCATTTTGTTGCACTGTACACCAAAAGTGTTATTGAATTTATATGAAGGGATTATCAAGGCACATCTGTGTCAAATTTCAGCTCATTCGGTTGCAATACCAAGGTACAGGAGCCAAAAGTGTCCTTTTTTGGTCAAAAATTGGTCAAAAAATCGCAAAAATGAGCATTTTGTTGTACTGTATACCAAAAGTGTTATTGAATTTATATGGGGGCATTATCAGGGCACATCTCTGTCAAATTTCAGCTCATTTGGTTGTAATACCAGGGTACAGGGGCCAAAAGTGTCCTTTTTTGGTCAAAAATTGGTCAAAAAATCGCAAAAATAAGCATTTTGTTGTACTGTACACCAAAAGTGTTATCGAATTTATATGGGGGCATTATCAAGGCACATCTCTGTCAAATTTCAGCTCATTTGGTTGTAATACCAGGGTACAGGGGCCAAAATATACAGCTTTGGTCTAAAATTGACCAAAAAATCTCAATAAAATCATTTTAGAGGCAGATATGAAAAAACTGAGAAAAAAGCATCAAGGTATTGGCCCATTCTACCCCTGTGCCAAATTTCAGGTCATTCGGTCCAGGAACGGCGGAGATGAATCACTTTGAAGATTTGACAGGAGAAGAAGAAGAAGAAAGAAGAAACATTACGAATACAATATATTTCACCATACTATGTATGGCTGAAATATAATTATTGAAAGTAGCAATCTCTAGATAGAAGACCATTCTATGATTAAAGACAAGTGAAATGTGATTTTCGTGAGAGTAAATTTGCTTCATTTGCAAAGAAAATGACGTGGCTTTCATACTTGCGGCACTTGGAGGATGTATTTAGCTGATAACACTAGACGAGATTATGCACGTTATGATTTGCCTTATTAATTAGGATATACGGCATATGAATGATACGGACACTAACTCACCTTGTACTTGGTCCTTCTGTTGTCACTATACAGTGATATCTGTTCGGCGCCGTCCTTGTCATAGTAAGTAAAGAGCGTGCTGCCTTTCTCGGAGTCAGTGCGCATGTGCATACAGATGGTGAAGCTTCGGAGGTCTTCGGACATCCCCGGAAGTTCGACGAAGTTCTTGGTGGAGGGAGGGGCCGGGAAGGTCAGCTGACGGCGCTCCAGTTTTACTTTAGCCGTCTTTGGTTCTGGGTTGTCGGAATGTATGGAATGCACTGTATTAGGCATCAGTTTAGGAATTTACAGGTTAACTATATAAAAACATGGCTCAAAGTGTATTGAGAACGATGTGGATACCAGTGATTACCTCCGTGAAAACGGAGGCAAAACGGAGGCATTATTTCGTTCTACATTGTATGTTTTTGTGGCCTGGACCAAATTTGGTGTCAGGAGTTAATAAGGTCATATCGCTATCCCTCACGTAAGGTAATCATTGCACATGTCCACTCAAACGAACCTGGTATTCTAAACTAGTAATTTATTGCCACTTTCAGTCCTAGATACAAACAGGAAAGGTTTGCTTCCTAGAAGGAACTGAGTTCACAACTTCCTTGATAAGAATTTGTCATACAGTAGCTATTCAAATTTGAAATTTATCTGAATTTACATAGTAAAACAAATAGATACGTTTTCTATATTGGCTAAAATCATCCCCTTATTACGATATCTTGACCGGTGTATATCCTATTCTTATCGTAAGATATACACCGATCAAATAAGTGTAGCTGGACCCACGGCGCACTAATTAGCATCCCTTCTAAAGAACATGCCATCAAGAAAGACGAATCTCCAATAAATAATTAGCAAGTCAAGAAGTATTGCTAAATCATCTTTCTTCTTTCATTTGACCAAGATAGAGAGAAACAGAGACTGAGCCTAAACTGCAACCGTGCACCTACTCCCTCTGGCGACATTATCTTAAAATCTGCAAAACTTTTCCAAGCTTTTATGACCTTACCGACCAACAAAAATCAATTTTCTTGCTTAAGTCGTCCAACCCCTTAATATATGAACATGTTGGACAATTCATCTCCTACTGCGTACGGAAAAGAAGTCAAACCCATCAAATAGCTTAAGTAAAAATAGATTTAGATAAGTCGTTATTCCCTTTTGATTTATCTATGAGTATCATTTTCCTTTTTTGTTATGTATGATTATGTATACCACTGCTGCTATGTATGCAATTAGCCCTCTGGCACGAATTTGCAATAAAGATTATTACCATTATCATGAATGTCGATATCTCCTAAAAGTTGTGTACTTAACGTTACTTGTATACCTGCTCGGATACCACCTACTCAACCGGGAATGCATGTAAAATAACGTTCAGCTGTTACGGGGATGATGCATTACATTACAAGAAAGGGGTGTGATTGACCTTAAAGGTTCCAATGTGTTCTCTCAATACAAACAAGAGATATTGATCCCCGCGTCATGCTCAGTCGAATGGACATTCCCTTTAAAGTACAAATACATGTACACGTAGCAGTATGCTGTATGGCTGCTATAGTTCCGACTGTACATTGAAATTAAGACTGTGTCTTTTTATTGCGGCTAATTATATCATATTGAAGTGGAAGGACTGATACTGTCTAGCAGCAGAATTTTGAAAAAGGTGAGATTTTTGTAACTATCTTTGCTCCTTCTGATCACTCAGCATATCTGCACACGATCTAAATACAACAATTGCCTTTATATGCAAGGATCAAGTATAAACTTTGTCAATCAAGGTTATAATTTCATTGTCTTATTTTGTATGTAACGTTATGTCTGCATAAGAAAAGCCGCATACTGACACTGATAAATGCAAAGGTAAACGTTACAAACGCTAGTAACATTCATGGCAAGGGTACTAACACCTTAGCGGCCTACGTTACAAATTCTACTTACTTTTGTTCCTGCCTCGACCTCGAACGACAGGCACGTCATGTGAATCATCTCCTTGAACCCCGAACTTTTCATAGGCTACAATTGAAAATAAAACATTGGTTTATGAACAACTGTGCATTTATTGTGTATAAGTAGAGCATTTACACATATTTTCAGAAGAATATATATTTACAAAGTCTGAATATGACCAAGATGAAATTTAGATGACGAGTACTACTTTACTTCGGCCTTGTAACTTAGACCGTCATATTAATTAAGTAGAGCGGCGAACTTAGTGAGGTATTATGATGTAGAAATAAGAAACCACCTTAACGTTAACCTGGTTCCAACACCATGACGTCTTCATGCAACTGAAAGTTTACCTTCTATCTCTTGAAGCAGTCGGTCTATTTTCTCGGCATCGGTTTCCTTGGCAACCATGTCCCTGGAATTAGACGTTGCTGTAACGTAAAGGTCACAGACGAAGAACAGAATAAGTTTTTTTTTATGATCGGAGGAAACATGACTCTGATAGTGATCCACCAGGCCGTATAATACCATGATAGAAAAATGTTCGCGGTGGTTTTAAGTTCGCGGTGAAGTGGTCACCGCGAAAACCGCGAACATTAATCCACCGCAAACATTTCTGCATTTACATTAATACCAATGTAAAGTTCACAATAAAATATATCGACTGACGTTTGGACGAATTTTAGCAGATAAACAAACCTTTAGCGGCTAGAAATTCCAATCAATGTTTTATTAGAGCTATGTTGGTGTCACAGATTTTACATGATTCTAACCTCAACCTAAGAACACAAGTCACGACTTGCTTCAATGATATTTGTGAGCGCGTATTTACAGAGCATTGCAGGGAAGATATATTATTACGTTCTTGAACAGAGTTAGAACAAATGTCTAACGTTATACTTATCTCCAGGACAGAGATAATCAGAATGACGACTGCCAAAAGTCGTGGGGTTGCAGTGAACGCCATCTCCTGTTCGACATGATAAGAAAAAATCATAAGACATAAGATAAGATACAATAACAGAACGAAAACTGAAGTAAGTGTCAGGTGACAGAGTAGTATATTGTAACAAAGTTAATTATTTTGAAGAAAAGGGGTTAAGTTTACTGTTGTAATAAACGTTACCGGTAACGTTTGTTACCCGCCCTGTAATACATAACTAATGGATAAGAAATTAATAAGCAGCCATTTTTGGCTATGGTTAAAAGAGGAAGTTCGGGTAGGTTTCACTGAAAAATAAGCCGATTTATTTTTGGAACAAAAAATTGCCACTTTTTTTACATTTCAATGAGAACGAGTGTTTTATCGGCCGGTGCGGCATCTCCTGTTCAACATGATAAGATATAAGAATAGATATAACAACAGAAAAAAGACTGAAGTAGGTGACAGAGTAGTAGTAGTAGTAGTAGTAGTAGTAGAAGTAGTAGTAGTAGTAGTAGTAGTAGTAGTATTGTTACGACGTTTTATGGGCCGGTGGCGGTGCGACAGGCCTTCAGATACCCGGTTGGTTCTCACAAGCCGGAGCTCCCAAATAGCCCGGCATCCGCAGCCACAGGGCCCCGCCCGAAGTGCTAGATGAAACCGCCCGTAAAATACCAAAAGGAGCCTGTTTTGTGACAAATACAGAATTCAACGTAGTGTATGAAAGTAATTGATGCGGAACAACACGATGTGCTCTAGCGAGCTGATCGAGAACTACATGTACATGTACATCGTAGGAAGTGCAACTGTTTGATGCAACAAACATAGTATTTACCAAAGACAGTTCTTTGTAATTTTTTGTTAGGGATGCTCTGTGATCCATATATCCGTCATAAGGAGAGAAATCATAGAGCCGGTTAACTTAACAAATTATCCATGCCACCAAGTTTATATACCATATGGGTAGTGTTAGAATGCAACAAGTTTGAATCCATGCATATGACACATTTGTTAGGTTAGTTGGAAAGAATTCACGTCATGATAAAGGTTTGTGTTATAAGCAGATCGGAGGGAGAAAGATCGGAGGGAATGCCATGTCATATAATCGTACATTGCGGAGTGAAGTCACCAACAGTTCTTTGAGCCTCTGCAACAACAGCTACAAATACAGCTTGAAACCGTTGACACATGCTGCATTCATAACATTCATATAAGTTATATAGACTATCAGAGTTTGAACAAAAGCAATGTTGTTACGTAGTATCCTACTAAACGGCCTTAAATCTATTTTATGCAGTGATCTAGGAGGGAATCAACAACCAGAAACAATTAAAAACATGGCCGAAGCGTGAGTTACAATGCTGTTCAAATGTCAGCAATGAAGAACTGTGTACAGTATCAAACGGAGAAAAATAGACACAACGTTACTTACTTACTAGGTCCTTGGTCACAGTTGATACTTTAGTCTCAGAAGTAAGAAGGGGCCTGACCTGTCCACGGACGGTCACTTGCCAAAACAAGCGATTATTCTGGGCACGTCTGTATTCTGAATTATACACAGTAATGAGACCAGTTGAACAACATAAAATTGCCAGTGGCTATGGATCGTTTCAAAAGATCTAATGACAGTAAGGCGCTTGACGAATAGATTTTGAATATGGTGCGAATCACACGGTACTGAGCAACAGCTGAACTTTGCACGATGACTGTTCAATGAGTTCCGTATTTTTCAATAGTGGACCAATGCATTGAATTTATATTTGATTGTACGTCATATGGTCTTAACCTAGGGTATTCCAGCTGGGTCCTAACTGCGGTACTCCCCGAGTGAGATGACCATGAAAACTGCATAATTTGGCACACAATAATTACCTAATTTCCATCTAATACATCTATCGCAATTAAAATTGCATATGTCACAATGAAAGTATGCAAATGTGAAAGTCCTGTGACAGATAGCTATTATGGTATATTTTCATTCGCAATTGAATTAAGCATGCTTAGTTCTATAGTCCACAGCCCTTACTGTGCACATGATCATAGTTGTTGTGTCAAGGTGTGGTTATGTTAAGATCTGGCCTACAACTGATCTTTCCGTGGCTAAAGACAAGCCGCCTACGTAACTTTTACGTCCCATCTGGCCTGCACTCCGTCATCGTAAACAATTAGAATTGTTTGTTTGTTTCGCATAACAGGTAGACCCCCTTTAGGCATAACCGGTTTTGTACAGAGAATACAAGACAGGACTGTACACCACATCTGTCTAATGCAGCCGGAACGGACCCACTCACACCAGGATGGGCCCATACTATTTTTGATACGTGTGATGGGTTCTTTAACGTGATTCGAGGTGTGGCGTTCCTCAAACTCGAAACCTCAGGCGTACGTACCACCCGAGAGGACGTCGTCCCTAAATGAAGCTAAAGGTTGTATCTCACTGTACTTGCGTCACGCTTGCGTCACTGCGGGTTTTGATAGATGTTCAACGAACTTCATAAAGAACAAATTTTCTTACTTTTTGTGTATTTTGTCGCCTTCTAAGTCATACTTAAACGTATTACTCAAATATCTAAATTATAAAAAAAAATCGGAGAAAATAACAAAACAGTGACGCAGTGACGCAAGCTTGACGCAGGGGCAGTGAGATACCAACTTAACTAACCGAAACTCATTTTCATACGAGTCGATTAAGAAAATAAGTTTAAAGTACCTTTCCCAATGACACGTGTTGGACCGATTCGAAAATGAGCAGGTTATATCTGCAAAAGGTGCATCCAATAGTACGAACAGTTTTTGATGGACATCTTTAAATTAATCAAGCAAGGGCAAATTCTGTTTGGTTTGGTTTGGTTTGGTTTAGTCTGGTCTGGTCTGGTCTGGTTTGGTTTGGTTTGGCTTTGGTCTGGTTTGGATCGGATCGGCTCTCCAACTTCGTCCTTTGTTTTCTTGAGTTTTGATCAGGAAGGTGTGGATGAGAGAATCAAAGGCACGGTGCAACTCGATTCAACGGGAGCATTACTGTAAATATAAAAAAAGTTCGCGGTGGTTTTATTTTCGCGGGTTTCGCGCTGTGTTGTCGTCATCCTCCCCCTATGCACAAGAACCGAGCAAGCGTTCAGATCTAACAGATATACCTGTGCGTGACTTCTTCTACACTGATGGTGATCTGTAAAACAGACATTCATACCGTGAATACATTCCGTTTTTTACTTTTGCTGAGAGCTATTTTTCGGGTCTGTCTGTCTGTGTGTTTGAACAGAATTGCGTTATACAGTACTACAGCAAAATGATTAGTTGAAGCGTTTTGTACTTTACTTTGTAAATCCTGACAAGTGAGCTGCAGTTTATACAGGCTATGATCCAGTAGCACATGTAGCACGATTTGCACACCCCTCCTTCATCTTGAAAAATCATATGCAGGTCAGGCAAACAGGTCGCCGACCCCCCTCGGCAAGTGACTGTCTGCCTGCTCGTCTGTCGAAATGTAGACAAGAGAATCCGATCAGTGCAGGAGAAATAACCTACAGGCGTATCTGTTGGATCTGGACATTCCAAACAAGGCAAGGAGCCAATTATTATGCAAGTTCAATCAGTGTTTTTCAATAGTATATCACTTATAACGGATAAAGACGATATTACCCCCTTGAAATAGCTTCTAATTCATTACCAATATCATAAATGTAAATAAGTATGATGAAGAAACTGTTAGAATTAAATTAGGGGGTCTAATGGAAATGTGTTGCTATCGCGTAGAAAAACTTGATACCCCATGGCAGGGTAGAGGCCCTGCTTCGCCATTTGCATATATACATGTATTAGGAAAGTCTTGATAAACACTTAATAAACAAGGTATTCGACCCTTCCATTCTTTACCGTCTCCCCAGCATGGTCTGTGCTATGCTTGTTTATGTAAACATTACAAGATACAAAGCAGAACCGGGCGGTATGCAGGTCGCAAATGTTTACTATTTTGTCCATGACCATGACAATTGTCATGCCAGTAACGTTAACAGCCAGTGCACAAATATTCATGGCATGGTTTTTGTTGCTGTAGCAAACGAGGTGGAGTCTGTACACGACATGGCTGGTACACAGCATGCTGACTTTAGGCAGAACTGTTGCACTGGAAGGTACCGACAACTCATGGTGACCGCAGTGGTTGTCATCGTGAGTTTGTTGATTATCGGCGGGTACTATCAATGGGACGAAGTCACCGGTACATCACGTTATGAAGTGCTCACAGAAAGTATCAAGAAGATTCCTTTCACATGGAGAAACGAAACACTAAGGTACTAGTAATATGACTAAGGTATATTTAGGCCCTTAAGGTCCATAATGTGCGATGAAAAATATACTCAGCTCTAACTTCGACCTCTTTTTAAGTGTAGTCCTGCGGTCCTAAATTTGTCATCTATTACTAACATCGACTATCATAATTCCACCAGCTGCCATAATACCGCCACCTCAAAAAACGTTAAGGCCCCCTCTCACTTGACGTGCGGCACGCTTGCGGCATTGCTGCGTTCGTTCACTGCGTCACTGTTTTGTTATTTTCTTCGATTTTTTATGATTCAGATATTGCGCAATACGTAAAAGTATAACATAAAAGACGACAACATATACAACAAGTAAGAAAATTCGTTCTTTATCTCTGAAATTCGTTGAGCATCTTCCGAACGCAGCAATGCCGCAAGCGTGCCGCACGTCAAGTGAGAGGGGGCCTTTAGTAACTTAGTAAAGAGGTCTTCCCAAGATTGTCTTGAACACCAAATGTTAAATATCCTAATAGTAATACAATTTAGATATTTAGGTGTTGAAGACAATGTTGAGTAGGCCTCTATAACAACGTTTTTTGAGGTGGCGGTATAATGGCACCTGGTGGAATTATGCGAATTGTATGTTTCATACATTCAATCTACCTGATGGAATTGTCTAGCGATATTTGCCAAGTACAAACGTGATGTTGTTGTTCTGTACCTAACGTGACCAAAATCGGGGGATTGTTTCAATCAGTTTTGTTTTATTCGTGGTTCGCCCCCTACGTTATACTGTTTCAAGGTGACATGTCTAAATACAGCAAACATGTAAGCATGTATGGACAGGACCGAACACCCTCTATAACATCTAAATGTATGAACTTCTTGAACTTCTTTTTGACGCAAATATCTATCTCCAAACAGTTTGACCGTTCTGTTTTCCAGTCTCCTGTATGGTAAAAGCCATTGTGATTGCTCCAGGGCTTCACAAAACCTGTGGAAGGCAGCCGACGAAAAGGACAGAGATGCCACTATCGTACGCCGGACAAAGGAGCTTGCAAAATACAATCGAAGGTATGAAACGTCTTGTATAATATACAATACTAACGATTCATAATTAATGCTATTTCTTAAGATATTGATACCTATTTTTGTGACGTAACATATTCACGATTCGGTACTTAGCTACTTATCGTTGACTTATACATATCTTGCTATTACTGAATGGCCAATTTTGTTTTGAGTAACATTAACGATTCAGTGAGGCCATAGCAAGTAAATTTTATGGATGACACTAGGGCGCGCTTTAATTTTTGCCTGATTTGAGTGATGGTTGCTACACCCTTTATTGCTTCTCACAAAGTACGCGTCTACTTTTTATCAACTACATGTTGACGATTCCGTTACAACAGAGTCGAGTCATTCGAGGACACGCCGATGATAGTGGACGGGTCGGTTCCGCTCAGCTACCCGGTCCGTGGTCTGGCGGTGGTCCCAGAGGGAACTGTGCACATTCCGGGTGTTGTACCATGACTTATACCCACATCATGTTCACATCATGTCACTATCAAGGAACTAATTGTGCTTTATAACTATATATAAAAAGAGAGTTTCCGTACTTTGAAAATCTTAATACAATGGATAAATTTCTATTTTTGTTGCGCATAAATAAACCCTGTAACGTTAAATCAAATATGAGTTCCTATATACGCTTGTACAAAGAAGCGAGAAGATGTTGACCATCCTGTTAACTTTGCATCATCCAATATCTAAATTGCTTTTCTGCACATGTCTGTTACATCACACTATCAGTGACAGTACCTAGCCCGTGGAGGCATGGATGTACAATAAAGGCCTTTCATTCATTTATTCAAAAAAAATACACCATGATAACCTGCCTTCATCTATATGTTTATATATACGTTTACCTAGCTCACGTAGACTATATTATAGATTGTTTGCTTTAAGGTTCTCCTTTACACTGACTATAGACGAGCTGGCTTTTGAGCGACGGTTAAATGACCACGGATACAACCAAACAAGTGTTTTCTGTACGTTCTGCTTTGTTGTCTATCATATCACACTTTTATGAAGTCAAAGGTCAGAAAAATCCGATTCTAGTCGCTAAGCTTACTCGATCCAGTGTTAAGGGCTGGCTTATATTAAAACAGAATATTTCAGGAAAATGTTCATATACGGAATGTGCACATTTTCAGGGCTTGCTGTTCAGGAGAAAATCATCCGACAAAAATATGAAGTAAGTTGCAGGAAGTCATATCTCCGGCAGTATAGTCAAATCAGACGGCTGTAGATTGAAGATGCAAATATGTATAAACGCAAATATCGTTTACCTTACTTTTGAACGCTTTTGAACATTCCTCGTAGTTCTTTCTTTGTAAATCGTCTATAACGTCTTTTTTTGTCAATTTAGTTTGTGGTACCTCCATTTTGCACACAGGTTCACCTAGAGACGGCCGACTTTGGCGTCCTGGACACCATTGCGGAAGTTGGGCGGGTGCAGGTGGAAGGACTGCGCACCAAATCTTTAACCATTCGCAGCGAAAGCCTCTCGCGCCTGAATCGGCAACTTCAGTTCATCGTGTACACCAACACCGTGTACGACATTGATGCCACGGAAATCAGTAAGTTTCAGCAGCGCACATAAAATCAGTTTGCTCGGATATTTCACACAGGAGATATTAGGAGGAAATGTGAGAATATTAGAACGTGTCGATACAACAAAAGTATCCACTTACAACTATACACAAAATATACATAAAATATAAATACAGCGATGAATATTATCACTCCTACCGATAGACTTGCTTACCTGATGTGATGTGAAAATGTGTAAACCTGGACGATGGTATCCATGTATTCATGTCGCTAACGTTTTCTCAATATCACAAATTGATTTCTACCAATGGTCTCAGGAAGTGCTGGTTTACAACTTTTGATGCCTTTTTGCTCCTTATGTCATGAAAACATAAAATGATCGGAAACTTGGCTACGGTTGATCATTTCTCTATTCTACTTGTCCCTTCATCAATTCTCGAAAAGCTTGCTATCACCATCTACAATAAAACACTATTCATACTTGCAAAATAATCAAGTATCATAAGTGATGCATGATATGGCCATGCAAGGCCGTGGTCATACACGTGTACGTTGTTTCAGTTACCTTTAGGTACCTCGACCACACAGTCAGCATTCCTCTCCGGATACGAGTTCGCCGTGCTCCGTTCCTCTACGACCCAGGTCCAGGTACATGTCAAATTGTGATGACTTCATTGTATGTAGTACAAGTGTCCACCGGATTTTATCTGTTTAATCTACATTTTTCGCGATCGTGATGATTTATGGTCTCTAATGACTAGGATCTGGATAGATGATTGAGCGAGACTTAGCAGTAATATGGTACATTTGGTAGCTAGTGAGGAACAGAGTAGCACTGACACGGCGTAGCTTAGTTGAGTGGTCAAAAAGTGGACACGAAATTACTCCACATTATTATTCAAGGAATGTCCTTCTAACGTAGAACTTTTCCCTTAGAAATTTCAGTAGGAGAACCAGGAAGGATCTTCTTTGGGATAGGAGTTAGTAACTGTCATGTTATCCTAAAAAGCACTGGTGAATAATGAGTCTGATAATCTGTGAAATTTGTTTGAAGAAGCACAGATTTTTCACATTCTATTTCCTTAAACACAGATAATGACATCAGTGCAAAGGTGACTGTCGTCACCAAAACGTTCCTCAGGTATGCCTCCATCCGGGCACTTCTTTCCAGTATCCGGGAATTCTACCCCAACATCCGGGTTATTGTGGCAGACGACAGTCGCCCGGTGGAAGATCTTCAGGCAGAAAACGTCGACCATTATGTCATGCCGTTTGCCGCAGTCAGTGCCATTTGCACTTATCATATATATATATGCTATTTTGTCATACCAAACATGGTAACAAACAGTTCGTTTCCAGAAATATTAGAACAGAATACATAGGAAATACAATGTAGCGCCTTTTTAGACATTTGCAGAAATGAATAAAAATGAAAATTTGCAGAAATGAATAAAATGAAAACGATATGAAAGGGCAAAGGAAAGCGTCGTCAACATGCACAAATTATGTGAATCAATGAGCTAGACTCAGGTTGTATTTTTAGATATGATAATGGTTCTGTGTCATGACTTCAGGAAGAGGTGTGAATAACGTATAGATGTACACTTGTAGAAAACGGCTAAGACACAAAATTCCACTTTGATTGATGCAATTTCATACAGGGCTGGTTTGCTGGCAGGAATTTGGCCGTCTCACAAGTCACCACACCCTACCTGTTGTGGGTAGATGACGACTTCGTTTTTGTACCAGAAACGAAATTAGAGAACCTTGTGGAGGTTCTTGAGAACACCAGGCTGGACTTGGTAAGTATTCAGAAATGTTTCTGTTCATTAACAACCATTTCAAACTGACTTTCCCTGACTTTTCTCGTTAGAATATTATGTTAGCAGTTAAATTTTGCATGTCTATTCCAAATGCACAATTGCATGATCGGTTTTTGTAGCAGACGTGGCCGACAACCCAACTTACGGATATGTTTTGGGGGAGCAAGAACAATCATGTTTGAAATCTAGGCAACAATCCTGAAATAAAAAAATCCAAATTATCGAATCAACTCTCTAAATTGTCCTTTTTTAAATATGATAGTTTGTATTCTTAAAAGAATTATTTCTGAGCGCAAATGTCATTGTTTTTAGGTTGCTGGTACTGTGGGACATAATGGAATAAAATTCACCAAGATGGACATCGTCCCCGGCGATGAGAACGGTGACTGTCTGCGCATCCACGATCTTCGGAACTGGGGCCAGGTGCCGGGATTCCCGCAGTGCTATCTGGCCACTAGGGTCACCAACTTTTTCCTGGCCAGGACGGACAGTGTCCGTGCTGTCGGGTTTGACCCCGTGTACACGAGAAGTGCGCACACACGTAAGAGACTACGCCTCACTATAGCTACAGGTCTTGTATCCTAGCTGAACTATATCAGTTTTCAAAGCCCACTTCCAGAAACAATGTGACCGATATAGTAGTTCTAGCCAAACCGTTCAGAAATCCTACGGCATGAACGTAAGTTGGGCCTCAAATCCACCCGTCCCTCCAGCCGGTCTGAATAGGGTTACTAAATTAACATCAATTCATGAATGAACACATGTAAGTGTAAACCTTTTTGGCGGTTAGATTCAAGTTACTAATAGATACAAACCATTTGAATAAATGGCTGTTGTAAATGATTGCTTACCCTGAACACGTCGAGGAGCTTACTGTCCAGAATCATCTTTTTATCTAACCTATTTTTTGTTGTTGACAGAATTCTTTATAGCAGCGATTGGCAGACTGCGAGTTGCCGCTTGTGATCACGTGAGAATTGACCACGTCAGTAATAAACCAGCGGAGTACAAGAAGTTCCGCAATGCCGGAGGAGACTACGAGAAAGTCAACCGACAGCGTCAATATTTCAAACATAACATTCAATGTTGGATTGATCATAAGAATTTGCCATAAGTGAAGAGCAGCAAATGCATGATTAATTTTTGCATTTTGGAATTGTCTCTTGATGCTCCAATGATAATCAATTGGCATAGAGATGTTTTGTAAATAGAGTCTTTTAGATTAACCTGTACCGTACAGAAACATGCAGTGTCTACTGACATGCTTGCAGGGTGTTTAGCATTTTTAAATCTAAAAAAAGAAAGTATACTATAAACTAGTTCATCTTTGTCATTTTACTTGGGAAAAAAGATACTGTTGGCTACATAATGATAATGAGTAATGCTTCGAATGAAATATCAAGGTAGCCAGAAACTATAAATCAAGGATTTACAGTACGAATTATGTCAGATAGCAGTTAGATAATCTTTAGTGTTGGCTATAGCTTATCACTCATCATCACCACCGTAAAAATTAGTCCATTCAAAACCTTATATATATACCTTGAATATAACGAAGTGCAGTAAAGTCCTGATTTGCAAACCATTCTCTAAACGTACGTAAATTCCGTATTGTATGATGACTCTATATACAATATGACTCTTTCATCGGTACCTGTGTAAAAAAATCACATAATTAGGAGTTTCTTCTATCTCCGTGGTACTTTCTTGACAATGATGAAAACTCACATGTCTTGGATCCCCGTTTGATATGATACACTGAACAGAATTCTAAATGTTTATTCCTAAGCCCTGCCCTGTTGTACTGCTAGAGTGGAGTGCCAGAAAAAAATCAAGGGGATGCAGTTTGTTACCAAACTGCCAGGTGACGCCCTTCGATAGTGACCATTCCGCGTGGAAGATATTGGCTCATTTTTCTGAGCGCCGCATTGAAGCAACAAAATGCAACTTATCACTTTATGGTAACCGTGCAACCTTAAAGCTACGTGAATTTTTATGTTCCATTAATTTTCACTGCACCAGTTGGATCAAGTCACCAAAGTCAGCGATATTTCCTTAATTAAGTTTCAATGGTTAGAAGGGAAAGCAGTTTTGCTTCAAATCGCTAGATGTAGTGTGCTAATGTTGCTTCCGCGCATGGAGGACAAAATTATACATCTTTCATGAGCTGTACTGTAGCGCCATCAACCGTTTTTACGACAGCCGTACAACTATAAAGCAATGAGGCTTTTTGCACATTCCATTCCCGTTCGTGGATCAATTCACCAAAGCCAGCGATTTTTCTCGTGTGCATTTCAATCATTGACTCTTGCAACCGTGCGATTGCGAGATAAATTGACGCAGCTGATTTCAGTCGAAGCTGTATTTCTCTTAACTTTCTTCCAGATGCACTTTATTTATACGTTAATACCAAACTAGGCAATATAACGTTTTGACATGACGTCGCATGGGCGCCAACATGAAGGCGGGTGCGGATATTTGCATTTCAGTAGATCGTAACTCAATCGTTTCTGACGTCAAGAGATCTTCTAACCATCTCAAATAACCTCTATTAAGTGAAAGAGAATGTCAGAAGAGTATACGAATATTTACCCAGAAAACGCTATGGTTCTTTCAAATTGCTATTCAAGGTCACCAACATGGCGGCAATGCAGCACCTGCCTTCTTCATTGAAAACGTGAGTGAAAGACTCCGTATGTGCGCCTCACGTCAGGATGTCGCGGCGTCTTGTCCGCCATACAGACGTGAGGCCCGGCCCCCCTCCTGGGAGAACGGGGTGATAATACTGTAATAGGGAGTGGCGTGATTGGACGTGATGACATTTTGATCGATATAACGGAGGGACCATTTACTTTGAACGTAAAAATTGGACTGGACGCATTGACGCATCGGAATCCGTTTGTGGGACGTGCCCTGCATTCCGGTCGGACAATAGTCAGTCGGGGCGGTACGGGGTCAGCACGACAAATTTATAATTTTATAGCGAAAGAATAAACGTAGCCATAATTTACCTTCCGTGTCAGAGTTGTCACCATGTTGCTGACCTTTCAAAATCTTCCAGTAAAACTTTGTCTTCAAGATGATTGGCATGTATCCAAACATAGGCCGACTCTGTTAATTTCCCATCCTAAATTTGGCTTTTCATAAAGATAGATACTTACAGAAGTGACACTATGGCTTGGCTACCCATTAAAGAAAGGCCTAGCTCGAGCATGCAGTATGTATGGTTGTATGCAAGTGATATATATTTACGACAGGAAACGTTTGTGATGTATGAGACTTGTCGCAAAAATATTGCAAACTGCATGGTTATCTGGCTACGGCAGGCAGGTGCAGTTTTCCTGCAGGCATGGTAAAGGTATTCATATTTCTTTACAGTCGGTACGTGTTGTTTTATTTACAAGTGCCACAACTCCGGTACATGTTACTACTTCAGACATAACTTTTAAGTATGCGGCATTACCATCGTTGGATGTACGTTATCTGTGTATCATCATTCCTGTGTTTGGATGCATGTAGTTGTATAGATTCTGGAGTCTAAGTCAGGCCGTTGAGGTCGGATGTTGTGTGGATGATTATAATGTCCCACATCATGGTAATTTTTTTTCCTTTTTTGTTGTATTGTTTTTTATATTTACCTTCGGTGATATCTAGACGAGCATGATAACGTATCTGTTGTTACGTGCTGCCTATATTTGCTGTGCCGCTGTGGCATACAAATGTGTACCGAATATGAGACGTATGTTTAGAACAAGTGCTGAATCTGCGGGACAAATAGTGAAGCTATTGTCCGCTGCCCTAATGATATGACAACATATCACTCAGTAATGTGACGTCCACAGTACAATTATCCAAACGTAAATATTGTACTGATAGCGTGTAGAAAGACGGCTTTTGATATTCTCTTCCCTCTATTAAACCTTATCAACTGTTCGCTTCGGTGGAAACTTTTAATCTTTTGCCCCGTTATACCATTGCGGGGTGACCGCCATCTTGAATCCGCATGGCGAGCACGTCGAACCGAGGTCACGTGAGCATGTCCAATATCCTAGATGTATGTGACAAGAACTTTTAGGTGGCGACCACGCCCACTTCTCGTTGCTGTAAAACTTGCACACAAAAGGCCCGTCAATTACAGCTTCCCTGGGCGCACTTCGCCCGGCATTACCTTTTATGGAAGTGTGCATTGTGTCACAGTGCCGCGTGTTAAAAGTCAAACCAATTCCTCTGCGCTTTTTAACAGCACATGCATGTTGATATCACTGACGTACTTTTGAGATTTTCTTTTTCATTAAGCACATACACATGCTGAATACAAAACGTACCGAACGAAATCGATTTGCTGAAACTCGTCTTTCTCTGTGGGGAACGGATTCCTAACATTATGGTACCCACACACTGACGTATAATCGAAGTCACAAAATCATTGGTTTCCGATGTTCCTGGTATGGCATTGTTTCGCCCTGATAATCAATTTTTGTGCTCCCAAGAATACATTGACGGAAATACCATACAGCATGGATACAGTGTTCACAGAATGCTATACTACTCTTTCTGTAATATATCCGATGCTATTCTTCCTTGTTGAATATATAGGTGTTAACGCCATTAAAACCGAATGTGTCCCCCGCGCCTACAGAGCCTTCTGGCACGCTCCCAGTACTAATGTTAGATAGCAATCTTCTTCAAATTGCCTATATCAGGAGACAGAATTGGCCTGCAATTGCTATCCGATTCTAACAAATCAGTTTAACGTGCTGGATCTATTTCCTTGACACACTGTGTGTGCTCTTAGCTTACATATGCCTGTACGTGGTGACAGGTGTAATTCAAGATGCTTGCCAATGGGTTTACGAAAACAGGTGGGGAAACCTGAAGAAAACATGGCGGGACCAAACCACGAAACACTTCCCGGGGATAAGCAATCGTCTTTTTGTCAAATTCGGTAGTTCAAGAAAGACAACCACATTACCGGTTTTATAACACAGTTGTGTTATCTATCGCAATGTCATGTCATACGAGTATTAGTGGTGTGTGGAGCATACATAGCCAACCTTATGGTTTATTTGATCAAAGTACAGACTTAAAAGAGTCATGTACAAATCTATGCCTCCCTCATACATAAGGAACACAATAGAAAAAACTACAAGCACACATTCTCCTATGTGCAAATACTAGTCCACTGATAGCGTATGATGTTCTCACAGGCGGTGAGAGGTCATTCCCTGTCCATGGTGCTGATTTAACATTCTTGTGAGCACTTGCAGAGATTGATACTGAATTCTGATACTGTCACCTGCTGGAAGTATAACTCGGAAACTACCCCTCCGATAACTTTCTCCACGCATTCTCTGTACCACAAATCTCAACAGCTATCCCTCTCTTAATCGTTATCTATATACCAACAGATGAAGACTAATGCAGCAGAACTCAGCGCCCACGGTGCCGTGTGACATCTTTTTATGAGAACATCGTGCCCGGGGACTGCTGATTGGCATTCACAAGACAACATCAGATGGCGCTGTGACATTTTTGCCCTTGGCAGTGACCGGCATCCATATTAAAGTCTGCACTAGCGGGTATCAGTGGCACAGCGATATCGGGATTACCTCAAACTACCGTGAGGTGCATTCAATTATATGTAATCTGGTTCGATGTGACAGTGTTACCTCGCCATACACTTTTCATATCAATGAAGCGCTCGGGTCATAACCGCCATGTTGGTGATCATATTTGCATTGCAATGGATTGCTGCTCAAGTGCACACATTTTTGTATTTTTGGGTATTCCTGTGGTATTTTCTTCTTTGAGCTGTAGTCCTTTATGCAAAAGGGACACTAATATGTCAGTGGTGACAAAAACGCTATTTATGTCCTCCACTTGACCCTCATTATCATTCCAGACATTTTAGATATTTCAATTGCTAACCTACAATATTGAACTATTCCAGTCATTTCTATTGATGTATATAGAAGACACTATTATCATAGTGCTGAATGACTCTCTCTCCCTCTCTCTCAAAATCCACTCACATCTCTTTTAAGTTATATGCGTTAAAAGTCTTAGACAAAATGAAAAAATTAAAGCTGCTAATGCAAAAAGTGTGACACATTTACAATTCAATGTAACCGGATGCCAAAAAAAAAAAACAGATGCTCAACCACCTCGTTGTTAACAGTGACTAAAGATTATACACACTAGGACATTCAAACTAGCGAGTTGACGACGACACAAGTGAGTTGAGTTATTCAACTTACGGCTTTACCTAGATTGTGGTTGCCGTCCGTGGTGCTGAATGACATTTACATCCGTCGCGTTGATTGTGATCTCTTGGTTGACATTCACACTAGCATCTACAGAGAGGCATCATCGCTACTTCTAATATCCCTTAACATTTTACTTTGAGGCATGGGCAGTGATTTACGTAGCGTTTTGCCCACAGATAATTGTTATCTGAGCTGACAATTGTCCGATGTTATGTCATTTTACCCTTCTAACCGTGCACTGACACCAGAACACCGTGCGTTTATCTCTTAACGGCGCTAATTAGCATTCCTAAGACGTCGACTGAGATTTCGTTTATTACCCAATCGTGAGCTATAGGAAGCCTGAAAAGACGAGGGGGATCGTTAAGAACGAAAAGCTAACAAGAACACAGAGTCATAAAAACATTTCAGACTCGTTTTACGAGGTTTTAAAGGCCTGGTGAGAAAGGGCATTGCACTGTCCTTTATGTGTTTCAGTTCTGCAGCTATGTACATGCAGATGATTGCCTGACCTCCTCACCTCACCTCGCCTTGTCGTCCTGTAGCTGTAGCTGCAACCAGGTCTCTGAAATGTGTGCTGCAAAGACAGATGGCATATAGCCTGTTGGCTACATGTTAAACAGTTACTTGATGAGAAACTCATCACCAATCGTTCACATGGAGTCTTTACTTAGCTCACAATTACTGTTGCCACAACACATTCACGAAAAGGGATGTCATTGTCATGCAACACATACACCTGCAGTATCGTCAAGAGAGGGAATTTTACTATGCCATGTAACGTTTTATGTTGGGCAAATGCATTAAGCATTACAAAAACAGCCTTAAAGATCTTCCTTGGCTATTAACATATCAGAAGTGTTTTAGGGGCTTCAAAATGAGAGTTGTGTTCTTGTCACCTCGTTTCCTTATTCCTCTCGTTGATGCAAAGTTACTGATAAAAATTCTATTGGCGCACAATTCTCCAGCATCGATATTGCTGCCGTAGATAAAAGATGTACCTCGCAGATATTCTGACAGACTTTACAGCAGTGCACGGTTTCTTCATCATTAGCCCCATGTGCGCACTATGCAATCTTTCAAGCTTCACCAGGAATGCGGCGTTTTCACGCGAAGTCGTAGGGACGCCAACATGGAGGTAGAAGAAGCTACTACTAGCATTTACATTTCAGTGAATCGTTCCGAACACTTAAATGTCTTCTGGCCCCCTCAAAAGCCTATATCAAGCGTGTGTAGCTCAAAGAAGAATGATACCTTAGGAATGCGCCAGACCACAATAATAATACTTTAAGAATTGGCGAAAAATGCATGATTCAATTAGATGCAAATGAAGGACACCAACATGGCGGACGGAGCTTGTCCGCTTCATTGAATTGCTGATCGGAAATATGAGTGAAAGCGCTCCGTGACTACCCCTAACACTGCCTCATTTGCATTGCACGTTAACCGTTATGCTGATGCATGTATTGGCTGGGATATGCACGAACTAAAACAATGTAGAATGGTTAGAGTTCATAGACATAGCCTCATCTCCTCGAACCAAAATAGCAAGGCATTATACTTGAAATAATACATTATCAGCTGCGTGCCGATATATCCGATGATAACGGACAAACGCAACATGCCTCGCGCTCTCATTTCTGCCAGAGGATCCCGCCATTATCCAGCACCAGCTCTTCCGATAAAACACCAGGTAAATCATCGTACAGAGGGGGCTGAATTGCCTTTTATTGAGTAGGTGGAGTACGGGAATCGGATCCTGGATTATTGTCAGGATTGGTTGATTTTCGTCGTGTCTTTAGATTAGATGTGCTTCCATAAATCTTTTTAGACTCCTAATATATACATATAGTATATTAGCGATCATGAAATCACTATGGCTGACAGGATCTCCAGTCTTTGACACGGTGACCTACATCCCCCCGCCTGCGGAATGATGAGCGCGCGTGAGTGATGTGCGTGTCACGAGAATTCACCTGATGCAGCAGGAGCACACCTAACGGCTGAGCAGGCACGCCCATGGACATTACTGCCGCCTCAAAACGTGACTCAAATATTCAATCAAGACATGTGGCGGCAGAAACATCAACCCCACAAGCCGAGACCCGTACAGTTTCATTGTCACACGGAAGAATTACGACGTTCTGAAGATGACCTACATTCAATAAAAATGTTCTTCCTACTTATAGTCCCATAAGAACAAAAAGATGAAGACACACTAGGCTCTTATTTCCGAGCTGAAACGCATGGGGCTTTTTCTTAAGTAAGCAAACCAATCTTCTAATCTATCACCAATACCTCGCCCTGATAGAGACAGTGCAGGAATACTGAATAGACTAAAAACGTGCCTGCCGTGACCCCAGCCCGTGCACTCAGAGAGAATAGTAGATGCAGAATGACAAAGCTTACTTCCCTCAGCATTTATGACACGATATTTTACGTGGGGAATGTGTTTTGTAAATGAAGCATATCAAAATTTATGAAGTACAGATTTCAGATAGAATTGGCGAAGGGAAATGGTATTATCCTTGAATTATTTAGCTGCCTGTCAAATCTAGCACGGCAGTGGAGATATTTATGTCTAGGTCTGGCACAGGTGCATATTGTGATTCTTCCTACTTTACCTTTTGATAAATCATTGACAAAGTTATTTTCAAGCCTGTCTTCTGTTGCACGAAAGATGTACGGCTCGAGATAGACTACGGTCATATTGAGAAAAGGAACTATGTGCTTATCTGTGTGCTAGAGATATTACAGCAAATATGCACCAAAATATGCACCAAAAATATGTACCAAGTAAATTAAGTTACGAGCGAGTAAACAAACGAATGAACAGCCATTCAATGAAAGCACTAAGAAAACCATGCCATTGTTATAAATCATCATCATGAATAGACTTGTTCAAATATAATTACGGCACATATATCAGCGGAAATATTACCTTACTTATCTATCACTATACTATGTATATTTTCATTTTCTGTAATATTGTAAATAAAGTCCATGGCAAGGGACCATTGAGAGATTTTTAAAAATCATCATAAAAAAAGATTCTAACAATATAGTTGTGACTATAATCTAATCAAACATTAAAAATTAGATCTATGTTGTAATGCTCAATGGAACATATATGATGGTGTAAGCATGGCCCTCAACGTATGTCTACACTGCACGTCATGATATTTGGGACATTAAATTAGAAAATAATTTTTGTCCTCAACTTTTTTTTCAATTTGTGACATTTAATCGTTAATTTGTTATATGCTGAAATATGTTTTCCATGTAAAAGCTGTTCAAGAATCACCTGCCAAATCTCTCTAGCGTGGATGATAAAGATCATAATTAATGCCAAAGATGAATTACATATCTCCTAGCACACATCGCAGGGAGTCCTTTTGTTTCGATGTAAAAATATTTTGTGAATAACTCGTCCCCTGCGGCAATGGTGAAAGCGAAACCCATTGTTACCTACTCTCACATAAAACTAATGATTATGCCATCTCGATTGTAACACTATATCAAAGACTTGTATTAGCCCTTATTGTTATGTTAATTAGGATGTTAAGTCTTATTCTATACATCTATATTGTACTTTGTGTAGTAGCCGTTGCCATACATTGTACCATGTACAATTGTCGTGCAATAAAGTTCTTCTTCATTGAATGCGATACACTAGTACTGTCGAAAAAGAACCTTCGTATTCACGGCCATTAAAAGCAAAGAATGTTGTTTTTTTTTGTAAACATTTCCAGACCATAACGGTCAGTGAAATTTAGGGAGGCAGGGGCAGAGGTTAGCTACGTTAGGGGCTGGTGGGGGAAGGGGATTTACAACTTTCAATCCCCTTGATGCTTGGTACAATCAATGTTCATTACTGTTATTATTATCAATATTGCTGTTCTTGAACATTCTTATCATAGGTAGAGTCATTTTATGTACTTTGAAAAAATTGATTGTGTGTATGATTTTGTATGATTACATCTCATGCAAATATTAATATTGCAATTCCCTGATTATCAAGCAACGGAAATAAGTCATACTTTATTTATCTTCATTCTATGGATTGGTTTTGTCAGCTGCCTGTAGAAAGTCCATTGTATCCTTGACACTACAACAAACTAAATTTAGTATGATGTTGGTGGACAGAATAGAAATTATCACAATAACTTTCTATATGACCATGACAGTCTCCAGACATGCATATGCTGGTGATCAGTAACTGTCAGATTATAATGTTCATCCTACTAGTTAATTAACTAGTTGGATGAAGCAACATGATGGTTATAGCACTAGGCCATGTGAGATGGTTATAATACAACACATCACATCAGTTAACGACCAGACAGTGCGGCCCTATGATTTCCCTGCTCTTGTATTGACTAACTTGACTCAATAATAGTTCCACCAAACACGAGAACTACCTTACAATTGAGGTCATTGAAAACTTGCCGGACGACAGTCTCGTAATTGCGACCTGATATTGTAGCATTGACTGAACCTTGCCTCGTTATTATTATTGTCCGTGGATTCAGCCATGTATTTTACTACTGCCGCAGACAGACCGGCGGTAAAACATCCCGGATCCCGTATCAAGTGATTTGTAAGCACAAATCGTCCCTCGTTCAATGATGTCAGTTTCAGGTCAATAAAACCAGTTACAGAGCGCCACGCCCAAACTGTACAAGGCGTATGTGTATCTTTTTTTAATTATGCACGTTTATCCCCACTGCATTGCGCCCTTAAAACAGATTCTCACATGTCTTAGACGAATAGAAATATAAGAAATGCCACTGTAATTGGAAAACTAAATGCCATTTGTTAGACACACAATGGTGAGCTGGAGTCAATCTTTCGCTCGGTTCGATTTTCCTCCTCCACATAAAGGCCGTGCACAAAAGCCCAGGTCCTATGATTAAGTCTGCCGTGGATCATCGATGATTGTTCGGAACAATCCATTGGGTGCGGGCCCAGCTGAGGCCTGGCTTTCTGCTCCAGCGGCGGTAGAATCAGTATCAGAGTTTAGTCACGTGCCTGACTTGCCCTGTACACACAGCTCCGTCCTCAGGCGCCTTTTGACCTCCGTCAGGCAACCATACTCGGACTTGAGACTGGAGACACTTGAGACTGCACCCCACTAATCTTCCTGGACTTCATGACAAAACAAAGACGTACATACAAAATATTTACTTACATGTCAATCAAAAGACGGACTTTCTCTAATGTGCTTGGAAATACAGAATCTATAGATGTTTTAACTGTTTTGGAGGCATAGAAATGTGTGGGGAGAATCAATACAAGCTCGGCGACAACATAACGTTATCCCTCATAATATTATATATGTTGAACTGTTATGTCTTTTTAAAACAAACATAATTTCACACAGGCCTTAAGTTTTTCATTTCATCATTCATAATTCAAATTACATCGTCACGGGAGTTGTCATCATTGACATGTTCTTATCGTTTAAACGAAAAAAAAAGATACTGCAATCGAAGCCTAATTATGCAAATGATGTCAGAGCGTACTCAATTCAAATCGTAGTACTCCCAGACTCCCCTTTATGAAATACTTAATTAATCGTGTGATAAGAGGTATATTGAAGATGAAATGCACTTAAAGCTTCTAACTGGTTTGGCCACATTTGTTATGATGACTCATTTTTCAATTCAACACAAGATGTCAGCATACAACAAGAAACTATATTTTGTGTGACAGTATACAGTATACTTTCCAATTTTGTAAACGATCCATAAACATGAGATAAAGATAATTGCCATTGCCATTGACATATAGTTGCCTACCAAAATCTCTTGTCTTTGAGGTTCTCGATTTGGAATGAATAAGTTTTGTTATCGATGTGGTCCGAATTTGGATACATTTAACTCACAATATGATATCCAGATAAGTTACATCAGAGTGACGTCTATATTCTTGTCACTGGTATTTCCTGGTTAAGTCTGTAAATAGTGTACAGATGTGCATAACTCATTACCTAAATGTGTATCAGAACTATCAGATTCCCAGTAGGTAACTAAACAATTACGAAATTTGCATAATTGTACATTACAATTATGTCATTCCAAGAAAGGCGGTATATATAGTGAATGTGACATTGCACAGGCAAATAAACCTAGATCATTTCGTTATTAAATGTGCGGATGTTTTCTTGAGATATGAACATTTGTAATATTACAGAACCAAGGCAAGAAGTCATTATTCAGCATAACCTGACCAAACATACTTAGTTCCTGATAATCAAAAATATAGATTCTCATATAAAGCTAACAGATACTATTGTACTTTATATCAAAATCATTCTTGAATAGACAACAAACAGAACTTTCTTTTCAAGCTAGCTTTGAAGTACCATCAAATAGATATTATTTGTCAAAGTAGATCCAGACTTTTCATTTTAACTTACATCTTAGAGTAGGAGTTCTCTCTGAAGAAGTCTGCAAGTGACATTATAGGAAAGCCATAACGCCAAGCTGGCATGACATCATTTTTGGCCAGAAGAACGAGAAGTTGGCAAGAAATCAATGGATGGAAAGACCAGAAGTTCTTCGCGGTCAATTTTTCTCGTCCAATTGCTTTAGCAGGAAACAGCTGCATTGTCCTATTCTTCCTTGTGACCATAATCTGTGCCCGTGCTGCAGGTATTTTTTACCGATGTCTAAAAAGCCTTCTTCTCTGATTCAGACGTTTCCTCGTCTGATGGCTACCGATAAGTCACGTACTATCGGCACTCAATATAATCCGCCTCGGTAAGAATTATGAGACCTCCCACATTTCTTAAGTGCAAAATCGATACAGGCAGCTGCTTTTATTCGGGGCGAAATCTGGGTTTTTACTCGCCTGACAGTCTGTGCGCAGCGTTAATGGTACTGATTACAGCGTAATGTGACTCAACGACCCGGCCTGTGGCTCTGGTAGTCCATGTCATCAGCCTGCACAGCTCCTGCAGAGCTGGCAGAATGGAAGCCCCTGCATTGCCCTACTCCAGCCGACGCCCTAAGATTGGAAAAATCGAAGAAAACTACGCGCTGCTGTCAGAGTGATCTATAGACACCGCGATAAAATCGACATTGATCTCTGGCAAGACATGTAATGTGAATACGGGTTTCTCGATTACATGGCAGTCTCGGCGCTTAACGTTGTCATTTTGGGGAGATTCGTCAAGTTGACGCAAGATGCCCCGTGAGACTGTGGAGCCCGGCTATGATAGATCAAAATGTTCCACCGCCGTTTCTTTCTGCCATCTTTTCTGTTTCCAGACACATAAAGTACATACTTCAATCACGAACTTTTCGCCATAGCTTGAGGAAGACATTATTAAACTTTAGATGAACTTTAGGCTGAACTTGAATTTTGCAGCGATTTTCATACCAAACTAATTTTTGTACGTCTCACCAGTACTACTTTGGAATATATAGCGTAACGTCATAGAGACACCAACATGGAAGTAGAAGCAGCTATTTACATATCAGTGAATCTTCGCTGCACTAAAGCGTTTCTCCGGACATCTAGGGATATTTCGTCCCTCGTAAACAACCTCTGTTTAGTTTGTATGGCTCAAAGAAGAAAATATGAAATAATAATGAAATAAAAAAACTTGGCGATAAAACTTAGCAATAAAACCTCCGCAGTATAACATGGCGGCCAGTACCTGCTCTCTTCATTGACATGTCAAGCGTATGAAAACGCTCAGAATACAATGTCTCAGCTGTCCCTCTGGCACTAAGTCGGACCATAGACTAACTCCAGAAAGAATCATCGTCTTCCTGATAGATTGTACTAACCGGATATATGAGATGGTACTAACGCCAACGTGCTATAAATCATGCATAAAACATAATGCAGGAACTGCCAGCTGAGCTAAATCGTGCACAAAAGCCTTCACCGAAAGTTCCATTGATTTGTAAGGATTCGCGTGGCCCAATTTTTCCTTCTTTTACTTTCTCTCTTTTTTTAGAGGTAAATGCTGTCTCACATTGAACTTTTGCAGAGCTCAACAAACGAGAAGCATCGCCGAAGGGTCGTCTCTGGCGACAGGGGGCGCTTCAACAACGCTCTACCTGGCTTGGACTGGACGGAATGCAGTCACGGAATGTTGAGAGAGACCAACTTACCCGTCTAAAGTGGCAGGACACGTCTAGGTTGTGAACACTTAATATTCATATATGGATGTTGAGTGTCTTGAAACAAGGCCGTCTGATTTTTGAAGTATACTGATTTCTACTGATTGTACCCTTTCTTCTAATCAAGGTAAAAGATCGACAAACATTAACGTATACGGAGCAGTTATCACCTAGCTTGTTTTACTTGGCTAGAAAAATGGTTCGTGCCCATCGATTATTGTGCCTGACTTTGTGATGTAATCAGGCTAGCTTTGTCTCGTTTTTTCCTGAAGTGGTCATTAACCATGAGCCTGAAGGATGATGGTGTAGTGCCAACCGGTTTATCACTATATGTATGTTAGGAACGCACCCCGGATTCTATTTGGACGTCCTAGAACATGGTTATAATGAAATCACCGGGAGAATACCGGGCGTAATCTTTTGATATGAGTGGGTAGAGCACACAAATGAAAGGGGGTAGAAAAAGAAAGGATTTCTAATATTGCCGGCGCCCTGTGAGGTCTCTTTCCTCATAAGAAACCCCGTGCACGTCCGACATAAGATTTGGCGTCATCTGTACGTGACTCGTATGAATAAACGCTTCTGGTCAGCTGTACCTCCTATAGTCAAATGCTAAGTCCCTCTTAGCCTGAATTTTGCCCACGTTTCTGATTATCAGAATGCGACCGGAATCTTCTTCTGTCAATATCCCAATGATTGATATGTATCCATGCATTTAGTTTTACTTGATTCCTCCCGACGTATTCATGGTGAATATGCAAGGCGACGCCTCGGCCATAACTCGATTAGACTGCCAGTCCTACTTGGATAAATAATGAATGAAATAGGTTCGTTTCTCCTTTTTGTTCACACTGTATGCTGCAGCAAGATGGTTTGGCCGATAATGTACTTCTGTATGCACAGCCCTCAAGGGGCTGATGCCAATGAGACATAGATACAAGACACACTGATAACTGTTCTAAAAGTAGTGGCAATAGGATAGCATCAACAGTCTCGTGCATGCGGGGATTACTCATAACCAAAAAGTGGTGTGGCATTTCTTTTAAAGACTTTGGTCGACAGCCAAACGTGTGCAGCGAAACACGTTGGGATGCCCAGAGTTGATAGTTTGAACAGTATCACACATGACCATGTACGACTTAGACCGATCTCAAAGCAGATGTATGGTGATTTTTCTCGTCGGCAATTTTCTGCTTGGTTTAGTTTTCTCCTATGACGTGTCTTTCGTGCGATGCAACTTTACACCTCGCCCTATGCATACTCTCTCTCGTATTTCATCAAGGTGTCTATTGATGAAAAAAAAAACACAGCGCTTAAACAATATTATTAAACAGCACCAAGAAAAGAGAATATGAAAAAACAGCCAAAGCCAACATCTGCTTGGAGATAAGCCTACGACCCTGGAAACAGCTACCACGTGCATGTGAAGGTGATACCCCCTCCTCCTTCCGTAAAAGTTCCCAAAGGCCAATGAAGAAAACTTAACAGTCGCTTTTATGAGGATATTTGAGTTCGAAGGTAGACCCCCACTTGGTCCAAGTAGTTAATTCTACAAATAAAAAGTTATTAGATAAAAGCCCCCCTCCCCATTCTCTTTGCCAACGTCAGTTATTGCAATCACCTAGAACAAGACACATTCTCCAGTCCGCGTGGTTGGACCAGCGCCAGGATCCGCAAATTCAGTTTAAAAAACCAGCTGGCTAACGGAGTGGCAACCAGATACTACTGTTTATTCTGAACACCCTCCATATCTTCAAAGGCCAAATTATCGAGCCACAAAGAAACTGGCTCTGGGATTAAAATATTTCTCCGTCGACTCACTGTTTAGCCAGTTGTGTCTCCTTGACCCCTAGCCCTTTACATTAGATGCTAAGTAACGCGCTTGAACGTACACGTACACGTACACAAGTACAGAATATCTACACCCACAGAGCCCACCTCCCACTCCCAATGTCAAACCGTATAATCCATCTAATTCGCCTTCCTCTGCCACTCCCTTACACAAATAATAGATTCGGAAGTCTAAGGGGCAGACGGTGCCCAATATGGAAGGGCATATAATGACGATTTGGGCCCCCTGACGGTTTCTTTCAGTACTGCAGAGCTTTTTTAAAGCTTTCATATCATTTAATTCCTTATTTTAGGGTCAGAATTATAATGAGAATTATAATGGGCTCTCTAGCACCCTTTGTTGGTACTGCGGCTGCTGATACTTAGATATACAGGTAGTACGCATTTGATACAAAGATGTACACATTTATGCAAATTAGGACTTATTTCAGGTAAGTGGTAGATGATGGGATTTTATTCGTGTGACACATGTAAGTGAGTCAAAAGTGTACATATCCAGGTACAAATTATGTAAATATGTATGTCATTTGCATAATTTCATGGAGCTATGATGTCTTCTAATTTTCTTGTGCATTGATTGTGCCAGGTGTGGTGATGGCGTAAGACCTGAAGGTGCCTTCGTCCCTCGCCTTGAGCAACAGATCTGGGCGGTCTTCAGTCCGACTTGATGTAACCCACAGAATATAATTAGCTCATCTTTGAATTTTTCGTCTTTTCGTTGTCCTTGGTGACAATCACTGTTTGTAAAGAAAGTTTACCAAATTGTCGACACATCTCGTCAGCAAGATTTTCTAAAGGTGCACATTACGGCGATAAAAATCAATATTTGTATGTCGTTTTGTTGGGAGGTAATCATCAGCGTTAAGTATCACAGTATTGTGAAGTCCACCCACGCTACATGGCAAACATATGTGTACAAATACAAGTTGAGGCTCAACAAAGCGCAATTGTTGTCGCCATACATAGAAACAAACCAGTGGAACGACGTAGGCGTTTTAATTTCCAGAGTTTTCCTTCCACCGCCCTCATAAAACAGTCCCATCAGCCCTGGCCTGACGTATACGCACAGACTTTATTCAGTTCAGCCTAGAAATTATCCTCAGTGACAATCAGTTTACCAGCATCGTTGAGACATCTCGTTAGCATGAGTTTTGAAAGGTGCACCTTACGGTGATAAAAGATTTGTACGTTGTTTTGTGAAGGGGGCAGCCACAAGGTTAGCGGCTTACGTCACAGTATTGTGAAGTTCACCCACGCTACGTTTGTGAACAATCAAGTTTGAGGCTCAACAAACATGTTGTGTATCGTATATCAAACTACAAGCCGCACGGTATTGCATAATACATAATGATGTCTTTGTGTGCTCAGTCTGAATCATGGCGGCTTAGTTTGCTTGGCTGACAAGCATCATTCAAAGTCAAGTGCAAACCAAACCGTTTTTGCCTTTGTCTGTCGCTTCTGAATGCACGGGTGAAACCCGTCGGCAGTAGGGGTGGGTACCGGTACAGAAAATTCGGGTACAGGTACGGTCTTTGGTGACAACCATGCTGTTGTAATGCAATTAAGATACAACCACACAACGTTGTCAGTCGGCCTACTCTCCAAGCAACGATTTGGTTCTCTTGATGTTTTCGGCATGTTTTCGGCGATCGTTCGGCGGATATGAAGAAAGCCCGTCAAAAATGAGTACAAACACTTTAATTGGATTAAATTACTGCAGCCGAATGTCTGTTTGGAAAGATAGTAACCCCAGTCAGCCAGAGTTTTTTTCTTGGTTATTACAGACATTTCCGGTGCTGTGGGCGGACAAGAGTAACTCAAGAAGTTGTATGTTGATCTACATGACAATTGTTGCATAGGTAGGTATCGGCAAGTTATTAGGTCAAGTTCAAATATGTCCCTGCTAATGGCTTCTGTGGTACCTCAGCGGAACTGAACAAACATTCTCAGGACCTGCCATGGTTATGATTTGTAGTTGGTCGATAGCTCCCTTGAAGTAAGTGGCATAGCTTCAACGCTGTTTGTTTTTTTTTCGAATGGAGGGAGCTTTAATTCGCGAGAAGGCCATGCGCCCAGAAAACTCACAAACCCGGTGTGTAAGAACCTTAGCCAATGTTGAAAATTACGAATCAGAGCTCTCCCTCAACAACTGGAAGACATCTGCGAAGGAGGCTACCCCATCCCCTGCATCCCTTTGCCTACCCACCTCAGTAACTCTGACCTAACATCAGTACCTTGTGACGACAACTTCATTACCCCGGTAAAGTTGTAAACCCATCTGTTTGTATAGATTTATAGCACAGGAATTACTCTGTTACGCGTTATTTATATAGAGATGAGAAAGTTATGAGTGACTTGAGTTGTTTATAGGTGTGTTTGAGGGATGACATCTAATATCCAAGTACTGCTAAGTGATAGAGGCACTTGTGGTACGAGTTTATTACAAAAGAGGATATACTATTACTATCAAGAAGAAGAGGTGTTGTTGTTGTTGTCGTTGTTGTTGTTTCAAAAAGAGCAGTCCATCCTTTGGGAGCAGATGAAGCCTGTCTCATCTTACGCAGCTTGTACCCACTGTACAAACCTAGTGTGTTACGCCTAAAGGCGATTTGCTGGTTATACAAAACAAACAAGCAAACAAACAAAACTCGGAGGCAACAAGTCATGTAGCCATATAAAGATAGCGTCCCATAACACTTGTTCTTCCTCGGCTCTCTTGACATTTGTTGTACAGCGTAGGAGTGTTGACAGGACAAACAAGCGTAAGTAAACATTGGCTTGGCCGCTGCTTCACACACAATACCGTTATGTACACGACACTACAACCCCCAGCTTTATTCACACCTATCTGTTATTGCTCGATGTTTTAATGATACATTCCGTACACCGTGACCAGTCAAAGGTGTTGTTAGATTGGGTGGATTTGGAATTGACATTAATCTTTGGTCAATAATGACCATGTGTACCCAGCGAAGCTCTTTAAAAGCGGTACACCTACATGTATGGGCACACCTACATATATGGGGGTGGGTGTCGGGGTTGACTGCTTGCAATAAAAAGAAAAGACAGGTAAAGTCTTGTTTCTTTTCTTTTTCAACTTTACAAAGACGTATGGCTAACAAACGCAAAGGAAAAGAAGGAAGACAGGGGGAAAACGACGTGTCATGCTATGACAGGTTATTTGTCCGCGAGCTCTCCCCATATCACCACCCTCACTCCCACCATTGCTAATTTGGTGACTGACGGCAGTGGTCTTTTTCTTACCCTGTCAACCAAGGACGCTGAAAAGAGGTCTAACCTCCTTGTGTCAACTCTCCCGTGGATGAGTCTGCGAGACATGTAGACAGGATCATTACTGACACTGCGGTTTGTAAACATCCTTCCCATCAATCTTGACATGTGACCCGATTTAAAAGCCTTCTTGGCAAACCCTAAGCATTGAATCCCACTTTTCACCACCCTACTCTTCCTTTCTCTACTCAACTCTGCTACACGCTACGCTATACTACTCTACTATACTATACTATACTTTATACTACTTTTTCTGTCTTTCTTCTCTACTCTATTCTACCCTACTCTACTCTACTCTACTCTATTCTACTCCACTCTTCCCTACCCTATCCTGCCCTACCCTAGCCTAACCTAGTCAAGTCTAGCCTAGTCTACTCTATTCTACTTTAAACTCTACTCTATTCAGCTACTCTACTATACTCCTATCCTGACTACTCAGCTCTACTCGAATTTGCAAGATTATGAAGATGGCGGGAAAAGAAAAGTCGACGTGGGCGCGTAGTTAGGGTGAGTGAGATACACTAACAGGTGTGCTGTTTGGCTCTAACCAGGTCTCATAGTTACACACATTGGCAAGTGTGCCTTTGTGTGGGAGAGCTGACTACTCGCATTATTATATAACACCTAGTCTGTGTAACACAAACTTTGCTGACCGGGGCTGTAACTGGCCCCTCCGCGCAGATGATGGGGACGTTGGGCGGGCTACTATAAGCGAGATTTAATCAGGATATATAACACCAAAACTCCAAGCAAATTTTCGGGTGGTAAACTCTTGGCGGTTGAATCTTACATCGCCCCTAGATCTGATATCCTGGGTCCAAAACTTAGCAAGGGTAGTCACGCGTGTTGCATACTTTCTCTTAAAGCAGGTTTCGAAATGCTCTATTTAATCTTAGCAAGATGTTTGTCGACATTAGAAGATGGACAGGCCGACATATTGGAAGACATATTACGAATTGTTTACAGACGATGACGCGTGGACAAACAAATAGACAGGTCTTTCAACACCTGGGGTGACAAGCCAAACCTTAAGTGGATTAACTCTGAATAGCCAATTACACCTAAAGACTGTTTACTCTCGTCTCCGGTATCCATCAGATGACGTCTTGACCGGACGGAAGTCAGATCAGCCTCAGGACTAGGGGTGGGTACCGGCACAGAAAATTCAGGTCTGAAGATACACAGGGAACAGTGACGGAATATGACGCTTGTTTTCTCGTCACTGACGTCCCCGGCCCCACGACGAGAGTCAGTTTCAGGTCCTTTCACTGTTTGCTGTTGTACGATCTATACTGTCCTTTTCCTTTTCTAAATCAATTGTACTTCGCGTATAGAATTCTTTCAAAAGTGCAGAAGTGGTACCAGGTGTAGACTATTGCTAGCGTGTGGCCGTCCTGGCTGCTGGGAGGGCGGAAACACCTTAAGATAACAGATACGTATTTGTTGTGCTGACAGTGTGTATATAGCCTCGTCACGGTGTAATACTAAAGAAACACTGACATCTGCTTAAGATTTCGGGAGAAAGGCCACAAGACAAGTGTATTCACAGTCAAATCATTGAAAAATCCTCTGCTCTAGGAATCTCACGCACAAAAATGCAAGCTATGAGAAAAAAAGTAATTGGGTTATTTTGAAAATCTGTGTTCCCCACTCCACCTTCCCACCTTCCCCTCGGTGTAACAACGGTCTATCCCCAGGTCTGTTTTGTGTATAAAACACAACACATTCAATGCGTCTCCGCTCATGTATACGGAAATAGTGTTTATACTATAAGTAATTTTTTTGTGCTACTGTTCTTATCTATAGGTCCAGGGTTAGCGCACATAACTGTTACATGCATATATATACAAACATACAGACATAAATGAGTATAAACTGAAGAGCCTTCTATGATATCAATGTCCGACTCCAACAAACATTTTCTAGTAGGCGATGCTCTTTTGAACACCGGTACAGCAATAGGTGAGAGCGGGGGGGAACAATTGGGTATAAAGGTAGAAGCTGGGACCGAATGCCACAGATGACCCTAGGACTGGGTCAGCTCACACATTGTCTGCTGCTTCTTATGCCTTTTAAGCTTAGGATGGTTAAGTTGGCAAAAACTTCTACGTAGGACATGGGTTAATGAACTTGTTACCAGTCTTAAAACATGTCAGACAAAGAGAGAGAGAGAGAGAGAGTGGGAGAGAGAGGGGGGTGAGAGAGAGAGATCGTATTTTTCCTTTCAATGTTTTCCCTGCATGTTTAAAGGGGCGTCGCCTGCATAAAAGATAATGTAAGTCTATTGTTCTGCTCAAGTTCTGACCCGAGGGCTAATTGCAAGTGACAAAAAAATAATGACAACGACTTGAAACTTGTACATCAATAGAAATGTTTTACATGGCATACACTCTGAGTTATGCTTCTCCATTCCGGGTAATGCCCATGCTGTAGATGCTTTCCTGCATAGAGGATACAAACAAACTGCAATACGACACACTGCTAATGTCCTTGAGGTTTGTTATTACCAAACAAACAAAAAAAAGACCCAGGCTCCTGTACTACGCATTTTGTGAGTATTTACCGTCCCAGTGCGTGGTAAACAATTACATGTAATCATAATGGTGTTTTCTGTCACGGTGTTTTGTCGCCACTTGTGGCAGGCTTTTGGTCAGTGTGAAGGGTCAATGTCCGCCTTTTGTTTCGTTCTGAACCAGCTGAAACTAGCGATTCATGGGACAATGTGGAGCAACTGACCCCTACATAACCTTGGACTGGTGTTAGCTACAGACGCACGGAGAGAGATCGTGTGACAGGTGGTCTTAAATGTCACTAACCTGACTGGCATTAACCGCGGGTCTTAAACCTACGCATCTGTAATCTTCTGTTGATCGAGAAAAAAACAAACACAGTACTCCGGATAAGTGTAGTACGTTAAGAATGTACAGGTTCTTTCCAGTGGCCCTATTGATCCATGGGTGCGGCCATATTGTGTAAGCGGCATATGGCATCTAAACAAATAAACACAGCTCCTTACTCTTTAGCCGACCCGTTGTTTGTTTGTGGTTTGATTCTGTAACTATTGACCATGCCCAAATGCTTCGGTTGCGTTTAAACATTGACCTTGTGAAAGTTTCCCGACAGACGTTTATTTGTGCTTGCCTAGCCCCTACATGTACGAGCTTCTAAGATTAATTAATTGATTAATTAATGTTTATAAGTTCATAGAACAAGATACGTTTAAGTATATAATTAATACAAGACGAAGAGCAGAACATACCATAGAAGATACTGGAATTGTCTTAAAGCAAACAGGTGCTCAATAGTTATATGATTTTATATGAGTTTCTCATTTCCATCACATCGTTGTTGCGGTGTGCGAATATCATATTTGTATCCCATGATCCTTTATGTAAAACAGGTCATCGGCGAGGCGATTGGCTTGTTTCCAAGATGCTCAACAAACAATATAATACCCAAATCTCTACTTGATATTATTGCCTTGACGCCAGTTATCAAAATTCCGCCAGGTACTTAAGACCTTCTGTGACATACAGGTAATGCAGCATCTGTCATCCGCGAGGTAAGAACACGAGATATTCATGACAGGAGTTCAAGACATTCTGGAGAAGGCATCGATAACACTGTCTTTCTCCATGTGACGTACCCGGCGGGATTATGAAAGTTGACGTTACACCAAGCTAGTTCACCTTTATTCGTAGGGTAGCCTTTATCCGTTCTTTTTAAGAACAATGTATTTAGGGACATCAAGTCGACAGATTGTGGTTTCAAACTGCAATATTTTGAAAATATTGCATTTTAAAACTAACACCCATCGGCTTGATATCAATTAATACCCTGTTTAACAACACAACGGATATAGGTTACCCCGCGGATAAAGGTGAACTAACGTTAATTCAAAATCTCTCTTATTCCTCCATTATGTTCTGTTCCCGGTGCACTTGTACTGCTAAGGTCACGCATTCCGCTGGTAATGGAAACTAGATCAAACCGGTTTCCAAACCCTCCAGGCATTGCAAAAACCCTCCCAATGACATAACCTAAACAGCACGAAAAAATACACAAGATGCATCAAGACAACAAGATGTACACATACTTATGTATTCATTAATGTAGATCTATATACTGTGTAATTTCTATTTTACTATGAATTACTTTGTTTATAATATATACATGAAAATGGCATCGGAACATTTTACTGCAGTGTAGCAGACTGTAAGTGACCGGGTCAGTACATTGAACAGTCCTTTATACCGGCTAGACCGACACGTGTACAACACATGTGTTTACAATTTCTGTTCCAGTTCTGGGTGCAGTTAATTCTTGATAGGACCTGTGAACTCTGTGAACTTACTTTCACTACTGATGGAATTACCGCTCCCGTTACCATACCAACGATGGAGAAAGTGGTTTAGAGCCCATCTGGTTTCACTCTGTGTTTAAGTGCTCACGTCATGCTACAATACGTAGAGCGGCGACAAACCTGCAGAATGTCAGAACCCCTCAATAAATCCCTTAGATTGTCAAAAATGCAAAATTGGACGTGAATTCTAATTCTTAATTAAATCTGCTTACTATTTACATAAGATGTAAGTCTTTTTTCAACTATTTGAATTTTACAATTTGTATCCTTTTTTTAAAGGAGACCTATCGACATTGTGAAATAGTAATAACTGCACGACACAAAGACGGTGAGGTTCGGTATTAGTATGATATATATTTCAACATAATCTATGCCCGACGTCTAAATCATGTTGTTCTTGCTCTGCTGTGTGGTCCACGAAACGAGGATTAGATGGGCACCGCCCTGTACGTACTTCGGACGGTGTGGGCGGACTTCCAACTAGCCTTGTAATCTCTTCTCTAGCAGGAAGTGATGAAACTGCTTTTACGTCTACATGTTCAAGGTCAGGGGACTTATCTGCATGGCTATAGTCTAGAGTGGTGGACAGATTCGGCGTATTTGTTAGCGACAATACCCCTATGCCCGACGCAGCTTCAAGGTTCGGAGGGGTGGGGGTATTCACATAGTGTTGCGTTTAGTTTCAGCTTATTTGTTGTTCACAGTGTTGTTTGTTTTCTCTACGTCACAACGTTTCTACAGTCTTAGATCAGACTACGGTCACTCAGGTCTATACAGTCTACTACTAAACGGTCCGTGATGAAAGGGATGCGTGGAAGACTGTTGACAAGTTCTGTGTAAACTCCGCTGTCCAGGGCTGTAACTGACCCCTTCTAGGGGGGCGGCGGATGTTGGGCGGGCTGCTAATAAGCGAGATTTAATCAGGCTACATTGATGTTAACTGTTCAACATTTAGAACGTGTTAAATGACAGGTAGGTAGGTAGGTAGTACATGACATGTATCTTGCACTGTCGGTAAAGAGTTTAGACAAGATCTTGAAGGCAGGGCACAGTGACCTGATAACCTGAGATCCTGTACCATATGACGTAACATGATCATATCGCGGCCATCAGATAACCTATCTAGATATATGGTAATGAATGTAGCATCAAATTTGGTCACTGTATAACCTCAGCGGAGAACACGTAACAAGGGTGCCATTTTTAAAGGCCATATTTGGCATCCAGTAGTCACCGGTGACATATTTATTTATTTATTTATTGGTTTGGCTGCACCGAACACACAGCCAGGGCTGCCCAACTAGCCTATGGCTATTACAAAGGGCTAGCCCTGCTGACAAACACATAAACAATACAAATTAAAAAAAAAGAACATTTGTATGTACATGGTGTAGGATAACTTACATATCATCTAAAATGGAGTATATAACATCATATCATCGACAACAATATTTGCAATGAGAGGTCAGGGTCTGTATATACACGTGTATGACTAATTTACCATGCGTAAGGGTTGCCTAGACATTCCCACAGTTTTCTTTTGAAAGAAGCAGTGGAGGTGGCTGTGCGGTGACATATTGGTGAAAACGCAGCCAGAGACAATTTTGGTTTGATTTGATTTAGAACAAATTGTAAATAAATATTGTAGAATACAGGGACATCCTGAAGCTGACGCGATGACATTTTGTTGTTAAACAAGATAAATCTAAAACAATATTCAACTTCTAGTAAAGACGCAAATAACAACACATGTACGTCCGGTAGTTGCAGCTAGACGCTGTTTATTGCTGCCATTATGAAACCTGAAGCAAAATTCAAATCAAAACGGCTAATTTTCCCGCCATTCCTGTGGATCAATGGACCGATGATCATTAATAGTGAGAACATACAAAGGAAGAGACGACATTGGATGCAACGGATGTGCTTGGCAGTGACCTTTCAATCTCGGCGGGAAACCTCCGCCGGGATGTATTGTTGAGCACAGCGGTGAATGATGTCACCTTGTCTGAACATGGGAACCCGACAGCGCGGCGAGATGTTAGCTATCTCCCCGGGGCTTTTAATGGTCTCCAAACAACGTTATAGCAAGCCCGACGACTAACGTTAGGATATACGGCCATATATTCGTAGAAAACATACTGCATGCTGTCTGGTCTTTAACATCGTCCCCCGGCCATAGGCAACAATCCAAATTCATATGTGATCAGGAAAAAAGCGACATTTTGCAGGCTATATGGTATTGAGCCCGACAGCTTGTATTTATTAACCGTTAAGGCCCCTTAAAAGCCGTAAAAGTATGATTTGAAAGACAACAAAACAAACACATGTAACAAAAGGCACTCCTTAATCGGTGAAATGCCTTTGGACTATCAATAATTGCTCACTGGTGGCCGTCTATGTTGAAAGGGGTATAGATGATTTGTCATAATCCTTTAATACTGTTGTAGATGGCACATGTCTATGGATGAAAAGGAGGAGTGCATTTCATTCCATCTATGTTGTATGTGGGAAGGAACATGGGAGTGAATGTCACCACAGCCTAGTTACGCCATTGACAAGGCATGACTACAGAACACACGGTAGCTAGCGCTTGTTATCTTCCCATGACGCTTTAAACCCAAGCAAGGTCAATGCCCAAGGTCAGGGTGATTAGCAATTAATTTGCCGCCCGTAGAGAGCTTACAACTGCCAGGGTAACAAGGGTCTTGTGAAACAAAATCTTCCTTAATTTTTTTTAGATAAAATTTAGGGACGTATCGTTTGTTCTTCTTGACGAGTGTCAAATCAGATAGCACATGAATATCTAAAATAAATCAGATACAGGTTTAGCTTGTAAATCCGGGTCCTGAAGCATTGAACGATTCCAGAGATAGCACCACAAAACATGTACAAGGTATATTAAGCTCAAGTACAACTCATCCAAGGAACAAAATATCCACATCTCTTTTACCCTGGGATCCAGCCGGTATCGGGCAGCTAGGACAGTTTATCTACCCTTCTCCAAGGGTAGCGATAATTCCTTCAGGCTTAAACTCCCCCGGAGCACTAATGTGAGATCTGCGGGCTGACTGCCTTGGGTCCCCGAACAAAACTCGCTAGCTACCCGGTCCTGTCTGGCTCCCAGGGTACATCTCTTTGGCCAGTGAAGCAGAGCCCTACAGTCTTGAGAGGAAACGCCACAAGTTGCGTGTACAAAACGTCGCCATGAAGGGCAACATTATATTGCCTAGCAACAGATCGAGTATAAAATGGCTATAAACGACACTCGAGTACACACCAGACTAGAATTTCGACAAGGTCAAATACGTTGTAAAATGCCTCATAAAATACTGTAAGCACACCCATTCTCGGGACGGGGGAGCATGACTGAGGATGTTTGCTCGGACGCCATGGCAACCGCACCTGACTCACCCTCTCGGTATTTTACGACAAGCCGCGATGTGGGCGAGGTCGCCTCTCTGGGTACACGCCACCTCGGCGTGGGGCCCGCCCCCTTCCTTCGGAGGTCTCGGTGACCCGGTCTGCGCTATGGGGAAGGAATTTGATGGGACCACTGAACCCTACCCCGGGATGGGAAGACCATGCTCAGTCTGCGACGAAATTGGACCCTGGGTTGCCCACCCACCACATGGTTTTCATTGACATGACTGACAGGGCGTCAGCGCAACCAACATTTGTCACTCGTTGAAATGGGCGGGGATATTTTTTCAAACAGGCTGACGGGGCATTGGGGTAGCGTCGGGTCAAAGGTATCATAGGTACACAGGAGAAAGCGTCAGTCCTGTATACATAGGATACCATAACATGGCCGTACACTTGTTGTTGACCTTCTAGGCAAGCTATTTTTTATACACTTTCCAGTCTTTCCAGACTAGACCGACTCGCCCTGGTTGACTCAAAACCTTTAATAAAAAGCCTGAGTGACTAAAAGACGCTAGAAAAAGATCATAATTCTCGTGGGACCATCCGTGCCAAGAGGTGCTAATTAAGTCTTGGCGATGAAAATTGAATTAGACATTAAAGCTTTCCTCCTAATAAGCTAAGAGATACCAAAGTCAATGAATTGTGTAAACCAGTGGCAAGGTCGACCTCTAAGTTAACCTTGATTCAACACTGTTTGTAGGGCATTCACAGTCACGGACCTACTCTTCGGCACCTGGTTACAACTTACAGCATTCCCAATAGGAAAGTTTGCCCCAGCCCCCCTGGAGGGCCCTTAAACTAAGCAGTCTAAAATTAAATTCAGAAAGGCAAAATAACCGTGTTGGACTGGCCAGGCGGAGATAGAAGCATAGAAGCGTTATACTTTATAGGGCCGAGGAATCCCGAGTGTGTAAGTGGAAGAGACTGGTGACCTTGTTACCACCAAGGATGATATATCTTGAACTGAAGACATGATTCCCATCGTTCTCTCCCTGATAGCTGTCATCACTAGGGCTTGTATAAGCATAGATGATAGGGGCAACAGTAACTTAAATAAACCAAAGCATGTAAAGAAACAGTCATCACATTTGGTCATGACGGGGGCCGTGTTTGTTTTGGTTTCGCCACCAGCCGTCATTCAAAATCGTAGATCTTGACTTTCTTTCAGTATTTAAATCGAATGTTTTCCTGCGAATTTGCAGAAGTTCATACCTATACATTATATGTTCACAGAGAAACTCCCAAGAGTTTTTCGGCAATATATAAAATTGTGGAAGTCAGCGAGGTCGCCTGCCGAGAGTTGCAGCCTAAATGCATTCATTGGGCATGGCAAGACTTTGTCTGCTCAAGAATTCTTGTGTAGAGCCGAGAAAGACTAGACATGCATGTATGGAATTACAATGGTAAAGATGGCAGTGGGTTTTGTGAGCTTGTGGGCCGCCATAATCATGAAATATTATTACGGGCGTGTCCGGATTAGGTGATCTTGGACAGCGCGATGGTGGAATTTTAATCATTATTGCATCGTCCCCGGGCTGAATACCTATTTCTGGCACTGAACGTAGCCGCATTTGGGGCAACGCGTGCCGAAATCGTTCTTCAACGTCAACGTCGTTCGGGCAACTTCCTCAGAGGCCAATATTTCCCTGTCGGTGAGAGAAGGGGGGATCGATTTGAAGAGCACTGTCGGGAAAGGTCGCTTCCTAGGCCTATGAAAATGTTGTCACAGTTGCTGCGAAAACTTTCTCAGTAGTAAAACAGAATGTATGTAGGCGCAGGAAGTGACTCAGCGCATACATGTCTACATGTATGTACAACGTTTGTTGATAGTTCATGTCCCTCACAAGTGTAAAGGTCAAAACACTTATTCTTTCTTTGATAGCGGAAGGTGGGCGTTGCAACTCTACTCTACTCTAGAAAGGGAGGGGGCCACCGACTGATTAAAAATTCACGCACAGTGGATGAGAGGGGGGTTCAGTTGGCAGATGGCATTGAACTCATCAATAACCGGGTTGCCGAGTGAGCTAGGATGATACATGTGAACGCCATTACCACTCGCTGCGGCAGAAATGCCATCGGATCGCCCCATTCAATCTCATCGGGTCTTATATTGGACATCTCAGCGGTGAACTTGGCCTGAAATTGGGCTCATGGGATGATCATGCTCACGCCGAGACTACAAAATGTAGCTGGCATCTTGACAGCTACAAACTGCATGGTCATACAAGGAGGGCCATCATCTCTACGTGGTCAATACCTTGGGTCAAGCTTGAGATCGATCAAAACCTCGCAGGGGCCATGCTGAAAATTGGGTTTTGAACAGAAGTCATGACTGGAGAAACTTAAATCGAGAAAGCAAACGCCGCATGTTAATCGGTAATGTAAGGCATAAAAATGTTACATAATCAGTTGAGAAAAAAATATGTATCTTCAAGGTATGGCAGGTATGAAAATGACATATACGATGCAGACAATTATTGTTTATTACCCCCATGTTGTACACCATGCACTGTATTGCAAGGCTTCCCCATCCCCGGCCGCTGGAAGTCTTTCGATTTTTGCCGGGGCGCCGAAGGCGCCCGGCTTTGTCACCGGTTTAATGGTTCGTCCTTGGATGGGTCTGCTATGGTCGCAAAATGTACCGTGCGTTTTTACGACAATTCTCAGCCCTTCTCAGCCCTTCAAATAAACGCAATGTACCGTGCGTTTTTACGACAATTCTCAGCCCTTCTTAGCCCTTCAAATAAACGTTGTAAGAATACTGTTTATCCATGACCTCTACTCGTACAGAAAACATTGCAGCGCTCATTAGCAAAGTCTAGGAAAGGAAAATGTTTCTTGATTTGCAGTAAAACACTGGTCATGTAACATTTGAGGAGTTGTCGTTAAATCGCACGGTTCATTTTGCGATAGCGTTGACGGGTCCGGGTATTTAGCGGAATAACCCGGAATAACCCGGAATAACCCGGAATAACCTTAATAAAGGATGAAAGCTACCGAAATACAGTGTGCTTTGATAAGTTAAGATCGCAGAATGCAATATTTTGGCATAAAATAATGTATATATGGCCATGGGAACAAGAAATATTACGGTTATTCCGGGTTATTCCGGGTCATTTCGGGTTATTCCGGTAAATACCCTCACGGGCGTTGACGGTGCGGAGGAGGTGAGATTTTTATCGTACAGAAATTGGTACAGTTTGTAAAGTTATCTTTCTGGAATTCGGATGTATTAAAATATAACATTACATTCTAAGGCGTAGTGTCATGTGAGTAAAATGAGCACGACATTTGACGAAAGATTTTGTGGAGGGTATACAGTCAAGTTTATTGTGCAACGATTGGAACAGTTTACGTGCGGGTGGGAGGGGGGCGTGCGTCTATATATGCAGCTGCAGGAGGTCCTGCAGGACATTTTCGATCGTAAGAGTAACGTACAATTTGAAAAGATAGTGATCATGAATTCGGACACATTGAAACATATTTCCAAGGAACGGTATATAGTTTTTTTAGTAAAACCAGTGTGTGGGGATTGACGAGAATTTAGATAGTTTAATGGTGCACTGTGCTTGAGCCGATGCGAGGCATTATGCAGGGCATTTTTGATTGTAAAAATATCGTACAAGTTGAAAAGATGGATCGGATTCTAATACATTAAAACATACATTTCCAAAGAATAGTAGAAAACAACGGATTGTAGCTAACTGTTAAACAATCAGCAAAGCAGTTGGCAAGATGTCACACCTGAACTTTTGTAGATTTTTGCTTTTTGTTGGTACTAGTAAGATGTTATGTGATCAAGACAATATTTTCTTTCTGTTTCAGTGACGCCTTAGACTGTTCTCTGCTATATATACAAGTGACACAGTAATATACAGAAACTTACAGCTAGCAAAAGTCTGTACTCAATAAGATTTTACACAGTACACATTTATACTTCTTCTGCTGAAATCTACGCATTACATTTTGCATCCAACCAAAGAGGTTTGAAAGAGAGTCCTTGATCCAACCAAATTAGACCTTGAGACCTATTAACAGATCATTGATCACTGTGCATTTTGCACATACCAGACTCAATCGTGCCACTGAGCACTGCATTTTGCACACACCAGACCAATTGTGCCACTGAGCACTGTGCATTTTGCACACACCAGACCTATCGTGCCATTGAGCACTGTGCATTTTGCACACACCAGACCTATCGTGCCATTGAGCACTGTGCATTTTGCACACACCAGACCAATCGTGCCATTGAGCACTGTCAGCACGATAATTTTCATATCCAAACGATTCAGAAGCTTGAGAAGTATTGACCGTCCATAATCTGTTCATTACATATTCGTACCATGTCTGCCTGTGAAATTTCTGTCACGAAGAAAGAACGACAATGCACATCCGGGACCTCTTCCCGCCTTTGGCTGTGGTCTCGCACCGGAGTTTCTTTTACGATTTTTATATCCGGCACACAGCGCACACAAGGGATACAATTCCGCCCACAAAAGTACGCCGGAAAATCCAATTATACCAGTGAACAAAGGTTTCCAGCCAACTTCCCATAGATTTTAGATATAAACTTCTAGTTTAATAATGATGCACATTTTACTGGAACACAACATGAAATTTTGAGGTAGTCCTTCCAAATGCGCCCCGGCCAGCTTTTTTTAAAAGCTTTCTTGTTTATGCTACATGTACAACTCTCGACGTTTCCTACGTGTTCCGCCTGACTTTTGATATACCCTCGATCCAGACCATATATCATGGCCTCTCCTCCTTTTTGAGCTCCGGCTGTAACATATATCATATAGTTGTGCCGTACGGGGGGCTGGAGATCTACCTATGCCACCGGGTCAAGTTCCTGGAATGGTCGACGGAAGTTTGACATCACTGCGGGCAAATCGCCAACATTGGGGCCCACTTATGGCGGATACACCACCCCCCCCCCCCCCCCCCCCCCCTCCCTCCGGAGGCCGTTGTAGTGTCTTAATTGGTGCATGCATGATAAACGAAATAGCGCACACACGAAATGTACGACACACTGTTCGAAATAATTCTGATTAATGTAATGGAAAAGGGGGGTACAGGAATATCAGTTTTACTATCTAATTGATGTATTCTGTAATATCAGACTTCAATTACACGAGCGAAGTGGATGGCATGTGAAGTTGACAGGTGCAGCGGGCGGGAACGGTTGCCATGGTAACAATGTAGCGTCTACCGCAGACGACATTTTGGATGTGTTTTTCATTCCTCTCCGGTCATCTCTGCCGCGCCAGGTTCAGACGCGTAACGTTTACATGCAATATGAAGGAGGAGACATATTTGCTGTGGTGATATGATATCACAGTTACTAATCAACATATCGTGAGAGCGCAAACAGGTGCAAAGGGCGGGAAATATTGCAATGTATAAGCTGTGTCTTTGACTACGGTATGGCTGCTTCAACTGTATGACATGTACACCTTATGATATTCTTAAAACATATTTACGATTGCAAGACCTGGTGTTTTCGATCGCTGTCTAGACATGTCCGAAGCGGAAAAAATACGTGGAATTTACGGGAGAAATAAAGGCTTGCCATATGCTGGTGGTTTTTGTCTCCACCGTGTAGTCACAACATACATGACAATGTTGAGAGTATATGCTTGATCGAATTCTTGGGATCGCCCACCCTGGCCTCCCGCCGTTACGCTACCGCCTCAGGACCTATTCCCACAAGACGTCGGGACCCTCTAGCATGGCTGACCGAGGAAGGGTGGGAGGTTGCCTCCTGCGTCCTCCCGCGAGCTGGCCGGCCTCTTCAAGTAGGGGAGAATCTTCAAACGAGCTCCGTATATCTCACACAAACATGTGAAGGAAAACCCCGCCATTTTGCAATCCGGCCACGTTCAGACATAACATCCACTAGCTGGGAATGGATGGCAAATTATGAAGGAATCTTGGCTCGAGTAATAAGGTTGCGGGGAGTGTACAGGGCAGCGAAAATTCTTGGGATGGTTAAATGCTGATATTAACGATAAGTAGAGAAGTTCGCATTGCTGATGTGGTAGTCATTTGGAAGTGTTGCTTGAGAACGTGGCTATAATATGAACTAAGGTGGTCATAAAGCTTCATATAGCACAGTATTACATGTATAGAATATGTAGAAATGCAGTACGAACGCCTTTTGATGACTAATACATCCACCCAAGCTTGCTGAAGTTGAACTTGCCTTTGTATGCAGTTCTCATAAGTCAGAAAAACTGACATAAAAGGTTTTCCCAGCGATAATCAATAACATGAATAAAGGTAGCGTTCTTACATATCCAAGTGGGCGGACCTTTCCCAGAGACCCCGCCCCCTTAGTGGGGGCCTCGGCAAATGCTACTGGTCTTTGCATCTTGACGCCTATCCCTTAACTCCCAAGTGTATATGGCTAGAGAGTTCTAGTTTGATGAGAAATTGCAATAGTATGTGATACTTGGCAGTGCCCTTACGATAACGCCCGAGTCACGAATGGGAAGTCTGGCGTACACGTATACATTACCAAGCGCGTCCTGTTCCACCAATGACGTGCCTTGCCTTGCGTAATGATTGACAGGGAGTGGGCACACGGATGAACTTTAACAGCGTGCCTTGAGTTCCAGGCCTCAGCTGCACGGTCGAACGTAACGGTACCGGGCAGGCGCGAGAGAGCAGCCGCTGATAACGACACCGTTTTCAGACCAGACAGATCGCTGCACAGAGCAGGAGTGCGTCCACAGTCGCATCCCCTGGCTTCCATCCTCCCCCAGTAGCCGGCTGAAAGAAGAGTTTCCGTTGGAAGCAAGCGTACAGCAAACAACAGTCTCAACATGAGTACCCAAACCAAGAAGGTGACCCGCACCATCATCACGTCCTCGTCCAGCGGCGGTGGCGGCGGTGGCAGAGCTACATTCAGCTCCTCCAGGCTGAGCGGTGGCGGCGGCCGTATGCGCGCCGGCGGCGTTCAATCACGCCGTAGCGTGGGCTCTTCTTACTCAGCCGGCGGTGGCGGCCGCGTCAACGCCGTCATGGCTGCAGGGGTGATGGCATCAGTGGGAGGGCCGGCCGGCGCGCTACAGACCCTCTCCGACGCTCGCATGACCCGCGCCCACGAGAAACAGGAGCTGTCCCACCTGAACGACCGTTTCGCCTCCTACATCGACAAGGTGCGCTACCTCCAGGAACGCAACTCCAAGCTGGAGGCACAGATTAAGATCCAGGAATCCAGGGAGGCCCCCAACATCAAGGATCTGTACGAGAAGGAGCTTCGGGATCTCCGAGCACTGGTGGATGAGCTTTCCAACGACAAGGCCCAGCTGGAAATCGAGAGGAACAACTGGCAGGAACAAGCAGAAGAGTACAAGGGAAAGTAAGTCTTCTTTTCTTCATTTTCAGTTCAAAACATGCTTTGCCCAATCTTTCAAAATTATCACACTCAGTGAGACCTTAATTGTATTTACTCTTAAACGTATTTTGACCCCTCTTACTGGATGGTCCTGCAAATTTGCTACCATGTTTAGTGTGTTTATTGCTGTTTAATTTGATTTGATAGCCATGTAAAATTCGCTCCAGAATCAGTTCTATCATTGATCAGTCGGCAGCCCCTGCCCGACCGCCCCTCTTTAAAAACGATTCGCCCCCTAAATGTAGCATTGCTTTCCTTCGGGAGACGCATACACCATGGGGGAGGTTTAGTGTTGACGCTCTCCACTGTTGCTACACGTAAAATTATGTAGATAGCTACGTTGGATCATTCTAGCTTGCGACATATGATTGTCTGCAGCGTAATGCATATACACAGTGAACGCTAACAAGTAACACTGCATTTTATGTATTATGAAGAAACTGTTGCGTAAGGAGAGATTTGCCTCTCGCCCGGCAACGTCCTGTCCTCGTGTTTGTGAAAAAACGACACTTGTCGGCCATGTGACCCCTCAGCATGAATATATCTTTGATAACCAATGTCAGTTGTTGAATCTTTCGTAGTTTGATTAGCCTTTTTTTGTTGGCTGGAAAAAGATGTTTGATAAATGTATGTATAACAGGTGCATGAATATTTCTTACGTCATCCACTGTGCGTTTTGCCCCTTTAACGCATTCGCTGTCGGGCAACCTGAACGCCCTTAAGGAAACTACCTTTCCTAAGTAACGCCTTTTGCTGCAGATGTAATGTACCTGGCCTCTACTTAGCATTGTCAGACATGCTGAGAGTGAAACAGTGATGTAATACCAGGTACTAGAGTCATCTAACGAACGCCCCGCATTTCCAGACATCTGTGGTACTTTCTCAGGGGGGTTACTTTTCGAGATTCTTGACATAGATAGAAGCGGCTTACTGTAAACTACATTCTCGAAGAAATTCGTCGTTTAGACGGAAAGGAATTTTCATTAAAGCTTATGTTGTTTGCTGTTTATGGTCACCCCGCCTGACAGGATATACATGACATACATACGCATGAGGCGAGTGGTGAAAAATACAGCGGGTAGACTGTTGTTGACTCGCCACCGATAGCACACTTGTAATGTTCCTTTTGTTTGCAGCTATCGCTATGACCCCATTACACCTGTTACTGAATAAACAAGGTGTCCAGACTTGGCTGGGGCTGTAAAGGTACGCCAACAAGTCTACCTTTGTAGGGAAAGGTCAAAGAGCCTCGCTGAATGCCCCAAAGTGGGCGGGGCCGCTATGTGGAAATCCGGCGATACGCCCACGGGATGGCGTTCGTCTCCCAGTACAACATGGTTTGTTGGGCGTGTGTTCTGTTTTAGAACTGTCCCCAAATCCAATTCAGACGTTTGCTTTTACCTTTATTCTTCAAAACCCACGGATCAAGATACCGTTATCTTGGTGCAGTGCAGTGCTTTTAGTAAAATATTGACAGAAGGAAGCCGCAATGATATGGTAGCACAAGCGGTGTCAGCGCTACGGTATGCAGGGCCCATCGATTCGATATGCAAAACGGGTTTCATATGGCTTCCCAGCACCCGGGGCAGCTTCATATGCGGAGAATGGCGTGCAAGAATAATCAGTCCATGTAACACCGCAGAAATCACTCCGCTGCAGTATCGATTGCTTTGAATAATAGATGGTTTATCCCCTCAAGTTCATTGGGCCTGTCCACCCACAAAGTATTAGCGCCGAAATCTGGATGCGCGATGGGGAAAATGACGTCTGACTTCATTTATATTTCATGGCGATTTCCTGAAATCTTCATGGAGAAGGAATCCATAATGGATGATGGACTTGGGAAAGTTTATGAGCTTAGCGGAAATGTCTTGGCGCTACGCTTTAAGTTCTCATGCTGTCACTTGTGACACGCTGTCAGATTTGTGCAGGTTTTGGAACCCGGCATGTGGTCTTTTTTTGCGGAAAAGGGCTTATTTTCATCCTTCCTCTGCGCCACACCCAATAGATTATAGAGCTTTCGCCCCATGCGAAATGTTCCGCATGCATTCATATCACGTCTTAATACAAAAGGGCGCAATAAAAATCCCATATTTGGCTCGATTCCCGTAGACATTACGTTTTTCCTCGCCACGCCCTGCTCCCGTGCAGTGATTTTGCCGGTAAAACGGCGAGGAGAAAGGGCGTGTCAGCCTCTGCAGGCACGTCCTGCCTGCCCTTGACCGTGCCCCCTGCCCCCTGCAGTGCCCCGCAGACGTTCCTATTTCTGTCCGATGACTATCGCTGGTAATCATGCTGCTACAGGGCGATCAAATCAGCACCATGCCATATGAGCATTACCATTCACCGTCCAGAAATTTCCAGGGCGTCCCATCCACACAGACGATGACTGAATTCTCCTTCTCAAAATCTCATCAACGGACCAAAATGGCCAATGAATTGTGAAACATTTTGATGGCTTCATATGGTGATAATTCATCATGACTTGAATGATGCTGATAATGCCCTACAAATGCTCCAGTGACCCTGTTACTGCACTGCGTTCATAATTGGATTCTAGCTTCTGTGCCAGTTAGGGAGCCTTGTAGCGCGTTCTTGTAATAGGCTTTTTACGAGATAACTATGTAGGAAAGTCAGCTGGCACGCTTTAGACTAACTGACTCTGATGAGACCACTGATCCCATTACTACTACATTTTGGCATCTTGCTGTTTTCCCCATGAAACTAATATGCCTCACACCGAGAGGCGGTGGTTACTTTGCAAAAGCAACAACTTGAACAAGGTAACCACTGACACCTGAAACGCGGCGGGACCCTTTTAAGAACTTTGCATGAGCAGTTTGGAAATAACACACACACACACACACACAAAGTCAGTAATAATGCCAGTGTACAGAATCCCCCTTCATCCTCCATCCCCCATTTTAGCCCATGGAAACCTGTGAACTACAATTCGACTAACTGGTATCGATAACCCAAAATTGGTTGTGGTCCTTCGCACACAGTGACCTAGATCTGAAGATGTATGTCAATACGTACACGTGCACCGGCCCTTTGTCAAATTAAAGACACCTTCTTTCGAGGTCATTGACCTCCCGTGTCCTGTCCCTTCTCACCGATTGTTCGCACCGATAAAAGGGAGGTCAATTACCAATTGATTCAACCCGATCATTGAAAAATATAAGTTTTGTCTTTCGGACTATTTTTTCTTGATCCTATCCTGAATGTTTCGTGTTTTGGTTCACCCTTCTATTCACACCAGTTACCTGTACACGTGTTCTTTTCGCTAGAAGCAAAGTCCAGACAGTGGGAATGACCTAAATACATAGCGTGACCTCGACCCGTATCGACAAGACGGATTTCCGCCACTACGCATACCAGTACCTGTACAGCTCTTACAAGCTTAGATTCTTGAACTGCTGCCTGAGATTGTTGGTCCGGTATTTTCTTTCTGGACACCTTGTAGTAATGGCATATGCAAAAAGCATTTTTGTTAGCAAATATTTGCTGTGAAGAACATGCACACTCGTCAAAAAACATTTGAACCTTTTATGTTTTTGTCGATGGTGTCTACCTATGTTTATATACGACTTGAAAGCATAGAAACGTGGTCTTTACTAAAAGTCAGAATTGCTTATTATTTAGGTCATCATTATGCAAAACAATGCGAGCAATGACGGCCATGTCGGAAGAAAATACCCATGATGCAGCAGTGACATCGGTATCGTGTGAGAGTTGAAAACATGAATTATGCTGATTCACTCATCTATCTAATATATTCGTGTATGTTTTTCCTCCTGAAACCAAATCTACATCCACTGATTTCTTTTTGAAAATTACATTAATCAGTTTTATCAAAAGGTCCTGGATCCAACGGGCGTTGCCAAAAAAACTTTTATGCCTGTTTATCATAGTAGGAGGCTCTCTACTGAGTCTTTGATCATTAATTCTACAGATGTGACATTTGACCTGGGACACGGGGCTGTTAATGAACGGGTCCTCTTGAGACCAGAACGGGCACCATGCTTTTCCAATAGACGCCTTCACATCTGGAGCCCACACGAGCTATAAAAATACAATTGGTAAATGATGGGACTCTTGATTTGGTTATCTTTTCAATTTCAGTCGTATTCCAGTTTCCAGAGAGGTTCCCCGGGGTAGAATTGAAGGCATTTGTGAAATTGCGTCCTGAAAGTATGGAATTTTCTGGAGATTTCGTGGGCATGATTGCTATGTAGCCATGTATTGGTAGTAATTTGCTAATTCACTCTGGTCAATTGGTGGAGAATGTACAAAAGAGGCCGTGGAGAAAGGGCTGGAAGAGAAATGGGTGATACATTGCCGGAACCTGTAATGATGCTCCAAACCTATGGAATATTTAGAGCACAATCCGCCGGTAACCCGTCTATTAATAAGGGTCTAGACTGCAGACGCTCTGAGGGGGGCTGCTTGCTTGAGGCAGAAATGTTGCTAAATTTTGCCATCACAGGAAATCAGATAAAATTCGTCTCACACTGACCAACAGGTGCAGCGGATGCTGTCTGCCTCGCATTTTGGCGTACTTTTGTCTTTTGATGCCCAATGTAAATAACTGATCAAACATACCTGCCAAACGTTGTAGGGTAAGGGTGTGCATAGAAAAAAACTTTCTCAAATGCAGAAATACGTAATTTCAACATGCTAGTAGTTTATTGAGGATAAACAAGACTGAAGTCTATAGGATCTCAAATGAAAATGTGAAGATCTTAACTTGAAATTTAAGCAGTAGGTGCGGGATGATTTCGTAAGCTGCAGCAATTACTCCTCGCACAGTTCAAGAGTTCAATGCGCGATATGACATTTACTGTATGGGTGCCGCACCGAACACGAGTCCACACTAATGAGGAGAAAAAGGTCGCAGTCCAAATATGGCGGACTTTGTCTGGACAAAAATCACTCCAGACAGTTTTCAGACCAGCGAATGAAGCACAAAATCGATTCAAATGCCACTTACGTCTGATGTGAAGTCCCTAATGAAAAGCAAATCTGAGCAAACATTTCTAAAACGAAAACAGGAAAAGGCTCTTCTGTCATTAGATACACGGATCAAAAATCTGAAACACTGGATTCTTACAATTTTTTTAAAACAAAACAAGAACCAGACAAGGTCCCAAATTGACCTCAGGGTATCGTTTTGTTTCTCATAACACCAGTTTAGTTTCGACGAGGTTCACCGCCGTATCAGAAGAACTCACTGTACTGAAGGTCACCGATATTTGAAAGTCAACCAGACACAGCGGGGTATCCTACAGGCAATGTCACCTTTGTCTGACCTACACGGTCTGCCAGGCATTTGACTTCAAACCCGTTTATCTTTAGCCTTCTGTCCGTCAACTTTGATGTAAAGCAGATTCTCCGCCATATTTAAAGAGTCTGGATTGATTATAGAACGGATGAACATTCGGGGTAGGGGGTGGGGTGACAGACCCTTGTTGGTGACAGTCTAAAACCCCAAACGTGCTCTGCAAGTGGCCGGATGATCCGATAACGTTGTGTCTACAGTTGAAGACTATGCTAGTTAGTAGTCGACGTTATCCGCCAACATTGCCGGTGTTTGAAACTTGTAGTGACTGCAGAAATAGCAAACCATCGAGTTTCCTGTACAGATGCGCTTCCCAGCAAAATCAGTGCCTTTGATTGACGTAGTTGTTTCTTTGTAACACAACAAAGAGGAAACATTAACAAAAGCGGATGTTGTCGATCCGGTAGTTTTTATTTTGTACATTTTGTCAAAAAATATTTCGTTTCAACCTTAGTTCTAGTCGGAAAGTGGCTGTCACTGGCAGGCAAATTGTTACCAACTGAAAGGATTGGCACAGAATGATAAATTGTGGACTAGATTCTTGGTTACTGCGTTAGATCACTGTCAGTTGTGTCAAAGCATCCTTTGCGTACTAACGGGGATTGTGCAACAGAAAAGTACTTACTGACAAATTGAAGAGATAAGTTGTACGTTTACAGCCTTTCACCACAACTGGAAATTGGTTTAAATGTCGCTTCTTGAATTAAGTTCGAGATAATATGTGTTTTTTGCAAGTGATTGTCCTGTCAAACAGGACAAATTTATGTCATCCGCTGTAACTCTTCCTGGGCCATTTGTTTTTGGGGCTCCCAGCTAGCTTTGATTCATCGTCCCTGTGCCCTCTTGAACCACTTGTTTGACACATTTGACCTAATTTTCCTCTAAGCTAATATTAACAAGAGGTGTAATTTCTCCTTCGACATGAGAAGAAGTGTGATACACCGTGTTTACTGATAAGATAGTCTCCTGTAGAAAAGGCCATCATATTTATTTACAAAGAACTTATTTATTTACAATCTAATCTGGCTTGTTTAGGATAAATCTTAGTCTCTAAGACTTTAAACCTAAGACTCAGTCTGAACCCTTTGGTTTTTAGTTTGTGCACCACCAAAACGTGTTCTGGAGTTCTTAAGTGTACCCAGGATAAGGAGCTGAATGTTTAGTCTACAGCTTAGGCCACAAGGTGTGCAAGCAGGAATTGGATACGCCTGGCCTTGGTGCCTGTTTAAATAGGTGCAGAGCAACAGGTCAATGAGGGCTGGGGAGAAAATTCGTCACGTGTCAGTGAAAGAAGTCACTAATCGTCTTTGTCTCGGATCCTGACATTGCTGCAGAAGATAAATGCTTGATTCAGATTCGCTCCAATGACAACTGCTGACTCCCAAATATCAGTATTAACATTGGAATATCTCCGCTGCTTAAGATTGGCATCGTTAGTTTGTCTGAAAGTAAATTTCAACTGACTGGCTCAAACCTTGAGCGATGCTACCCGTGTCGGTGGTCTGAAATACCCCATTATGCTAGTCCTTCTAGGAAATGGCCATTTTTTTTCTATCGTGCCAAAGAATCGTACAAATTCTTGTCCAAAGGCTTTTTTTCTCCAAACGTGGTATTGCTGTCGGATACCGTGTTTTTGATCGCTTTAGTCTCAGTTATTTGGTCCAGACGATGACGACTAGTCATTCGGAGCCAGTAGGATTTAAGCCAGAATTAAAACTGTCCTAGTTTGTCTGATCCAAGACTTCTACGGGTTAGGAACTGTCCTATATAAATGGATGTTCAGGTGTCCCCGTCGACCATTTTATTTAGACTAGTATTGTAATCACCGCAACATGTAGGTGCTGCCACGTTGTTTTGCGAAGTGAAAAATGGCCAGCCATAAGGGCAAGTGCAGGAGAGACACTCAGCCAACTTGTTTAACTAACAGCCCGCAACTCAAGCATTTATCGCACAATACACAAGTGGTTGTTTGAGCAGCCAGAGTCATCAATGTAAAACAAGCAGGGAGTCAGGACAAGAGTCGTATTGTTCTGGCAACTTCGACACACAGAACTTGATACTGATAGAGTCTTGATAGCAGACGAACTGGGTCGTCACTTGCCGTTACATTAGATTTGTTTCTACCCTGAGTCGTCTGTAGGTCTGTGGCGAATCGTACCAAGCCGACCTCCATGTGCATAATTTGCCGGCTTCCCCCCGTCTGTCGTTAATAACAAGTGCAGTATTGAAAATTGGTTTTTGAATGGGGAACGAGGACATTCTGTAATTGCAATCTGTCGCGCCGTTGAAAATATTCCAAAAATAATTAGTTGTTGTTGTGAGTGCAATGATAGAGATCCGTTCGTTGTTGTTCATTCGGCACAAATTTTTTATGTGTTAGTGGTTGATACTTGGGCGTTTGCAGACGTCTATTTTGTTTTAGAAACAGTTTTGTGGTCCTTGGGGATGATAATAATAACTCAGGGTCGGCTGTCTTGCCCAGCAATTGCGATGCCTGTCATAGTTGTGGGTGACCTCTGACCGAACGGAAATTATTTCAGGCCTTGCCGCCATGTTCTAGACTGTACATATTTCAGTCAATCAAATCAGTCGATCACTATTTGATACATATAGCAACCAAATAGCCTTTCTTTTCCGTTCTGAACATGGAAAAAAGTAAATCGTATTTTTTTCCCAATTTCCGTCCGTTATATTGGGGCCTTAATATTTGGCTATGCGGATAGAGTTATAGATAAACAAGACGGCAAATTTCACTAAACTCAGCAGAATGCGACGGACACTTTGAACCGTCTGCATTTCGGGTAAAGGGTTATCTAGTTTCGCGTTGTTTATTTGAATTGAATGGCGGCTAGTCTATTACAAGCAAGGGTTGTCACGAAGGAAGCATGCTCCTCAGTCTGGTCGTTATGGGTACTCCGGTGCGGAAAAAAACAGGCTGGCACTGAAGCAGCTGCATTGTGCAGTAGCCCAAAGGCAAGTACGTCGAGAAATCCGATATCCCGCCCACTCCATCCTATTAGAACAAACGCAACTCAGACGATGCAAATGTAGTTTCGTGGTCTGTTCACCAATTTAGTGGGAGTGGTAGGCTCAAGTCTAGCTTGGGAAAAACGGCTTCGGGGGTGTGAAATAATCCGCAGCCGTGACAGCAAGGCTGAGGAAATGTTACAGTGGCGATCAGAATTAAAGATACCCGTCTTGAAATGCCCTTTTATGGCCCACTGTGGATGAAGGCGCAAATCCCCTGTGCGCGCAAGTGCCAGCTCGAGGATTCATAGATAACATCAAAATGTAAAAGTTCACTGTAACAGGTCGACGTCATCCATCGCCAATGGCAGCCATCTCATTAGCATGCGGTGCGCGTGCACACAAAGTAAAACGGTGGGAGGTTTTCAGGGCTACCTGTTAATTTTTTCCGTGAAAAGTCATTACGCAAGGAATTAGGGGTGACAGCGAAGCTCATGTCGAACGTTTTCTTTACAAATTACCTTAACAAGCCGGTCAATAACGTTTGTGTCCTGTTTTTGGCGATTCAAACCGGTAGAAAATCTAATAACCGGGCAGGTTTGCCAACAGAAAGTGGGCTTAGGTCTAGACGCTACTTTGTAACCCTCATGCATATCCGAGTACAATTATTATGAATGCATGCCTTATCATGCGTATGGGAGGATATGACAGGAAGATATCAATAGATAAGATTGTCATGGCCATTTATATTTTAACAGTCCCTTTTTTTCCGGATATTAGTTTCTTCCTGAGTGATTCCAAGGCTGCACGGCGCTGGCGTGTACGTGAAGTGAATACAAACGTCGATATTAGTAAGACCCTAGTATTCAACAAGACCCACGGGCCTTTCTGGAATCTAAAATGTTGTCAGGACGGCTCTTCGGCACATGGGCCAACATGCCCCCTGGAAATTTGGCCCAAAAAGCTCAAGCCCCCATGAGGTAGAGCTGTTAATATATTTAGACAAACTAAAATCATCGGATTGAATTCAATAGCCGGCCAGAAGAAGGCAGAATATTACATTTTCGAGGAAATCCGACCTGGTGTTTTTTCATCTTATACGATGGTTTAAAAAAAGTACGGCAGTGTCCCACCCGCTGTGCTGGGTAGATCCTCATTACCCCACACATCACACAACGACCGGTAAACGAGATGCATTAGACATGTTATTACCTCTCGCTGAGCCCCAGAATGCCCCCAGGTCTTCTGAAGGGAGCGTGATGGATTGGCGGGGCTAAAATGCCTCCGGCCCCGTGCACATACCGAACAGGAGAAGTGTTGACAGTCAACAAGGGTTATTACAAACTTTGCAGGCAGACGCCAAATGTCGGCTGTCAACTTGCCTTGTCGTGGGATAGGGTGTAATACAACTCTGTCTTTTCGTAAGAGCGGTGTCAGTGACTATTATTGCAAGTTTTTTACATTTCGTGTTCAAACGTTCTGTTACTTAGGGCAATATTTGTGTATATTTAAAACTAAGAAGTGTAATTACAATTATGCAATTGAAAATTGAATCCCGAGTCTCATCACTGTGCTACTCTCATATCAGTGTTAAAATCGCGATGAATGCGAACACTCCAAATGTTGGTCCCCATCCATATATCCCGGGGCACGTCGTGTTCGCTCTCGGTCATTTAAATGGCACCCTACAAGATAGCGATACAGGGCCATCTATGCGAAGTAAAAGGTGATCAATTAAGCGTAGCTCATGTAATGGTCGGCCGACGCTGCGTCCCATTATGTATGATTAAATATTGATTCCTTTTATTGTTGGGCAGGTGGCAGGACGAGGCGGGGTTGCGTGCGGAGCTGGAGGCTGAGATTGAAAGGCTGAAGAAGGTGAGTCCCGCCCCCTCCCCGTTTGTATCCGCCATCTTCAATCAATCGTCCAGACGACAGTCGATACTGGAACGTGCCGAACTCCACGTTAACTTTCTCCTAACTAACAAGGAGCCATTGTTCTTTTCTTTCGCCATGATTCTGTAATGGCCACTGTCTTCTGGCTACTAATGATGATTGAAATTGAAACACATTTAATTTGGTATCCATTCGTACCTTGTAGGTTTAAGTATCGGAAGTAACGACTGTCCCAAAAGCATACACTACATTGAAAGACACAAATAAAAGAGTATGAAAGATTCTTAAATTACGCTTGAACTAAATACCGCCTAATCGTTGACCGATAAATTCCATGCAGACAAATATTTAGTACGTTATCTTTCACGGAAGTTATCACCATGCGGAACCTCAATTTAGACATTTCTTGATGAGACAAGGAGATAGTGGAATGTTATCAGATTTAACCGATAAAGAGACTACCACGTTGGAGGACAGGTGCCCAAAGTTGGCTAAGAAATGCTGCCCTTTTCCTTGCCACGGCCACAAGAGCATTCAAAGAATTTCGGTCCGCGTAACCTCCTGAACCGATAACAGCTACAACTCCCAAGTGATATTAAAAACAGGCCCTGCAGAATGAGAATTAGTTCCAATTGTAGAGGCACTAACCGGGCTCAAGTCGCCGACTAAAACTGCTGTTTCAAACTTCTTAGAGTGCACAGCGAGGCACAATTTCGCTTCATAATTGATCAACATAAATGAGTTAATTTACAATGAGAACGCGTTCCTACTCTTTAATTGAGTGTCGTTAAAATGTATTGACTTCTCGCTTAGCTTTTGTCAATATCCGGGACTAGATTGGGCCGAAAGTTGGACTGCAGGATTGATTGATAACGACATTATTGCTTGGAACGCATTCATCCGCTTCTGATATTTCGGAATTGTCAATAAAAAAGCCCGTAGACCATAAATCCATCGGAACTAACGGCCCGTTAAAAATGGTGCCTCGACAGCACTCCAAGTAGCCTATATTGGAACTGAACATTACAAAACTCGTCTGCAGCCAAAGGTCTCGCCGAAAATTGCACCAGTTCTCAATATACGAGCGCAGAGCGTCGGTTGTGAATGCAGAAGAGGCCTGTAAAAACCAATTTACCCGGCCAGTTTTGCCCATATAAGGAAAGGGGCCCAGGCTCGGTACGTCAAGCCGAGTAATTGCACATCTGGGATTTTGCTGCAGGAGGTTGGCGGTGAAAAGTTATCATTTTCCCTCGGTGTTAGATGTTTTCACTTCAATGGGCTATTGATCTTGAGTGAAGAAGAATGAGGCGTTGGGTTTGAAAAGGTGGACACTCTAATTTGCTTCCCCGTAATAATGGGTACAGAAGAGCCATCCACTTAAGATATCATATCAAAGAAAGTCGATATCCGACGTTTGATAGTAAGATTAAACAGTACGACGTGAATATCTCGCTCTAAACACTTGCAGGGAGTTGAATGGGCCAGCAATGTAATGGAAGTTTTAATTTTACATCGATTGAAAAGTTTGGTGGTAGCAGCAAGACGTCTGTTGGGGCCTCCTTTTTTAAACTGATGAGACGAAGAATTGTTCCCATAGGGATGAAAAGTTCTGTAGATTGATACTTCAGGGATGGATGCATCGGGGATATGTGTTTTACGATGGGAGTGGGACGGCGAGACAATGTAATATTAGAAAGGGGACAATGTACACGAACATGACAGTCTGTCTGGCACGGACAGACATGATTTCATCGCCAGAAAGGCAGTCCCAGGAAGAGGTTAATCCGGCGCCAAATTTATAGCGGCAGCTTGAACGTGACCTACATACATGACTCTTAGATAGCGTTACGGTACCCGCTGGGGGATGACCTAGAATTTTTCGACATATACGATTAGATTTCGAGACGAATGTGTTCTAACGTTACACACCGTGTGATTACAATCGTAATTCATACTTTGACGTGTTCATGTTTTAACGTACTCATCCTGGTTTATCGGCCTATGCCAGCAATAAGTTCCGAATGAAGCACGGTGACATTGGCGCCACTCAATAAATCACTACATTATTCATGGCTTCCTTAACACCTGCATCCTCTCCGGACATAACCGTCGCGACTGTCCATGAATAAATGATTAGGCAGTGGGGAATTACGTCGAGAGTTCCGGTGTTTTTTAGCTTTGACTTTGATAACTTTCTCGAATGTTCCGCCATATTTTTTTCGCGTTGCCGTATGTTGGCTTCGATGACTTACCCGGATGTTAACCTGCCATGTTTCTGCAGGAGCTGGATGCAGCAACCATGGCGCGTGTGGACTTGGAGAACAAGCTCTCCACCGCACAGGAGGAGATCGATTTCTTGAAGAGGGTTCATGATGAGGTAAGTGCACGTCTTAAGTAGTTTTCTGCTTCAAGTAACTTTTCTTCAAATCAAGTTGTTGTATTAGATAATTTGTAGCGTTTTAATGTCAAAGCATCTGCAGTTCTGACATCTCTGAGGTTTTCTGCGAATGCGCTACCTAATTGAATTCGATTTCTTACTTATTCTGATGTATCATTTGTTTGTTTGTTGCAGGAAATCCGTCAACTGCAGGACCAGTTGAACGAAAGTTTGACCATTGTGGAGGTGGACTCCCGAGCTCCCACAACTTTTGCTCCTGGACCTGACCTCACTGAAGCTCTGCGTGAGATCCGCACTCAGTACGAGGAGCTTGGCCGTGTCAACAGGGAGGACGCTGAGGTCAAGTACAAGCAGAAGGTAAAGGGGAAACGATTCTAAAGCATATTTAGAAAGTATTGATATTGTGTTTTTCATGGTACAGAGCTAAAGCTCCAACTTCAAAAGTTAGCCAAGGATCCGAATGACCAATCGCCTGTAACCATATGGACACATCACGTCAGCAACCGGCCAAAAGTGCCAGGAAGTTTGTATCACCCACCATCTCTGTTCAGTTCGTCTAGTTTTCACATATCAATATGCCCGGAAAGTTACGTCATTTTAGCTAGCCATCAGCGGCTTATGTCATAACTCTTTAGAAATCTCAGTCGATGGATGATTCAAGAACATTTTGTTATGTTTTAATTGTCTAATTCAGTTCAGCGAGCTGGCCCAACAACGGGAGCGTGACAACGAGGCTCTGATGACTGCACGGACAGAGGTGACAGAACTCCGAAGGAACCTCAACTCTCTCATCGCCGAGAATGAGGCTCTCAAGAGCAAGGTGAGTGTGCAATGGTTCAGGCTCAGCAGATATTCTTTCATGTTCAGAATGACCGTAATCCACTACTTTAAGACATTAGATGCTTACATTTGGATACTTTAAAGTGTCGTGAATTTATGGCTTTGATGTTTCTGCTTTCCTATGTGTGACAAACCTCCTTGATATGACCAAGGATGTAGATGATAAAGAGTGGGTTTCCGGACGACGCCATTTTTCTACACCCGCCTGTAATTATGCATGATATGGCAATTTATGCTTGCAAACACGTACTAAATGACGGAGACTTCATGCTGGTGCAATGTAATATAAATTTAGGTCATTGAACCCTACATAAACATGGGAAGATATATGACGTGACCTACTTTAGCAGTGGAGGGATGTAAATCATTGCTGTGTCTCTAGCGTTTAATGCACGTGCTGCTTGGTATTCACTAGACACGCGTCCTGGAAACAAGCCTTTCTATCTTGACGAGGTGGCACGAGAAGATAGCAACCGACCATGAAAACTGCCTTAATAAGCTGCTTCTTGAAATGCGTCTGGTCAAAGAAGACATAGCATCTATGTCCAGGATACTGAAGGGGCTTGGGACATAGCGCCTTGCTCGAACAGTTACCATAGACTACACTCATCCAGGTAGGTAGGAGGCTGCAAACTCAATCGTTACTCATCGCAAGTTTCTCATTTCAAATTTTTGTTAGCTCTGACCGCATAAATTTCCCATTTTTCACGTCCTGTGACGTTGTTTCATTGAATAAAACTAACCTTAGATACGATGTGCATTCTCAATTTTTTTCTTGAAGCTAACAGAGTCAGCAGTATCAGAACATTTGGCCTTGAGTTCCTAACAAGCAGCCTCCTACCTGCCCGTTTAAACGCCCCCAGGGCGAGTTCACGCGCCCTGCAGATATGTAGATGTGGGTTTTCTTGTGTTTAACAGAACAACGCTCTGGAGGGCAACCTGGCTGAGCTGGAGGCTCGCATGCAGCTGGAGATCGAAGAGTATCAGGCTGCAATCCGCGACCTCGAGCAGGAGCTGGAGACCAAGAATAGCGAGATGGCTCAGCAGATGCAAGCCTACAAGATGTTGATGGACACCAAGATGGCGCTCGACATGGAGATAGCAGCTTACAGGAAGCTGCTAGAGGGAGAGGAGATTAGGTGTGAACATTTCCTTACCTTTTTATCTTACTATTACTAAGGCGCCTGGTGTGTTTAATCCACCTTGGAACGCGAGGAAACACGGGATAGAAATGGCAAGACGGCACCTGCAAGATCCTCGCAGGTAAAACACGGTTGTTCCCGGAGTTTCCTTGCATGATCGTTGTTTTGTGGCTATTGGTGTAGCTGTGCGTGGTGACGAGTGACTGTAGTTGTAAGAGGACCTTGTCCATGTGCTACGTCTTCTTCGCCATTTAACACACGCGGAGAAGAATCTAATCCCAAATCGTACGCCCTTCTCCCTTCCATCACTCCCCGCTCAAATCTGAACACCTTCTGCTCTTCTGCTTTTATTTGTGCAAGACTATTCCGGAACCCGGCGAGGGTCCGGATCGTCCAAACCCCTCCCGAAGAAGGGTAAGCCAAATTCATTCCGTGGTATGGCCCCTAAGGAAGCTTGCAGATGCTCTTTTGTCGAGTCGGCACCATTTGAAACTTTCAAACGATACTTTGTACTTTAATCACGTGACTGTTCCTATGAGGCTAAACAGCTATTGGTTCTGGCATGGTACAGAATGTTAGTGACATGATTAACGTCTCCTTTTAATTCTGTTCTAGCTACGTCGCTGGTTGTAAATCAGTAAATGACTTTAATCTATCTGACCAACCTCGTTTGAAGACATATCTTGTCGCTTGCCTGAGTAGATTGATGACTGAAACATGCATGACAGTCTTTTTATGACTTCTGCTACCGCTAATGGTGCTTCAGAATCGAACAAAAGGGCATCTCTGACTCGCTTCGCGAGGCACGAGCGGCATACAGAGAGGCCATGAAGACCAGATTGTCCCTCGATACTGAGGTCGCAGCCTACAAAAGAATCCTGGGCCCTGGTGTAATGGAACAGAGGTACTAGCCATAATAGAAAGTCAAGGATTTACGTGCAATCTCCTTTCTCCAACATCTCCCCCTGTCCAAATTACTCCGTGTCCCCCACACTACGGTTTGGTCGCAAGATTTTAGTTTCCTTACCTCTGCGTTACGTCTTGGTTCGTCATGCAATTTTTCTTTGTTTTCTTAGGAACTTCCCTATGCTGCCTGCTTTGTTTGAACTGCTGCTTCCCCTTTTGTCTCTGATGGTTTGGTTTTTGTTTTTGCTCGTATGTAGCCCAGCTGCTAGAATTGTCCACCCTGAGACTTCCTCATACCTATGGTGACGCCCACCTGCTTGCCAATATGTATTTTAACCAATAGTGAGACTGCTTCTCAAGGTCTGCTTTAGGTGTACATGTGTGATGTGGCATATGCTGAAGAAAACTCTTTTGAAGATCTTATGAATCTTTTACCTTGCAGCTAGGTATCTCCGGGTTATGTGTAAAGGCTAACAGGTGCTCTTCTGTTTTCCTTTGATGTTGCCATTGAAGGGCACCAAAAATTTCTCATCTCATTCTACCTTGTTCGCCTGGCAGCCCCAGGATACCTAGCCAAGACATTCCTAACACATTTCTTCGATATTTAATATGGACCATTCTACCACCACAATGTCTTACCCCTTCCCTCTTTGGTTTTCGTTTCCCCCCAGGCTGTTCGGTGAGAGCAAGGAGGGAATGCAGACGTCCAGCAGCAGCAGCAGCAGCTATCGTGAATACTCCATGAAGTCAGGGTCCGGCGGCGGCTCCTCTGGCAAGCAGCAGGTCACCGTCAGTGTCTCCTCCGGTGAGGAAAAATGATGGGTCAGGCCATAGCGAAAGATTGTGATGTGATGATGATAATGCATTCGTATTAAACACGCCTTGCCGACTAGCCTACCTACTCTACTACTAGCCGCAACATACTGCGTGCTGTTACAAAAAGCAGATGCAACTCAAGGAAAGCGTACAAAAATATTTGTCGGTGCTGTGAAGCGCACGTCTTAACTTCTTATTTTTCATCCGTACCTGAAAATAGCGACTTAACGTAAGCTGTACAAGTAGTGAATTCGCTTGGCACTCAATGTGGTGCATCCGGCTACTGTGCTTTGGAGTTGTAAGATAAGGAGGAGTGGCTTGTTGGACAACCAACCATAGACTTACGGCAGACTCGTACCATGTCTAAACCTGTGTACCAGTTATCGGAGAGGATTCGAAAGTCGACCAGAAATGTTAGAGGACGATCAATTGTAACCATGTATTAACCACTTGGCATGAACATTCGGAGAAGTATAATGTAATGAAAGGAGGGACAATAAAGTGTCGGTGCGAAAACGTCTGAGCCCGTGCGAGTGTCACTTTGTGTTTTGTTGCTGGTTTTGTAGAGTAGGTTAATGATACTCAACGGCTTGTGTCTCTGCCCTCTCTCACCAGCCATTGAGGTCCATTCATAGAAAAGCGCCCCAGTTATTTACGCATGTATGGTAAACGCACAGGGTTAAATTGTTTTATCCACGCCAACGAACATGCACCTTCAGCTTATCCAGTACCTGTGTTTTGTTGACATTCTAGTCCTGCGAAGGACTCAGGTGTTTTTCTTTTTTTAATTTTCCCAGTCTTTGGTTTCATCAATACCTTTTTAGGTCCGCTTCTATCATTTGCATGTCACAATTTTGTTTTCAACCGAACAAGCGTAGCATGTAAACATTAAATGGTTGAAAGTTGCATGTTCTGCCAATGTTAGCAATTTTAGTGAAGCCAAGCTTGTTTAGTACTCGGGTCGTGTGAAATGCCCCTCCCATATCTATTTGGCTAATGACACTTCAACAAGGAATTGGAAAAAGGTTTGCCAAATACGAACAGTACGTATTCCTGATATGGCATCAGGCGAGATTCTGCCGTAAGCCTCTGGTTGATGACCAGTCCATTGTCGGTCCATGATTTGCTGAGTATAAATACAAATTATGCAGTTTTCTCCTCTATACCTATTGGGTCTGGGCATTTGACATGATCTATGCCGTTAGCGCGTTAGACAAATGATATGTATGTATGTAGTTTGCAGGGTGATAGCTATGGGAAGGGTACAGAGTGGTTCACACATGAATAGATTTGTCTGCATCTAGACCACCGTTATCACCTTAAAAAAAGGTATCGCATACCCGAATCTAAAGACGAAAGGTGTAGATATTTCTACCTGATGCATTTTTTAGTTTTAGGTGCATCAAAAAGGTCAAAGCAGCAGCTAGCTGGTAAATAGCCCCTGAACGGTGTGCATGTTGGAGACATGGCATGTTCGTGACAGCACATTTTTATCCATATGAAAGTCCAGTAATGCACATTGAGATGCAAGCGTTTAAAAAAAACCCTTGTCACTAACACATGTCTTCAACATCTACCGTGATCTTCAGAAATTTTCTAATCCAGTCACAGAAATCTGGCTGACCTACAGATCAAACGACGCCAAAGACCTTAAAACCAAACAGGATTACCCTGGCCCATTTCTTTAAAATGTAGAGCAGTTGGCCTACATCTTGAGGACCTGCGGATCTTCACACCTCTGAGCATTCTTGGAATGCAAATTACACGTGTGAGCACTTGTGGCAATGTTGACGAAATGTGTGAAAACACATGTCCCAACAACCCGTCACGTTTCCTACCCGCATGCCATGTTGGCAATCCGTCAATCAGGTTATGTTCCCAAGAGGAAGGGATGTTTTGTGTTATAGATGATTGGCCTAGTTTATTCACTGCATGAGCAATTGCCAAGGCGTTTGTGCTGTCTCTTAAATGTGTCACTTGCGATTGTGCGTGACTAAAATACAAACGAATTGTTTTTTGGCAAAAACCTAATACATATCGAAATGCTGTCAATGTGCAAAAACAATCACGACAGTCAGCACGATGCCATCATACAAGTGCCAAAGAAATTTTCTCACGCTTGATCTACATTTGTCGCCAATACTTACAGATCCGAGAAAATATATGTCCTTTAAAGTAGAAACCTATTACCTGAGAACACTTTCCATTAGCTCTGGCTTGCTGGTTTTCCGTAATTTGAACACCGGATAGCGTTGCAGTTCGTAAAGCTATTAGAATTTCTGAAGATGTTTCTATCGTGGTCAGCCCTGATGTTCTGTGACTGGATTAAAAGTTTCTCAATGAAACAAAATCCCAACATGGTCCACACGTCGCACTCGTCCGCAAACAACGTCTCTTTGATGAGGCACATGGGCGGGTCACTCGACTTTTACCACAACGAAAGCTGGGCCCCATCAAGTGATCAACAGAGTTCAAGCCAACCAGAACAAGAGCCCGAAGTGGCCATGTTTCTTGTGAGCGAAGTCGAGTGACGCACCCTGCTGTTTGCGCACCCAAGGAAGCGTCCCCAGTACATCATCAGTTTCTTTGTACATTTACGACCTATATCGCGTTTTCATCAAAGAAGAGATGACCACAACAGACTGCTGAGAAGACACGTGCCCCTATACACTGCTTTTCTTCCAGACACCATCTTGATTTCTTCAGCTCTCTCTGTTATGCTGAGACATATGTACGTAATTGCCTGTCAAGCAGGTCCTGTCTCGGGGATTGAGCATTGTCTTTCCTGGAGGACATGGGTGATAGAACAATCCCTTTTTAGTTTTTCCTAATGAACGTTATGTCGGACTACAGACTTCCTTTGAGTTCAATTCCTAGTTCCGTTGGTCATCGGACGGTCCCCCATGCCTCCAAGAAAAATGGCCCATCCCTAACCTTTCCTGTCTTTCTTTGACCTTCCCCTCATGCAACTTAAAGAGGAAGTACTAGGCGCTGCTCCATGTCTTGAGCCCGCTGGTGATGGTAAGCCCCTCTCAAGGTGTCACTTTCCGCTTCTAAACGCACCAGCCGGGGTTTCATTCTTTCCATTGATCACGTTGTTTCCTTCGTTTCTCAACGTTACCGTATTTTTCTTGGATCTCCATCGCCCTTTGTGCTTGGGTAATAATGCATGCGCCTGTGGGTTGGGATGGTAGAGTCTTATAATTTCTCTATAAGTTAACATTTGGTAGCTGGTATGGACATGTGTTCGACTTAAACTCAGATGGTTACACACCTTGTTTGGTCCATGATACCATTCAAGGGACAATTGCAGACTTACGCTTAATATTTGTCGGTGATAACTATGATATGCATGCCGACTAAAGATAAATATGCCCAACTTTTAGTGTGCATGACGATTAGAACGCCATGTTTATTTCCCTCCCCTTGGTTTTGGAGGTCACAAACCTGACCTTTGACCATAATCCACCGCGCATGCCCCACTGAACCGCAACAACGCGAAGTTATCAACCTTTGACCTTCGTTCTCTAATGTTTCCCATGCTACCTGTCAGTCAAACCTGATGAACCAGATGAGGCCGACGGTAAGACCTGCCCAGACATTTTGCCAATACCTTTTAGTACAAGTTGAACGGTAGCATTCAGTAGTAGAGCGTAGCCCCTTTCTCCGTTTTCGGACAAAATAAGATATGCTTAGCTTTCCCTTAATCGCCATGTCCAGCATAACTAGACCCACCGTCATAACAAATATTCTAATCTAACTCATAGGACAATGTTATTGAAGGTCGTGGCAATATTGGTCTTGGACATAATGTTATTTCCACGTACGACATACCATCACGAACCCCCACCGTCATGAAGCAAAAATATTTTCTGCTCCCCAATCCAAGCATAGCCGGTAACGTAAGGGATTCAGGGATAACTAGATGCCGTCTAAGCCCCTTCTGACTCTCTATCACTTTGAAAAGAAAAAAAAAAATTAAAAATCTAGTCTAGCGTGCGAGGCTAAAACCCTGGAGACTTAGAACTCTGAAACATTTATCAAAATCGAAGTTAGCATCCAAAATACTGACTTATTTAAAAATTTATGAGGCGAAGTCTAGGCTTCATGATGCCAACTTTAGAAACAGGAAGAAACGGAACGTGGGAAAAGGAAATTGCTCTGATAGCAAGAATGGAAAAACGGAAAACAAATGGCGTAGTAAGAATGGTAAAAGGGCCAATGTAACGTACGGCTTTACTGGATATTTACATTCTATCTGGACCATTTTGACTGCGGCGTAGGAGGAAAAGAGGAAGAAGAAGAAGAGGAAGCAGCTGGTAAGCTTCCCCTGTTTGATCCTTCTGCACATCGCATAAACATATAATGTAGCGGTCGTATTATAAAAAACGTCAAATTAAAGTTCTCTTAAAGTGTTAAAGGAGAAAAAAGCCACACCCTTAAGTTGACAAGTAGTCACAAGTGACAAGTAGTTCTGAGACATGGCTGTGACATACCCCATTAAATTTTCATGCCCCGTAGGAGAGGAAGAAGTAGAGGAAGAGGAGGGTAAGGCTATAATAAGTGTATTTTTCATGACTACAGGACATTTGCATGTCACATTGCGTGCAGAAACTGTCATCCTTTGAGGGAGTGAATGCATGCGCAGGGATGTGCGAACCAAGCATGTAAAACCGCAAGATTGATTCAAATCCCGCAGATAAATCCTCCGTTGTTTTTTCTTCTAAAATCCCATGATATTTAGATGCTTGCAACCAATCGCGTCAAGGATAATGATTATGAACAGTCTATACAACTGTGGAATGCAAAAAATCAGATCGAACGAGCATCTTGCACCAGTGCCTTATGATGGACACCCCCCTCCCTACCCTTAATAACAATTGTTTCCACGCAATTCAATTTCGGCTTAGAAGAAGAGGAGGCAGCGGAGGAAACAGAGGAAAAGGAAGATGAGGGTGAGATCTCCCTAAAATCAAACTAATAATATTTTTCTACGAACCCGAAATAAAGAGGGAACCTTATGCGAAAAATAACGTGATGCTTTGAATAGAAACGCCCACATTTTTGGAATATCTATTTTTGATAGGTACCATGAAATAAGAAAAAACAATTGCCACCATGCATGTTGCATGTAATCAATACAAATATAATGTTCTTTAGTCCTAATATTCACAACCATTTGCTCACGCGTCTTCTGTGATTAGGCGAGGAAGAAGAAGAGGGAGAGGAAGAAAAGGAGGAAGAGGGTGAGATTTACATAAAGCAGATTCCAATCCCGCTCCCCAACTTTATTTAAAATCCTACCCCCACTTTCCCAACCTTGCATCTTGATTATAATGAGAGTCAGAATCAACACCATATATTTAGAGATCTATTCACGTAAATGGTACAGCAATAGCTAACTGAATGCTTGCCTTGCGCTACTCATAGGGAATCAACATCCCGAGATATATCCTGAAGACTTTTTTTCTTCCTGAAGACCCTTCGTTTTTTTCTCATTTCATCAAGCCCTTTGATATAAGTTCAAACCTTACTATACTATAATGCTTGACATCTCGAACGGTGCATGGGTTTAGCCACTGGCCTTAGGATATGTTGAACATCTAAACATGGACAATCGCGTTCCTCCCCTGGAAACTTTAAATATCGCTTACCAGCTGAGGAAGAAGCTGCTGCTGAAGAAGAAGAAGAAGAAACGGAAGAGAAACAGGAAGCCGAAGAAGAATCAGCAGAACCCGAGGGTGAGCTAAAGCTGGTATTCCCCAGACTTTCATCGCCTTCTTATCTTGCCGACCAATAATGCTGTCGTCACTATTGTGACCACGCCAAGCGGTGGTTCCTGCATTCAAACACGCATCATCAAAGAGTGTAAAATGAAAACTCGCAGTGCTCATGAAATATTTCATCTTCCCCGTCGTAGCGTAACCAGCTGCTTACAATGTAGATTCTGTTGCAGGCAATGTTTAGATCTTGAACGGACAGGGTACATCGTTCCTTACCCTGTGATGCTCTCTGATGATCGTTTCTTAACTTGTGATGCTTCTCTGTCGGTACTTTGACATTCGTTTAAAACATGAGGCAATCCCATAGTAAATATAGAATACATAAATCATAATTCAAAATGGAACTTTTACCTTGATGAAAGTCTAACTTTCCATATATCATCATGCAACTTAGCTGAGGCTGAGGAAAAGGAGGAGGAGGAAGGTAATTAAAGGCAACAGCTTAGAATCATCGGTCATGAACAATTTCACTTTAACGTAATCGCTACCTGCCTTTTAAAGAAATACAAGGGACAATTCTCTGATCTAGCTATGCTAAGTCACTAAGCTTATTACAGGCACTAAACGCAGTTAATTTACCCGCAACAACACCATAAAGATTAAATATTACCCTTTAATCTAGCTGAGGGGGAAGAGAAGGAGGAGGATGAAGAAGAAGGCAAAGAAGAGGGTGAGAATTTTCTTAAATTTTTTATCCCAATCATCAAATTTCCTCTCACGGCCCACCCCAAGTTTAAGTTCGAACATTTTAGCACCAAGAATTTAAACATCATGTTGATGAATTTTTCGCACATTTGTCCATACGTATTTAAAGGTTTCCAATATTTCTTGAATATGGTCCATCTTAAATAAGCAGCTCTTAGGGTTATTTACATATTTAACAGCAGCAAACAGTGCCCTTAACTTTATGTTTTTGTAATAGCTGAGGAAACAAAAGAAGAAGAGGGTGAAGCTGAGGGTGAGCATCTCAAAGTCCTGCCTCTCCACTTTTAGTCACATCTCCTCCGGCTTTGCTTTGTCACAACCGTTTTATTCACAGGCACAAATCTTAACCAACAAATGTACGTCGCTCGTTAGTGGCGTATGATCTGACACGGATATAACCTTCATTCCCGTTTGTTCTCCTCAAGATCTTTGGCTTCAAATTTGATAATGACGTTGCGCCTTGCTACAGGAAAATCACAAAATGTATGATTTCTTGTAATTATGTTTCTTTCCCATCCAAATCCCCTTACCCAACAAAGATGAATCCGAGGAGGAAAAGAAAGCTGCAGAAGTAGAGGGTGAGGCTAAGCCACCCTAATAATGGCTTCTAAAATATTTTGCGCGCTAAATAACTTTAAATGAGTACGAGCACTTTGAGACTTTGAGACTTTAGTACGAGCACTAGATGCTAAATTCTATTATCTTACGCCAGCCTATTGCTAGCCTCTATCGGAAATACATCATGTAATTTTCATCTTTCGAAACTCATTACGCAACGTAGATGAACCCGAGGAAGAAAAGAAGGAAGAAGCGGAAGAAGTAGCGGGTGAGGCTAAATATAAAACAGCACGTCTGCAGTAAAAGCACCATTGTTGACAAATTTGTCTTACAATTCTGACCACTACTTTACTAAATTCTATACACTCTTTGACCCAGTTCCTTGCTGTTTGAAAATCCCAAAATTGATTCGCATCATATAACTGTGATTCTTTTGTTACTAATTACGCAACAAAGCTGAATCTGGGGAAGAAAAGGAAGAAGCAGCAGAGGAAGTAGCGGGTGAGGCTAAAACTAAAGCACCTAAATTACAAAATTCATTTGACAACTTGAGCACTGTGTAGATGTCTCGATGCTACTTTGTAGACTACGTTGCTTTATTGTATAATTATATGGTTCTTAGCTACAGGAAAATCCCAAAAGAATTTATTCATACAATCATATCTTATAATTATGTTTTTCCGTAATTCATAACGCCACGTAGCTGAACCTGAGGAAGAAAAGAAAGAAGAGGCGGAAGAAGTAGAGGGTGAGGTTAAAAACCAAACATAAGCACTTTGATGAAACTACCCTTGTTGCCGATTAAGTTATGTTTAACACTAGATAGATATAAACAGCTGATTCATGGAAATTTCTAAATGTTATTATGAGTTGACACCCAGCTGTATGGAAATCCCTAAATGTATTCGTTGTTAGTAATCAAATTTCCGGTATGCACACTATAACTGTATAAATACCCACTTCAATGCACTATGCACTAGATTTGATACCGTTAAAGAACTAACACTCGTAAGCTGTAGAAAAAGATACAAAATCGATAATTTTTTTAATTGTGTCTCCTTTTGTAAATCACATCGCCACTAAAGCCGAAACTGAGGAAGAAAAGAAGGATGAAGATGAAGGAGAGGGTGAGGCTACCATAAAGGCTGCTTGATAATTATTCTGCGCGATACAACGTTAGATATAACTGCTGCCCAGCGCATTACCCAATCAACAGCCTATAGTATTGTCGGTAATAAGCTTGCACCCACAGCTTATACCTTTACTTCTTCTACATAGAGAAAAAGTACATTGCATTACATCTAAGGAAAATTGTCTGAAATTTCACATGCTAACTTAGCTGAGGAAGAAGAAAAGGAAGAGGCAAAAGAGGAGGAAGAGGAAAAAGGGGAGGTAGAGGAGGAGAAAGGGGATGAAGGCGCCGAAGTAGAAGGTGATGACAACGATCTTTAGATCGCGAAATATTGCAACTCCTTCTAAAAAATAATGAAACGAAAATTTGTTTTGTGGTGCAATCATTTAAATCGTTTATATTACTGAAATATGTAGTAAATCGTTTTCTCAACCATCTCTTATGCAAACAATAGAAGACGAAAAAGAGGAGGAAAAGGAGGAGGAAGATGACACAAAAGAAGGTGACAAGGGTCTCCTAATATGAATTAAGCAAAGACAAGCCTTTGATAGAGATGATCTCTAAAACCCTATTTAAATTTGAAATGCCTACAACCTACAAGAACGTTAGGTAAAATCGTTTTCTTAACACTGTTCATGCAAACAATAGAGGAGGAAAAGGAGGAGGAAAAAGAGGAGGAGGGAGACACAAAAGAAGGTGACAAATGTCTCAACGTGTGCTATTCTGCTATCCGCACAAATTATAAATGTTATGCATATGTATAAGTATAAATGTAAAAATATATTTTAAGTATACCCATCTATCTATGAGAATACTTTTGGCTCGATTTATTTTTTCAAACGTTTTAAAAAATGAGGTAAATAGTTTCCTAAACATTTTGCATGCGAGCAACAGATGAGGACAAAGGGGAAGACAAGGCAGATGAAGAAGAAACAAAAGGTGACAAACGTTTCCTGCATCACGATACTTGCAAACATTTATAGGCTGCGCAAACAACAACGTTTGACCTGACAGGGCAAAACAAAACGAGTTTAGACGCTTCTGTTGCAGATACGTATACGCTAGCAAAGTTGTACGATGCAAAATATTAACACTGCAAATTGAATTATCCAGACGAGGTAGACGAAGAAGAGGCAGAAGAGAAAGAAACAAAAACAGAGGAAGATGACACAAGAGAAGGCGATGGTAATCTTACAACCCTTACGAATATTTAGCCACGCATCGTCATGTGCGTGTTTAATGATATCTTCGCCATTTTGCGTTTTGCACAATTTTGCAAAGGAGAAGATGATTCACTTCATCAAGAACACAATACTGTTGAACGTTGATTCTTAATTCCAACTGTTCTTTCATAATTTTTACAACGCGTAGCCGAGGAACAAAAGGAGGAAGCTGACGAAGCAGAAGGTGACCTGTCCTTCAAAACATGGCAGTTTTCACATCTGCTCAAATTATAAATCTGCACGGGTTGAAAATGCAAGAGCTCTCAGCATTTCACAGCTCCGCTGATTAGTACAAGTACCACAGGCAGCAAATAGAATATTCAACAACCATTCTGCACGTAGCTGGAGCTTGATACCATGAACTACAGCTCTATCTTTTACGTGGTAATATAGCGCATGTTATCCCCACCCATACTTGTCTTTGGGTTCCCTCTTCAACTCAGCTGATCCTTCTTTACTCCAAAACACACAGATCGGCTCTTCAAAATTGAACTTCCGTCTTATACACCCTGTCCTCCATTTTTTCGGACCAGTCGCCTTGTACACATCATACATTCTACTGGTTGCTTGCTTAGCGCCATCTCACCGGAGCTATGTACATTGCACGTAAACAGTGCCACAGCGGTGTCAGTAGCATAACATATGATAATTTCTCCCGAAACTTGCCGTATAAAGTAACTTCTATGTTCTTTTGAAACGTAGATGGGGGCGATAAGGATGCAGAAGAGTCAGCTGAAGCTGATGGTGAGAATACCATTGTAAATGTAGCAGGTGTAACATCGGGTTATGGTTGGTATAGAGTGGTCCTTGTTTTATGGCTTGGATTCTCTGTCTCGGCGTTTGGTACTTATACTTTCTACATAAGATGGAGTCAGTCCATAAGGGTGACTTTTTACTGCTAAGCTGGGGCTTTTGGTCTGGTGTAGTCTCTAACAGGTGTTTGACAATAGTTGTAGTATTGGCTGGTTGGGGACTTCTTCTGCACACTGCTGCTTATAAGTCATTACTAAATACATGTAGCTTATAATTGGGCTTGGTCCGCAGTGAATGAGATGTTTAGATGTTTGTCTTAACTTTTATTCGACTTAGCTGCTGGAGAAGATGAGGAAGAAAAGGAGGATGAGAAGACGGGTAAGACAATATTCTAACCTATGTAAAGCTTGGCCAATGTGGGGATTACAAAGCTTGCAGTATCGCTTTCAAAACTTATAACGAAATGCAGAATCTCGCTCTCTTTTTCAGCAATTGAGAGACTTTAATTTAGTCAGTCCCAATGTGCCCCAAAATGACACACTAATTAAACAGACTAAGGAAAGGTAACTTATAGAACCTAAATCTGCTAATCGAACTCTTTGGTCTGTAATGATGAACAAATCGTCAATTTTTGATTTCAGATGATACCACCTGATAAAGGTTCTGGATCACCTATCAGCCCAAACATAACTCTACCAGTTATGACTAGTGTGTGAAGGCAGACCACGATTAGTTCAAGGCATTCTTACCCCTCTCCTCGTTGAGTTTCGCATTTATACAGTAGACCAATTGTTTGTTAAGCGGGAGTTAGTTGATATGCTAAAAGAAAAGTTAGGATTGTGATAATAGCTCAGATGACATGGAAGATTGATTCATACTTTATATAATGGAGTTGTATTTTTCGATCTTCAACGCATTCGTAGAAGAGGAGGAGAGTAAGGAGGAAGAGAGTAAAGACGAAAGTAAGGAGGAGGACAAAGTAGATGGTGCCGGTAAGGCTGCCAGAAAATTAGCTTGATATCTAAAAGCACAGAGCTTGAATAGCATTTATTAACCCCTAGTATTTAGCCAATGTTTTGATATTAGCCGGAATTTTTTTTAAGAAATATGTATGAGATATATCAACTCTAAATCTTATTCCTCGATCTCTTAATACATTCCTAGAAGAGGAACAGAAGGACGAAGACAAAAAAGATGAGGCCGGTAAGACTTCAGCCAAATTTGATATTAAGAACTTCTGTCTTTAAGAACAGAACAGAACGGTGACAAACTATCGGATTCTCTGACAGGTTTCATGTTCCGTATGGAAAAGTTTTTGCCTGTATGATTGTGTCAATGTCTTATCGTTTGGAATGACATTGTCTTTTCACGCATCACAGAAGATGTGAAAGAGGAAGAAACCAAAGAAGATGCACATGGTAAATTTGCATCTAGTTCTGGCCAATATCATTATGAAACTCTTTGATTTCAAAATATTCCAGTTGACATAGACAGAGATTCAGTAACACCCTTTAACGACCGCTTTGAAGTTTTCAATGACATGTTTTTATTCGTCACAGAAGATGAGAAAAAGAAAGATGAGAAAAAGGAAGAAGTGAAAGAGACCAAGGAAGATGCACATGGTAAACGTGTATCTCTTTCTGGCAATCAATTGATTATAACGTTTTCATTTACCTTGAACTACCAATTGATCTATCTCATCTAAAATTGTCACATTGAACCTTCGATTGGTATTTTCCTTTCATGTATCACAGAAGATGTGAAAGAGGAAGATAAGGAAGAAACAAAACAAGATGCACATGGTAAATTTGCATCTAGTTCTGGCCAATGTCATTATGAAACTCTTTAATTTCAAAATATTCCAGTTGACATAGACAGAGATTCAGTAACACCCTTTAACCACCGCTTTGAAGTTTTCAATGACATGTTTTTATTCGTCACAGAAGATGAGAAAAAGAAAGATGAGAAAAAGGAAGATGAGAAAAAGGAAGAAGTGAAAGAGACCAAGGAAGATGCACATGGTAAACGTGTATCTCTTTCTGGCAAACAATTGATTAACGTTTTCATTTACCCTGAACTATCAATTGATCTATCTCATCTAAAATCATGTTCCGTATGGAAAATTATTTGCCTATGTGTGAACTGATTGTGTCAATGTCTTATCGTTTGGAATGGCATTGTCTTTTCACGCATCACAGAAGATGTGAAAGAGGAAGATAAGGAAGAAACCAAAGAAGATGCACATGGTAAATTTGCATCTAGTTCTGGCCAGCATCATTATGAAACTCTTTAATTTCAAAATATTCCAGGTGACATAGACAGAGATTCAGTAATACCCTTTAACCACCGTTTTGAAGTTTTCAATGACATGTTTTTATTCGTCACAGAAGATGAGAAAAAGAAAGATGAGAAAAAGGAAGAAGTGAAAGAGACCAAGAAAGATGCACATGGTAAACGTGTATCTCTTTCTGGCAATCAATTGATTAACTTTTTCATTTACCTTGAACTATCAGTTGATCTTTCTCGTCTAAAATTGTCACATTGAACCTTTGATTGGTATTTTCCTTTCATGTATCACAGAAGATGTGAAAGAGGCGGATAAGGAGGAAACAAAGGAAGGTGCACATGGTAAACGTGCATCTCCTTCTGGCAATTCATTATTGAAAGTATTTTATTCATTACTAGAAAAGATTCATTGATGTACATTACCTAAATTCAATGTTGTGGACATTGGTCACATTGGTCAGTTCTAGAATGATGTTGTTTTTTCCATACACAGAAGATGACAAAAAGGAAGATGAGAAAAAGGAGGATAAGCAAGATACAAAGAAAGATGCACACGGTAAACGTGTATCTTATTCTGGCACATCATTATTGGATTTATCGGGCTAAAACAGTTCCTCCAATTCAGAAGAGATGAAATGATGTGCTTAAATCAAATGTTTTATCTTCCTGTTGTGGAGTTTCGATTGACATTGCCTTTCTATCACAGAAGATGAGAAAAAGGAAGCTAAGGAAGAATCAAAGGAAGATGCACACGGTAAACGTGCATCTCATTCTATCAAATCATTGCTTAATCTATATAGAACCTAATTCTTTTCTTCGGCATCGACAGAAATTGAGAAATACCAGTAAATGATCGATCTAAATTTTGGTCACCGTTCTGAACGCTCAAATGACATTTTCTTATGTACATCACAGAAGATGAGAAAGATGAGAAAAAGGATGATAAGGAAGAATCAAAGGAAGATGCACACGGTAAACGTGCATCTCACTCTATCAAACCATTGTTTGATTTATCAAGAACGAAATGCTTTTCTTAGGTATCGACAGAAATTGAAAAATACCACAAAACTACCGATCTAAACTTTGGTCACCGTTCTGAACGCTCAAATGATATTTTCTTTATGTACATCACAGAAGATGAGAAAGATGAGGAAAAGGAGGATAAGGGGGATAAGGAAGAAACGAAGGATGAAGCACATGGTAATTTCCTTAAAATTATTGTGCAGCTTTGTCAGTCTTCCGGCCTTTGTTTTCTCGACAAATTGATAAAGTAGCAAAACCGCTACAGTAGATTTTAGATCCCGTGTTCTATCAGCTATGAAGTAGTTGAGGAAATCCCCGCGATACTTTTGACTCTTAGTAATAAATATTGCAGGAGCTGATTGTCGAGTTTGTCTGACGGGAGTTGCCTTTCTTTCTGTTCTTTTATTAACAAGGACTGAAGTCTATTCATGTTTAGCTTACTTTTCGCACGAGAGATGACTTTGTCAAATCTGCTCATTGTTTACAATTTAGCCGAGCCAGCAGCTGAGGAAAAAGCTGACAAAACTGAAGAACACGGTAAGATTCCGTGGTTCATTGGCATTGGCTCGGCTTTCATTAGGCTTTGATTATTTGTTGTACTCGACCAAATACCACCTTTGGGAACATGTAAAAAATAGGGATGAAAATGATAATATGTGTTAGCATTGCTAGTGAGAGATCATTTTCATGGGCACCATACATTAAAGTAATTATAGAGTTGAACTTCCATTGGAAGGTGATTATTCGGCCTGAAAGAATTCTTTGCTAATTTCTAACACAGATGAGCTTGAGGACGGAGACGATAAAGTCAATGGTCACGGTAAGCATAGTGGGCCTACAGAAATGATCACTAGATCACTATAGATGACACAAGCCTTGTCCATAAACGCCGCTGTCAGTTCTATAATGCTTGCATCCATCAGAACTGGTATGACTTGTGATGTATAAAGGCAGACCAGACGTTCTGGCGCCACACGTCGCGACGCAGACACAAACTTCTCACCAGAGACCATTTAATAACCGTGCCATACCCTGCAGATTGTCTGACCCTCCATTTATTACTACCGGCAGGGATTCCGTAATACACTTATATCGCCGTGTTCAAGTTCGGGTCGCAAATGTAATATTTTACATTGTCTAGGGCTGGGGACGCATTGTTCTGAACATTACATTCTATATCATGTTCCCCCACTGGCGACATTATCGTGAAAGATTTCTTTGATCTTTTTTCTGCAACCAAAGACGATAAGGAGGACGCCAAGGACGACGATGCCGAAGGTGACTGAAAGACTATGTTTTTTTGCTATCGTGAAAATGCGGGCAAAACAAGAAAACAATATTGGAACAACATGCTTCATATCACAAACTACTGTCCCTTACTAGGGTATGAGCTTTGGGCCCTGTTCAAATATTAGACGTATATATTCTACTAGTAAGTTAAAAAGGTTTTGTCCTTTCGTAGCGTGAATAGCACTTTGATAATCAAATAGGTACCAACATACCTTCCTATTGTTCCCTGCTCTCCTAGCGGAAAAAGATGACGACACAAAGGTTGACGGAGATGGTAAGACTGACCCTATTCGTTGACTTCGTTAGTGAAGTCCTGCTTTAAAACTTTCAAAACTCTCATATGTCCTTAATACCAGATATCAATAGCCCGAGTGCTCTCCAATAATGTTTGCAATAGATTATATAACCATTTGCCAGATCAGGGTGAGATTCATCATCTAAATGCCAAGTAGTTGTTTACGTTACCAGTTCTAGATATTCTAGTGAGCTACAGAGATCCCTGTTTTATAGATACAGCAACAGCAGCAGTTCCACGCCCATAGCAGTAGCAACAGTTGTAGTAGTGGCAACCGCAGCAGTAGTTGTAGTGTTGATAGTAGTAGTGAAGCGACGATGATAGCTTACACACCCCCACACCCCCAATATAGCAGTTTTAGAGCAATTTTTATTTGATGCCAATGCGTAAGTCATTATAGGTTATGGAAGTGAAGATTAGGCTCTATCTTTGAACGTAGTTATTTTATGTTTCACGCCTAGCTAGTTATCAATAAAGTCATATTCAATATTGAGAAGCTACCAATGTCAATCCGTGATGGTTGTTAGGTTTATGTATCCCTTTATCCCCCTCAGACGACAAGGGTGAAGACAAAGTAGATGGCCACGGTAAGACCTTGTACCCTTCAATGCCCTATTGTTGTGCCAAACAAATGGACGTTAGAAACCCACATAACTGAAATTCTGTTTTAAAAAAGGTCGCGAGCTTGACCTATCGGTGATGATAACCAATCCTGCATTGCACTTTGCCGGATTTATCATTTTAGTGCACACGGAAAATGCACATAAAGCCCAAATTCCCTACGTTCTTTTTAAACTTTATCAAGACTTGTGGGAAGGCTATGTCCCTGCGGATCGAGCTGTGACATCTTTCCCATTTTTATCTCGAATTTTTCTTCATGCAACATAAGACGAGTCTGAAGAAGCCGATAAGGAAGATGAGGGTAAGACGTGTTCTGATTAATGTCCTTCTCACAGATATTGCTTCTTCACCCTAAGAAGCTTGGGTAGCTTCCTTTTTGAGCAAAGGTGCCACTTTCCCTTAACTCATACTTTCCTTTGATCGGTTCTCTTTTGAACCACTGTGCCACATGCATGCTTCTTTCCACCCTATAGCCTTCCTCTGCAAGAGTGGACAATCATGGCCAACAAGCTTCTTCCCATCCATACGTTAGCTCTCTTCTTTGTTGATCCCTGTTTTTGCTGCTTGACCTCTCCTCACAGAGGAAATATAGAAGAAAAGCATGGTAAACTTTGCAATACCAACGGAAACATTGTGTTTCTGTTGGTAACATATTGATATATTGACCTACTTTCTCACTACCTTTGCTTTTCTGTACCATACTCGATGATACATTTATGCCACATTTCCTTTTCAGTCTATTAGAATCTGACTCCTGTATGCTTAGCGCTACTGTACCTGTACTCACGCATATGTTGTTTATCTCTCTGCTTGAGACCACCGCTTCGTTTGTTTGTTTTTGGAGCACAGTAATTCCATCTAACATGGAGAAAGAGGTGCCATAACTTGAAGAGGAGGTTATCGTTATGGCGGGTTCTGCTTTGCTAACACAGAAGTGCCCTTCTGACAGAAAAGCACATTGCAACGAGCCAGCAATACGCTGCTATACAGACCGCTGTTCTACAGCTTTGACACGTGTGATTTCGCTTGGCCTGCACCATTTATTACATGTGTTTGATATGTATTTTTGTTGTATATGTTTCTCATCTATAGACTTGTTTTTATACAATGTTTTCTGAATGATATATTTCACACACAAAGATTGTTATATACTGATATGTTTTAATGTACACTTTTCCGTTTGTCTCTCTTCGAGAAGAACCTTTATTAAACAGTAGTACGACAAATATTTCAAAGAATTGGGTCGAAAATTCGGATATTGGATAAATTATATGAAGACAAAAGTGAACTTGAAGAATTGGACTGAAAATAAGACGAAATTGAACACTTTTCGAAACAGGAAGAAGCTTGAAAGAGGTTGTTGACAGCCAGGAGAGATCGCCCGCCAAATCATCGTCTGCCCCCCACGCCGCAGTCGTCACCAAGACCATCACAAAAACCATCGTTCAGTCCGTGCCCAAGCTCATTGGTGGAGGTAAGTGTGACGTACACATCACGTGATTGTTGTTTCTCCTTAGTTGATTAGCCCTTGATTAGAAAGTTTCTCTTAATTTAAACTTTTCTTGTGTGTGTTGTAGTATTATAATAGTACGTGGATGGACCTGGTGCTTTTAAGGTAAGAGCTGGATGTCAGTCTATGGCTGTAATCTCCCAACTTTTCTGGAACTTTATCCACAACGACCCGTATGAGGATGTCCAAAGATAGCAAACAATTAAACTTCCCCCTGTCTTTACTTCTTAGCTAAGAAGCCGCTGGTATATTTTGCTTGACGTCTTTGGAACTATTCCAATTGTAGAAAGCAAAATCTTAAAGCATTTTTTTCGTTGCATTTTCTGTTTGGCGCGGTGACGGATATATGCGTACGTATGAAGAAACGTTAAATCTTTTATTGAAAAATGTAGGAAGGGCAGACGACTTCGCAATTGTTTCTGACGTTTCCTCTGTCCATGTAAATTGCTATTGAGCGCACCGTTTATCATGCATTATTTGGTTACTAATTCGTATTGGCATTCTCTGCTTCTAATTCAATACCTTTTGAAAGAATACCTGAGAGGAAAGTGTCAGAGTTGATAAAATGACATAGACGTACATGTGACGTTGTGACAGTCCAGGTTGTGCGTGACTATTTGTTGTGTGGTCTTCGTTAATGACTTGAATTGGACCAGAAAGATGCTGCGTTTGCATATTCGCCCTTCAAGTGACTTTGTACATAATTGATGGGTATTGAGTGTATTTTCTGTCCCCAGCGGACTTAAGGCGTGCAGATAGAGCCTACCGTAAACTGCTACCTACAGGTACAGCCTGAGAAACTGTCATGACATCAGCCACGCGGCAATGAAAGGCAGCATTAACATCCACCGTTAATCGTACATACAATCATGACGATCACGATATGACTTCAAATTGAAGTTCATGATGTAATGATATCGTAATAATTGTTAGCATTATACAAAAAAGGGATTACTTACAAACGTGGAACCAACTGTGAAAGAGGATGAGGCAGGACGGGACGCATGATGATGTGCAAATTTCTGTAGATGGGGAGGGGTGGCCTTGTTTAAGTATCGTCTTACAGTGGATTTATTTATTTAACACAACATTGGAAACTTAATCAGAATGGATTAGAGTCAGAGCATCACAAGATTGTCTCCGCGCTGTAGGACCTGGTGTTTATTCAACTGCCCACTTCAAAACCATGTTTTGGGGTCGACTAGGGATTTAGAGGCACTGAATCCACCGCCGAATAAGCCCTAATTATGCAGCACCCATTTGATGGGATTTCTCTGACCAACATATCGGTAAAACCCAATCAACAGAGCAAATTAAAACTTCATTAGGTTGAATCATCAAGGAATGGATAAACATCAAGCCCTCTCGTTCAATTGATAGCTGCTGACAGAGAGAGATGGACTGGCACGTGAAGTTTAGTCCTACCCTCGTATCGCCAACATGATCTGCCAAACCATTCCTAGTCTACGTGATAGCTCTGTCCTGCCAAGAAATGCAAATAATGTGAAGTGCAGATAAGTCACCAGATTAAATTGAGTAGCCGTAGACTGTCTTGAAATAGAGCAAGGGGAATAGGACATTAGTCTTTTTCCAGACTGCACGTCCATGAATTGAAGTGAATACGGTCCACAACCAACTAGGCTCTTGCATCATTATATGGTCTTTGTCATCGCCAGACCGGTACCGTCCAAGTTATCCCAGCAAGTGCACACAACAAGAGGAGCCGATTGTTTAGGGCAACATACAAAATTCATGGCTGCCCCCTTCCCCCCATTACTGCGAGGATAGTCTGTAAATGCTGGTTTAGTTTCATCTCAGACGAGATTTTTATCGTGGTGTCACGTCTTTGACTTCCTCATGGGATCAGACCAAACCTGTCTAAATATTTGCCCCATGTGTGAATCACATCGATATTTCGGGAGGGCAGGTTCTGAAAAATATTTACCTTGACTCGGCGTTTCGACTGCCTTCTTGTGAGACCGCGTGGAACTCGATTGGTCTTGTTGCGAACGCGAAGGAATGTTGGCAGAGAGGGAGGGAGGGGTGGTTCGGTGTCGGGCTGAGAGATTGCTTTTGAAATACTAAGTGCATTTAATTTGTCTGGCCCTTTCAAAGGGGTGTGTGTCTGCGAACCGTATTCATTACGCAACAAATGTTTCTATTAGCTTCTCAAGGATAACGTAACGCCCTCAGGAAGTTTCAGACTCTCATGTCTTCATGTTGACAGCTATGTCACGTTATGCAACAGAGGAATGTTCGAAAGTACACTTTCTTAGATTCTTTCATTTATCGAGCGCAAAGCATCCTTGGTATATATTATTGGGGTGGAGCCGGGTTTATGGTAACCGTTATATATATAAACTAAGCTGTCTGGCGGGTTGTTTATTACAAGGTGTAAGTTGCTCTTCCTAATACTGGACATTTAATCGCCCAAGTGTGGAAAATAAGACGATAAGACGAGACCTTGGCATGGCGAACGTGTTTCTTCGCCACATCCGGGAAGTTGAATTACGAATGTTTGGCCTGAGTATGCGTATGAAGTTTACAGATTCAACACACGCTTTCTTGGAAATGACTTCCAGATGTAACATTAGCATTCTCTTTAAAAAAAACGACAATGCACAATCCGGATGTTCAAAATCTTATTTGCTCATGATGTTCAAATTCGCCCATTCAGTACATTCACATTAAGCAAATTGAAGTTCACATTCAATGTCATACCCCAATGAACCCATTACTGTAATGACCTCTCTCAAAATTGTGTTCTGTCTGTTTGGGTCGCTGTATACGTGACGCAGTAAAACAATGGCGGCAGCATCCTGGTAGTGTTGAGATCTAATGAGACTGTGAGAGTATAAAATTGAACATGAGACGAAATCAAAAAGGGCGTTTCGTGACTGAAAACTTCGAAGGATCACTGATTGAAAAGACAGTCGCCCTGCTGTTCCATCTGTCATGATTCCTGGCTTAAATCCAGTCAAAGAAATACCCCCATGTCCGCGGAACCTAACACAGACAGATATACAGACGGTAAAGCACACGCAAGGGGTTATCGACAAACCGTGAACTTCAATCGAAATTTGAAAAATGCTAATTGCTAATCCAATCATGAGTCCGACGGGACGTCTGTGATACATGGGGTGTATTTTAGGGGAGTGTACGTGGATGTCTGGCGGGATCAAAGCACTCTTCCGCCGAAGTATTCGTTGTTTCTGGCAGAGTCATTGAATGACAGATTTAGACTTCATTGCCATAATATAAATAGAGGCTTGTAGTTAGAAAGCCAGGTTGGTTTTGAGAGATGCCGTTTGAAGGGCATATGCATTATTTTAGATCATCGCTGCTATTTCCTACTGTGCCACTTTCGAAAGTCTTGAGAAAATCCGCCATGTTTGAGAGGTACAAGTTTGATCTACCCGGGAAAGTTTCACTCAAATATTTCTGTTTTATTTCCTAGGCCAAACGAAGTAACCTATGTGTAATACCCTGTATTTGTTATGTGGAGGAAGACGATTCTGAGTCTTTAAGACCCTTTAATATCGGTGCAAATATAAAATACTTCTGGATAGAAATGTCATGTGTGTGTTACTGCCATTGGCCTCCTTTATTAGACAACTGATTCAAATGTTCTGAGCTACTCTTATCATTTTGGGTTTCCTCCAAGATACAACCATGAAAGTGTCGGTCACATCAACTAGAGTTCCTATCAGGTGTAAGAGTATTTCTCCTTTCCGGTAAATCCTATATTTCCCATGTCTATTAGTGCGGCGGGTTGGGTACCATGGCACCAAAGTCACCTCACGTCCCTGTATAATCCTCCCTTAAGTATCCAGCCCTATATTTTGCTGGGTTGTATTGCGCTTCCTAGCTACTTAACCCGTTTCCTTCCACGCCGGGAAGCACTTAGTATTCTGGGAGAGGCTCTCTCTGGTAGTGACAGTGACGAATGCGGTCTCGTGTGGAAAATCAGCTAACCCGGTCACCAGGGCTGTGGACTGGCTTCCCTCTCTACTTTAAGCTTCTATCCCCGGTTCGACTTGCCAACTAAGCCCACTTGGTGATTTTAAAACAATTAACAATCCTGTTGCTCCTGGTCTTCCTCCTGGGGGCTGCGAGAAAATTTCCTCGGGGGCCAGTGAGTCTTGGTGCCGAAGAGCTGGCCCGTGTAAGCCCTGGCAACTGTTAGGATTCCAGTGTAGCGCCCTATTTACTAAACTCGCACAAGCCATGGAGTCATCGGATCTACCCACAAATCTCACGTTTTCTGCCCATTCGATCGGATGGAATTGGAGGCAGTTTACATGAATAGGCAATTATGACTCAATACCTTGCCATCTTGGATATCTGCTATTCGATTAGGCTACTCCTCGGGCAGGTGGTTGTTCGAAATCGGATCGGGGATGGCGATCATTGAGGTGTGCATTGAGTCCACCTTCTTGACCTGCTATACATGGTTGGGCGCAGCTGATACATAGGCGTTTTGAAAGAGGCAGTGGAAAGGGAATTGCAAGTACAATTTGTGGCCCTGGGCTACCATTGATGGCTGGTAATAAAAAATATTATCGGTTTATTTTTGCTGCACTGCTCGGCAGGTAAGTGGGGCTCGAGCCTCCTGTGGATTGCTAATCAGGCCATAAAGGGACTGTTGTATATGGAAGGATGCAATTCAAGAGAATGAGATGGCTTGATGGAGAGAACGACTGCAACACCGTGATTAGTGCACATGTATATGCATGACCACGCTGGAGGGGTCACTGAACCAAAGTGAGCTGAGTTTGCCCTTCACACGCCGCCATATTGGCCCATCCTGGCATAAGCATGTTGTCGGACATGCACGTCCTGACAGGGGTGACCCAGAAGGGGGCCCGCCGTCCCCTGTCCGTGGTGCTGCATAGTTGTCAATCTTCCCATCTGTCCGACCACGCCCATCATCTGCCTGGCCGCAGGCTCTCAGGCCACATCCAAAATGTCGATTCCCAAAATTGACCACGCGCGCACATACATGTACATATTGTTATCAGGGTCTGGCGGTTTGCGCTTCGTGCCAAAACCTTCTGCCGCATTGCACCACAAGTTCGGGCCGTAAAACATCCTGGCGGGGCGGTGAGAAATGGGGGATCGCCGGGGTCACGTGGAGAGCTGGGAGGATATCGAGCGGCCATGCTTAGGGTGATGACAAGGTCACGACTTCTGCGACCTTTCCACGGGGTCCTCCCCGACCCCATTACAAACGTACGGACCCTGCTGTACAGACATGTAAGCCAGAATAGGCCAAACCGTTCTCCATGGCAGTTTCCCATAGCCCAGAACTGGTCACGTATGCAGATCTAAAATAGCGATCGATCCCAGCAAGTCTTTATCTGAAGAGAGACATGATGCGTGGCTGCCATTTTCATTTCCTTTAGAAGGATCGCCGGGGCCACTGACCCGCACGAGATGGTGCGGTACTTATAAAACGAATGTCTGACATAGATTTTCGGCATAGCTTTAACGTTAATGACGATAAAGATGAGGACTTTTAAAGCAACAGTTCCTATTTGTACCATCACCGAAGGACGTGCCAAATGTAACGTTGGGCTCTGATTAATTACAATTCATCCAAATTTATTTCGGTAAAAAGAGAAGGAATCTTAACCCCACTGGCAAAAAAAGATACAGTCATAGTTCTTCAGAACCCCTTCCTCCGTCTATGTTTGCATTTTACCCCTATTTGTTTGTCGTACATTTTTTCATTCCCCGTTCCATCCACTACTGTACTATGTTTATCTTGCTATACTGTGCACGTACTGTGGCCACATGGTAATAGCGTCCCGTGCGGAACTTAATTGAACTGCATGTCTGCAACTCATTATGCGTCTGTGGCTCCCCGCATATACATTATCAATTTCCTTGCATGGACGTTAAAGCTTTTAGACATGGACAAAGTTAACGATGTCTTTGATAGTTTGATTTCATGAAACCAATGCGTAATTTGCGCCTACGTAATCAAGCTTTGAGTCTTGTCCTGAAGAAAGGTCTTCAAAAGTTTAGTTTCGTTCAATCAGTACTTGTCGTAATGCCTATATTAGGGATGACAACTGTAGATCACAGCCATTAAACGGGAAAAGAACTTTTCTCTGTTCACAGACACTGTTCTTTTCCCATTCTGGGAACTTGTGTATTTGGATTTCAAAATCTATTCACCAATTTTCATCAAACGATCGTTGTTTTGACATTGTATCGGCTTTTAGAGAGAACTAGTTTATTGCAAACATTGTTTTATTTTTCAGGACAAGACGTTGAAACAAGAGTGCATGTTGTTTAGACACGTTCATCGAGGCACTATTGCTTACGCATTCTTCTATGTTCCCTATGCCTGTACCCAGGATGGACACTACTGTTCAAGGCCGTCTCAGAGACCGGTGGACCCGTGTTCTCTCACTGGGAGACCGAGGGCAAGACCAACGAGCCCACAGGCGAGCCCGTGCGGTTGGACGTTGCCGACCCCTACCGTTACAAGAGCAGTATCATCGACAACTGGGAACAATACAGTATACAGGAGGTAAACCTTACTTTGAGCATTGAATGAGTTTCTTCCAAGGTCTACCACAGCTTTAGAGGTTCTCAGGTTTTCTGGGCTATCTATTGCATACACGTGGAGGCTCGTTAAAGAGAAAACAACAGCAAGTTAATGTCATAAGTATCAATATGAAAGGCGTTTGCGAACAAAAGGACATAAGTAATTGTGCTTTTCTAATTAACAAACCAAACAACTAGGCAAATAAACACATAACCATTCAACCATCATCAAAAACATCATCAGAAAGTCTTCTTCTCGTGATTACTGTTCCAGGTAGTGTGACATCCAACATTTGTTGCAAATAAACCAATGAATGAAGAGATATTTGGAAGAATTCAGCTTATAAATTTCTAAGATTGTACAATGAAAACCTATTGGACAAAACTATCCTGACAATCGGTATTAACCGCATGAACCTTTCCTCCCGTCCCAGGTCAAAGTGGTGCTGTACAAGGATAACGAGGAGGTGCTGGTTCTGCGCTTTGACGCCGAGGGAACCAACAAGTCTGACTGGTACAGCCAGGACCGTCTGATCGAGTCTCCCTTCATCGATCTCTCTCCAGACAAGAAGGCCAACGGCTTCTCCTTCCAGGGACAGAGAGACGGCAAGATCGCCAGGTAACACTTTCAGTTTTCACCAGCCTGGTACCAGCTTCCTGGGATCTCCCTTGGTACTGGGAATGTGACTCACTAGCCGAGGTCTTTAAGCACACTTCGGATAATCTTCTTACGGTGAACTAGGGAAAATAGTTGTGTGGGTTATACAGTTGTTTATTGCACAACCAGAAGCATCAACCTGTCAACATTTTGATAGTCCTCCTACCTTCCTCAGGGTAATAATGACTGTATATACTTCCGACTGCTAGGTGGCGCTTCAGTGAGAAGAATGCGGTCCTAGATGTGGCTAAGCTCATTATTTTTTTTATTGGTATACATATAAGACAAGACACAGTGGTAAATGAACTCTAGCAAAGCTAATATTAACATTACCACTAGGACATTTGAAAATAAAATAAACAAAGGACAAAACAATGTGAGATCAAATAAGCTCATTACGGTTCATGGGTGGTGGAGCAGACTTTCCGATCAATAGACATTATCCATAGAACGGACTAGCAAGTTTTACGTTTGAGACTTAACAAATGTGCCTTTCCCCTTCATATCAGGACCATGTTCATCGATGGCGGTGTAGACCACGGGTGGTTCGTTGTCATCGACAAGCCAGACAACGCGCCTTGGGCCAAGAAGGCAGCTGTTCCCCACTTCCTGTATTCCACAACTGACCAGTGCGTCAACTGGAACGATGGTAAGTGCCGAACCCTGAATACAATTTCTACACTAAGCATTTCAGCACCAAGGACAGAGTAGAATGAATGGTCAAGTAGTATTGCCTATCCCCTGTCATGTAGTGCATGTACCTGTAATATCTTTACATTTAGAGTAGTTCACTTCACTGTCACCAAAAGACTGGGATAGTGTGAACAGGGGAACAAGATAAGGTTTCATTGTCAAGCACAGTGAGTATGCATGTTCTTCCATTAAATATGGTTAACGTAGCTTAACCAAACTGGATTTCTCAGCAAGATGGTCTTGTGACGTTTCAGGGATTTCCTTTTTTCTCATTCTCGTATTCTCTTTTCCAGCCGCAGACGTCGGGCAGGCTGACGTCTTGGCAATTTTCGCCCTCGGCTTCGGCGCAAATGACGAAGACGAGGAAGATTAGAAACCAAGTAAGTAGTCCCCAAAAGACCGTCAATATAAGAACGCTCCCTGCACGTTGTACCTAACAGTTCGTCCTGCTGCCTTATACTACTACTGTGCTGTACTACAACCAGGACAAATTTCAGTAAGTTTCAGTCAAATGATTACCAAACTTATCATGCAAGTGCATGTAAGCAAAGTCTTTCTACATTGCGATATGGATATACATGTTTGCTTATTAACTGATCAACACACAAGAAAAAGCAGATGAAATCCCTTAGACCATGAACATGCAGTATTCACTTGCATTCAGGATATATGATTATTAACACAACTAAAAGAGCCATACACAAGATTCAAGTCAAAACGTTGCTGAACATGGTAATGTTTTTCTTTCAGAACTGCAGTATTCACTTCAGAGATGCCACATGGGGGGATTGAAACAACAGCGACTGTAAAGGATTCAATGCTTGGGCTTCACAATGTTGCCAACAACAAGGAAACAAAACATTCTGACACAGCCATGACGACTTAAAAACCGTTACCAACAAAGCAGCTTAAGATTATACAATAGCAGCCATCACAAGCGTGATTCAGAGATAATGTACGGGAGGGAAACCGCCTTGTCTTCAGGAAATACTTCCAACAAACTCTTCACATAGTTGATTACTGCGTACACAATAGCGTAGACAACGTTTAGTTTAGGAGAACAAATGATGACTGTGACTCATGAGCCTTTCATGGGCGACCCCTTCAGACATAGGTTGGATTTGTTTCCTACAAAGGCTCGAAGGATGGAATTTCAACGGGGATATAAGAAATAACGACTGCAAACATCTTTACACGGGTCATGGTTGAAAAGAAAGTCCAAACGACAGCCAATTGTGACCAGAAGCTAACCTGACCACCTCTGCTAGCTTCCGATGCTCTGCTTATACTCGCTTGATCTCAATGCATGAGTAGTAGGTAGGTGGGCTAAAAAGTCGGCATTTCAAAACTTTGTCATTATTCGTGTTGATATTCTACACTGATATCGGAGGGTAGAAGGGTGGCCTTAACGAGAACGCCAGTGAGACATTACGTGGGAAGGTTGTGTAGAGATGCAGCTATGAAGCAGAAGGATGACGGTTTGTAAATTTGAAACGATAGGAACAATCAACAAGACGGCTTTCCTCCTGTATAGTTTCCTGGCATTGCATCAACACAGAAAGCTTGCTGATATTATAATACTTACGACAAAAAAGTAGTCAATGCTTTTATAGACTCCACACAAGTGCAAGACAGATTTCTATGCTGTAGAACAAATATAGGAACCCTTGCTGTAAGGAAACCGCTGATGTAGAGTGTCAGGTAAAAGAAGCAAGAATCTCTGAATCATGATAGGACAGGGACTCAATGTTAAAGAAACTCTTCCAAAGTGAGGAATTTTCAGGTGCAGCTGCTTTCAAGTGTGGTGCTGGTTAAGTAAATACCAACAACGTAAAGAGAAAAGTCAACTAGACTTCACTGCCTTATAAAATGTATGCTCCTTTTCCTTGGCGAGTCCCGTTAGTCCTGCGGTATCTGGCACGTGTGGATTTCTTTTGTTGTGCCTTTTTACAAGTAGCATGCTAGAACCACTACCCTGAAACAGGGGGAACAAGTGACAAATAAATGAACAATAATAAATGATAAAAATGGAATTGTAATTATGGCAATAGTAGCTTTTTTGCGTACTGGAGTCAATCAGAAACAAATGTTGTAGCTCTGTAGTCATGTTTATCATTAGACATTAGAAGTAATAGTGTAACTAACATTTTCATTGAGACTCTAAACTAATGATTGGCTTGCACAGTGCCGTTCGGTTATATTTGCAAGGTGATAGCCTGTACCTGCCTGTCATATCTGATGTAGACTTGCTGCTCGCTGCATTGCCAATTTGGGCTACCTACCTGGCAAGTATAGCAGGGGGTACTGCAAGCTAGTATTCCCATCAATGACAATACTATAATTCATCTTCACTGGGTCCAGATTGCAACCAATGCAAGGATGTAATACTAATAATAATCTACTGCAAACGACATTCAATGAATGTACCAATTTACTCAGATCTCTCTGTGCAGTGTCTCGGTGAAAATAAACGTGTCGTACTGGATAACACCTCACCTCGTTCATGTGTTTATTTCTGTGCCATGTCATTTCTTCTGTGTGAGGCACTTTCAGCGTAAGGCACTGACAGAATGGCATCGAAAATCATTGGATGTGTTTGTCTAGGTGTGCATGTTTATGTTCGTGTGCTGATGTCACTGTGTGAGTGTGTGTTGTGTTGTGTGCATGTTTTTGTACACGTGATTGTGTAGTCTGTGTGGAAACATACAAATTTGTAAGAAACTGTCAAACTCCCTGCACTTATATTATGGTATCATGGGAATATCTAAGAAATAGTCAGGCTATAGGTACTTCCTTTGATTTGAGCAACCCTCAAATGACAATTGAGCAGACCTGACGAACGAACCAAGATGTTTATGAACACATCCAACAACGGGGACTTCTACAGCAAGCATTTAAATGCTACACCTCAAGAATATTTGGTCAAAGGAAACATGTACCATGGAGCAGTCTTATATGTGGCATGGTGGTGAGGGTTGACTCAGAATATAGAGGTTGAACTGTCTGAGCAGATCCCAATGCCGTGTCCTGGGGAAAGGCATAATCTCCAGCCAGATTTACCGGTGCAATAAGATAGTATCAAAGTTGGCCAAGGAGTCTTGCCCAGCTGACCCCCATTGGCCAGCTTTGATACTTCCAATCTTATGGCACCAGTAAATCTGCCTGGAGAGTAGAAAGGCACTTTATATCAATTCAAAAACTAGTGAAACTGAAATGAGTGCCTAGCTTTGATTATGGTCATGACTAGAACGTAAATCAGAGAATAGCCACACCTCAAGCAACTTTAAGAACCTGACACACTTATTTATAAAAGTAGGGGTCGTTCTGGTGTGAGTGGATCAAATCTTGATAGACAATGTAACAGGCTATGTCAACAAAGAATTGTGAAAAATAAAGCCAACAAGCTGCCGTAAGATACAGCGAAGTCAAAGATTGAGTACAATCTGCATTTCTGGTGTAATCTCTCGTTTATTCACTGATCAGTTGTACATGACGACTGAATTATCTACATACATCCCATCTGTTCTACCCACATTCCTAAATGGTTGTCTTCTGGCAATACAAAGATGCATGGATAACGTGTGACTGTGACTAAAATGACACCAGGTCATGTTTCAGAACTAACGTTTAGAACTTAACGTGAAATGTACAAGTATAAACCAACACTGCGTGAGTGACACAATACACAATCTGAGATAAAACAAGGAAAGTTACTAAAATAAGATCTGTTGACCCGTTGATCAGAAGATGGTGTGGTCCCTCATGAAGGTAACACACATGAACTAAAACAAAACACATTGATAAATAAAACTGCCTCCACTCGAGACATTACCACAAAACGACATGGTATGGCCATTTGTAAACATTAAACATTAAGCCAAAATAGAGCCTTTTTGAGTTTGAATCAATCATACTCTGTTGATACGTCTGAAAGTGTCACTGTTGCTGAAATACTGTGCTGTGCTGAAGGCATAACCCGAACTGTTACTGAAGATACACTGTACATAAACTAAGTCAACAACAATATAACAGGAACAAACCGTTTCTTTCAGTTTCAAATGAATCCCATCTTTGAGTAGAAAAGGGAGACACCAGAAACTTCCTGTGACATTTGATCCACTGCTCACTGGGTCATGTGACACAACCTGTTTAGAGTCATGTCATAGATGCATTGGATTCATTCCTTGAGAATGATGTGTTAAAAAAAACCTCAAAAGTTTGGATAGGTCTAATCCTTTAAGCTGGGAGTTTCAATTAAAGGGTTTTCTTGATAATTGAATTATACAAACAATGATGAAGTGAAGTGAATATATGTACTTTGGTCAAATTTGTGTTGGCATTTACTTTGCCAGTTGGATGTAATCTTAGGTAAACACTGAGAAAAACTATTCTTTAAAATAAGCGTACACAATATGAAGATCAAACACTTCATCACAAGCTAAACACACACAGAAACTATTTCACTTTATACAATGTAATAAAATACATGTACATTCTTCACATAATAAACATTGATTTACATGACTACTTAGTGAATACACCATACATTCTCACAGACAAGAATACTGAAATAGTCTGTACAAATTTCATTGTCATACTGTACAAAAATAAATACTTCTATTGTTCTTTATTTAATATGAACAATACATGTGCTTCGCCTTGTTTCCAAGCAAAGGGGCTCTTGAGCATGCAATATGTCTACAAGATGTGGCTATATTTTTAATATTTAGAAAATACATATGACGGATTCTACATGACGTTGCTGATTTTGATATATGTGTAATAAAACAGCCTATTATTGCATGTTCAAGAGCCATGAGACCCAAAGAGCCCAAACACCACATTGCCATTATACCATGATGCCCACACCTATATGTAATGATTTGCTTCAACAAATCCATATCTTCAATACTGGTCAGAACCCAGAAACAAAGATCTGCAGTGATACTTCCTCCAGAATGAGGTACTTTCTAGTGTCATCATGTTGATAAAGGTTGATCTTATGTAAAGAGATACATGTTAAGGTTTACAGAAAAAGAAACTTCACTTCCATCAGAAGCGTAATCTTTTGGAATGAAAATAAGATAATTTTACTGCTCCCTAAATTGTCATATTTGGTGTGCGCATGGAGAGGAATGTAAAGTTGCTGTAACATTGATTTTGTTTGGCTTCAGAGTCACAGCGACGATGACATTGAACTTTACATTCCTCTTTGTTCTGGTTTGGCAAGCACCTTTTTATGGCTCCCATTGCATGTTGGGAGACAAAGGGCACTATGGGTAGGTTAGGAAGCAAACAACAGCTTTACCATTTCCAGGATAATGCATAAACAATGTGCATGTATAACATTAAATCCAGGTCATGTTGTAATGGTTTTGTTTACACCCTGAGATGCCCACAATGCTCTGCATCTCCCAGCATGCAATGGGATCTGTGAAAAGGTCAGTGATCTTAAGTTACAAGTCCAGCATGTCATCTCCATGGAGGATAGCCATAGCTGTACCTGTAGCCGTTGTAGGTGGTGTTTGGGGGCTGGGCCTCTACCTTGACTTGGAAAGGGCGTGCTAGTCAATCTAGCGATATGACGTCCGGCTGTCCCGTACTGTGCGAGCGACTGCTGCTGCCACCACTGCTGCTGCTCAGGGGGTCCAGGTACAGCGACTGGCCAAACTGCAACGGGGAAAAAGGTGGAGTCAAACACAACTGCTGCACTTTGATAACTTATAAAGAGCAAAGTGCTATACTTTTTGTGATTTTTCTTGATTTACCCTGCGGGTATTCCATGATACACTTATCTACCAAACACTGTGAGGAAGGAAGGTAGGTTTCTGGTCCATAACATTCTGGTCCAGAGAAACAGAGACCAAACTTGTACCATAACAAGTTAGACCCTATTATCAAAATGTTATAGATGTGGTGAACGGATTCCTTCAGCGGAAAATTGTCATAATTGTATGATGATTTATATTTTTTAATCTCAAAAGCAAAAGTATATACAATATTTTCATTTTTCAAGCACTACATTTTTATCTTTGCCATAAGATTCTAAAAATTTATGTGCCAGTAACAAATGAATGTCCACAACAGGACAAGATACAGAGATTACATCTGGACATTCTGAGTGACATCCATCACTCTTCTTCAGTGTTACTAGAATGTAAGATACTGAAAAAGAATGATTGATATCACTCTGAAGGTCCGTAAGAAATCTCTGAATCTTATCCAGCTGTAAAGATTGATTTATCTGAAGATATTCTTTACCTGGATGTCTATCCTTCATCAACATATGCACCAGAGTTTACATTTGTAGTTTGTTCAGGTACAGAATGATATACTTTACTTGACCTGTATCTATACAATTTACAGGTACACTGTTCCTATACACAGTCCTATTGGGAACGTTAAAAATAATAGTGAACATGAATGCATTGTGCAAATATAGCTAGATGTAGTGATCTTGTGGACTGCATGTGACACAGAAAGCCAGCTTATTATGTACAGACATTGCCAGCCACCAGCACATCAAACAAGCCACGTCTGCACTGCTGCGAAATCACAGGGCACAACTTGGTGGCAGTCAACCAACAAGCAATAGTAGGTCACTCATAGCTTCCTCTTGTAGCGTCCCTTAAAGATGTTGGTGTGTAACATAATCTACATGTAACCTAAGAGGTGACAGATGGTCTCAGGATCATCTGAAGACAAAAGTTATTGGGACTCGGAGTGTACTCGTAAGTTGTAGAGTCAAACTTCTCCCATCAAGAGTACCGATTTGTTAACAACGGACAATCCTGAGATACTCCTGCCACTTGTACATGTAGTAGGCTAGGTTACACACTGCCATCCCCAAAGAAAGCTAGAGGAGGACACTGTGGATGACCTACTAGCCTCTATTTCCATAGGTTGCACCCTGTGAAAATAAGCAAGCTGATGGACATTTGTCCCACCTGAGTGTCATTTTGTAATAATGACAACAGATCCAGGCCTGGCATGTGATGAGACTCGTGCTGCACAGGCAACAGGAAGAATTTTATCTACCATAGTTACCAGTACTTGTTATCTATAACTGTGCTTCAAGACCCAGCACATCATCCACACACAGGAGAGTAACTCTTTATAATAAAATAATCATGAACATGAAATACCAAGTCACACTGACGTCCACCAAGATTTATAAGTACAATGTTAATAAATCATGTGTACATGTAACCCTGACTGGGACACAGGTAGAAAACAATAATTCATTACTTTAATCTGACAAAATTAATCTGTATTATTTTTCCATCCCGGAATTTCCAACAGTTCACAGTTCAGGTTTACAACAGTATTGATTTTCCAAGTAAGTTTTTAACACATTCATGTAATATCTAGATGTGCATTAATATGAACAATATCAGGATCTAAATCTGTGAAGAAAAAAAACAAATATCAATTGGATGGCCTGTTGATAGTAAGGCCAGTAGCCGCTAGTATCCATCCTATTCTAGCTCCAGTTCTCTACTCTTATCAATGGAGCTAGAACATAATGAATACCATGCTAGATACATGTACATGTAATTGTCATCCTTTCAAAGATATCTTTACCTGGCTGTCAGTTTGCAGCAGAGACAGTAGGTCCAATCCCGGCATACCCTGGAATTCTGGCGGGAGGGGCGGCATCGGGTAGGACGGCATGAAATCCGAGGACGACATCGGCATGGCGTATGGCTGGCGGGAATCCAACAAGGACCTACTGTGCGCCCTGGGTGCTGGTGACGGCACTAGCTGAGGAGTGCTGAAAAGTTTTGACAAATATCTTATCAACCTTGTATTGTGGTAGCTTATATTTCAAAAGTTACAACACACCCTTCAACGGATCCCATTGCATGCTGTGAGATGCAGTGCACTATGGGTACCACTAGGGAGCACACAATATCATAACCATGACAATGCATATGGAGAGACTGCATATCATATGGTCCAGTCATTGTTACTATGGTGATGACTGTTGTTTACTCCTTGCACTACCCATACTGCCAAGCATGCAAGGGGATCTATGATAAAGTCTAGGTATATATATATGGGAAAATTCCTATGAAGTCTGTTTCTTTCCTAACCTGACATGCTGTCTTTCTAAAATGTGGAAAACAAATGTTCATTGTAATTTTATTGAAAGGCGACCATCTGAAAGATTTAACGGTGTTGGGTATTTATCAATTTTTTGTTACTTCCTAATAAAGAATCAAATGGGGGTATTTTTAGCAAGAGTTGATGGTAAGACAGTTTCTAATTCTACTGCTGTAAAGCATTACTAGTCTTGTATTATGACTGTACAGTCCATTTGATAGCATGATGTTGATTAAACCTGATTTGAAATGTTGGATGGAGTCTTCTTCTTTCCTGCCAATGTTTCAGTAGTCCCTCTGCTACCTTCCTCAGCTCAAGGCAATTGGAGCTACCTCTTACCACCAGATGGTGATACGGTCAAAAGACATGACTGCAATCTAAGTTTGCATCACCTGGTTCAGTTTTGGAGGGATACAAACTTAGTAATACTTGGGATGGCATTACTTCCTCCACAGTACAATCTTGTGGGATAGCTCTAGTCATAACTTTCCTGAGGAAGGTAGCAGCTCAGAAACACTGGCATTTGTTGTGTACAAGTAAACCATACTATCCTGTGATGTGCAAACTTGATAAAACTGCTGTAAATATAATGTTCACCGCTTCACCGCAAACTCAACACCACTGCAAACATTTTTCATTACCTTATGTGACTTATATGGTGCTATAGTAAACTCAAAAGAACCATGAAAACTCCATTTTCTGCTACTGCGAAATTAAAACCCAACCAAACTTAAATACTTTTACAGTATTACTCTTTGATTGGAATGTAGTTAGATATGCGTGTGAATGTATCAGTAGAGACAAAGAAACCAAGACAGAACAAAAAGTCAACATGGAGAACAAAATAAGAGAAGAACATGAACAGTACCAAAGCAGCGATACATGGGGGTGGACTTCCAAATGGTAGTGATTGGTATGATGATCTAGTTGTGACTGTTAATCTGATTATCTTTTTCCTGAGGGATAATCACAAACTTCTCTAATCCAATTGGGCATTTGCATTGCTCAATAGAGATGGACATGATAAAAACAACAGCTGTTTATCGCACAGGTAATGCTATTAGGAGAAATATTGATTTGTGTGAGGAGGCACCTGGTTGGTAACAATTTCATTAAAACCTTGACCTTTTAGCTGTCCTTCCTTGACAATATGCCAGAATTTGGAGTTTCAAATTCCAGGCGAATGATAGAAATCTTTTTGACAGAAAGCTATGTTTCAGGAAGTAGGTAATCTAGTTTCGACACCCTAATTCAGCTAAGGGTGGCCAGTAATTCTGTAACTAAAATCATGAAAATATATTGCCTTTTGGGGAAACATTAACACCATTCAAACTCAATAAGGCTTGACTTTTTTCCAGTGTTTGGAGCAGCTACGTTATTTTGGATTGATTTGTTCAGAAATGATGCGACAAAGAAATGTCAGACTACAAAGGAGGATTGTTTTCAACATTTTTATTGCAAATGCCAACTAAGGTAACATTGGAGGTAACAATGAATAATACACAGTTTTTATCTATTCTTTGGCCCAAAAGGAAAGAATAAAAAGCAATTAAGTGACCATTACATATTTCAATGATTCATGGCAATTAAAATATAGGGGACGGGAAGACAAGGCTCACAGAATGTTGCAAAACAAAAACAGCTTCAAATGCACAAGACATGAATAACAAAGGACAATTATCATTTACATTTTACATGTCCAATTTCATACATTTAATATACATGTACTACCAAAATAATTTCCTTTTACCCTCTGAGAAATTGAAACAAGACATAAAGTAATAACATTTTCTATGCTAAATAATTTGCAGAATATCTACACATGAAAATACCTTGTGAATTGTAATGTTTCACCAATACTGGATTTTTTTTCTTCAAAAATTCATTTTTCTACAGTGATATATTTGCTCCATGATCTGAAAAAACAAACCATTTCTGTCCATTCAAAAATCAAATTTCATTCAAATTGTACTACCTCTACATTATGATAATCTTAAGTCCATGAGTTAAATGTTCAAATCTGATGATATTTCAAAACAACTAAAGCCTAAAAAGAACAAAATGCTACAAAAACTTGCTCCCAAAGGAAGAAACGAGATGGTATTGGCATGTTTTACTGACAGTTAGATTTTCATGAGCTATTTCTACATCTCCAATTGTGCAAAAGATTTAAAGCAGATATTCTAGAAAAGGCAGCCAAGGTCCCAAATTGCCCAAACAATTACTGTACAATGTAGATGTTTGCAGGATAAAAACAAATGACAGGCCTGGACAAGAAGAGAAGAGACAGGTGAAGTTGTCTGTTCAGCCTAACTAAATGGTGAAATCATCGTCTGACATTTCACTTGAGCTACCAGAGACCACCGACAACTGCTTGTGGTACAGGTTAGACGTAGATGTAGTAGAAGTGCGCATGTCATAGTCTTGGTAGGGGGAGTCGGGAACGGTATAGACGGGCCTCGGGGGCTCAAACCCAAACAAGTCCGTGTCTGACATGAAGTCCCCCAACCCAGCTCTGCCTGGCTCAGAGATGGACTGGAGCAACATTTGCCACAGGTCCCGTTCGGGGGGTGACTGAAAATCGCTGTTTCGGAGCACCTCGCGTTCTACCACTACATCGGAGTCATAGTTTGTGTTGCCTGAACTCCGCGAGGCTTCTGACACCGAAAGATGGGAAGGCACGCACCCAGTGTCTTTGGTGGTGGGGATGACCGAGTCATCGTCGTCGTCGTCATCGTCAGAACTGTCGTCCAGCGTGAGGTCGATGATCTCGAACTTCTGTCTGTCGTGGGACGTGGACGCAGAGGCAGACGACATGCTGAGGTCTGTAGTCAAAGGGAAAAAATATTGGTCTGAGATTGGTGATTCTGTGATAACTAGATTAAACACTGCACCATAGGAATATGCTGTATTCATTATGAGTTCTGAAAGATTATTCATCTCATCAGATTAATCAGTGAAACAGTCAACAGTTATGAATACATATCAATTTCACATCAATGCTTCAGTCAACGTTCTTGTTAAGTCCTTTTAAGCTACCATACTGTACATACAAATGTGTCTAGTACAAAAGATGCACAGAAAGCATCATGTACCAGGATGTTGCTTGCCTCCACAACACTTATGTGTTATGAGTTATGTGGAGCATGTTTACATGACGTCACAGGTACACCAACAATAACAATATTGGTTGCAGATTTGATTCCAGATAACATTAAGAGGGCTACAACTTGATGTAAAAGAAAACAAAAGAGCCCTGTATGAGCATTTGCAACTGGTATAAAGTAGACTTGATTTAGAATATGTACAAAGCAGGTTATTGTATCCAAAGTCAGCATCCTCAAGGTCTCAAATAACCTTGCTATGTTTTCACAATGCCTTGTCTGTTTTCAATAAATTGTTAGGATGAATTGATGACGTTGGACAGTATAAAATTGTACTGTCCATTAAAACCTGGAATTGTTTGATTAGCTTCCTCAAAGGGTTCCTTGTGGTCCAAGGGCTGTAGAAATAGAGATGAGTGTCACCCTATACACCACTTGGTGTGGGCAGGTCTTAAACTTAACGAACTATAACTGAATGCACACCTTCTGCCATAGACTTTGTTGGTGTTGCCACCAGGCAGGTTTCCCTCTGTGGCTTGATGGAATGCCAGGATCCATCCTCGAAGAACTGGATCTCATTCAGCTCAGACGATGTCCTCTGGAGGATCTCTGTGAACAACCTGGAACCAGGAACACTTCACAATCAGACAACTGGCTACACAGAACACCATGATAGCATTTCTTTCAGTCACAGTTGTTGAACCTTCCAAACTGGTTCTATTGTTGTTACAAGGAACAATTACAAATTAGACAATTGACTACAAAAAACACCATAACATTTCTTTCAGTCACAGTTGTTGAAGCTGAATGTTCTGGGTTTCAATCCGAACTGGTTCTTATGTTGTGCCCTTGACAAGGCACTTAACACGCATTTCCTGAGGTAAAAATGAGTAACTGACTCCAGATAAGGGAAGTCGAGATGCGATGTTAAGTTCTGTGTTTGAGAAGATAAATAAGTCTATGTGATTGAGAAAGAGACTAAATGTCCCTGGAATTTTCATACTTAAAACAGACCAAACTATTCACAACAGACCAAACATACCATATGTAGCCTACTAAAACAGATGTGTGAGTGGGATATGCTGCCAACCTGGTAAACCTCTACAACAACGTTAAGTCCCAGTAAAATTAAAACAATTCATAATACTTCTTACATATAAATGTATTACCCTGTCATTCACACAAGACAAAACAGTTTGGTTTGCATTTCAAAATATCTGCCAGCTTTTGGAGATTGTTTTCCTGCCGTTCCCGTGAGAACTTGTCTGTTTTCTCCTTGGAATTTAATAACACACCAGTGACCATGTAAATTGCTTCATTTCAGTGTTTTGGAAACAATGCTTTGTACGTCACTAAGGCTTTATACCCCTTAACTGTACACTGTACATGTTTGTATTTATCGATTTTTGTTCGCATAACAGGTTAACTGCTTAAGGTCATAACAAGCTGTGAACAGCGAGACTGATAGGCTTGATCCACTCACACTGGTTAGGACCCAAACCCTTCTCTTGTTCTGAAGTGTGTAGGGTGCTTTAACATACTCTAGGTGTGGACCTCCATCTACACATGGGACGGCAGCTTTAGGTCCCATAACCAAAGCAAGGTTATCATCTTTAACTGATGATAATTGTTTTAAGTGCCTCAAAGGCACCATATTGGGGCCTGCCAGAGATTCAAACCCAGAACCTTGAGATTTTACGTCAACCACTACAAGGCTACCATGCCACTACTTATGTGACATGCAGTGACCCAAGATGTCTGAAGTTACATTGATGCATCTAGAATTGATAGGTAAAGTTAAAACATATTTCATTGCATATTGTTATGAACCCACTGTGCATCATGTGATCTCTCCTACCCCAACCCCCCTATTTTAGTAGTAGACTAGTCCTGTGACCTCATTCTGGTGCTAGAATCCTGGAGAAAGGACACAATAAACCATGTGCTCCTCAAAAATGTCCAGTGTGCGGCTGTTATTTGCAATTCTTAAATAGCCTTACCACCGGCTCATAACACATATATCAACATATAAGTCAGGGTGAAGTCATGTAGATATGCTTACCCATCAATAATCAGATCATCAAAGGGCGCCTTCGAGTCACAGACAGGACATATCCACGTAGGCTTCCTGTAGACAGAAGTGGATAAGGTTGAATGAAGGAAAACAATAAGCTAGAGAAATAAGACTACTGTGCTTGTAACAAGTACAGATACAAACAATAAATGGGAAAACACTTTAACTTGTCTTGAAAACCCTTATACAAACCACAAGACAGACACAAGAAAAATGTTCCTCAGGAAGAACATTATCTATTGTAAGATTTTTTTTTTATCCATAAATTAATTATCATACATTTATCATGAAAGTATTATCAAATCTGTAGAAATGTGTAAAGCAAACATTTCACACATCTTAAATCATACATAATGCAGAAGACCATGTCCACACTTACTTTTCATTCATTTGAAGGTACAAGGAGGCATCAAAGCACTGAAGATGTGTGCAGTTTTTGGGTCTGCAGGGGATGGTCATTCTCATCTTGCCCAACTAAACAGAACAGTCAGTTCTCATGAACTCTGTCACATGTTCATAATAGCAAAATCTACACAGCTGAAAGAACATCCGCAACTTTATGTTTAGTTCAAAAAGAAGGTAGTATCATCCCCTTAAATGGATACATTTCCCAGCTAGAAATAAAGAAGCAGTACCAGACTGGTCAGACATGAATAAGACCACCCCTTTATTGACCAAATCTTTGCCCTTGCTGTTCAAAACCAGAAATTGTTCTTTCATACCAGAACCCCAGCATAACTCAGATTTATGAAAAACCTTTAAAGTGATAAAGTAATCCATGTAGTAAACCAAAACTAGTAGTAAACTGCATTTCAGGAATGTTCTTTATAAGTATGTGGACTTACTGGACATAACAAGGACACTCTTAGGCTTGTGGTGGCAATTTCACTGTCTGGGTCATGCTGGAGCTTCTCTTTTACTGGAAAAGAGGAAAGAGTTGTTAACATTCTATTCATTATCTTTTTTTGTGTAACTGATACAGATCTTTGCAAAGGATTTAATTGAGGCAAGGTCTGTGAAATGTAGGATTGTATCTGATTAATTGAATTATTTGTAAAATGAACACTGAGCTGAAACATTTGTCAGCATAGCTTGAGGCTCTTCCATTTGTGCACTTCAGCTTAAACCCCCAAAAGCCAGCTGGCTTTGAAAAATCTTTAAAAGAACACAACTTTGCTACCAGCACATTTCTTACAGCCATAACAAACAGCACTGTTTCTTGCAAAATACGGTAAATGCAGAAATGTTCACGGTGGTTTTATGTTTACGATTTTCACGGTAATCACTTGACCGCAAACTTAAAACCACCGCAAACATTTTTCCATTTCAGTATGAGACTGCAGTCTATGGCACTACCGCGAACTTAAAACCACTGCAAACACTCCATTTTTCCTACCGCAAAAGTAAATCCCTGCGAACTTAAATGCATTTACAGTAAGCGCTGGCCTAACCTCAATAAACAAAGAAGGTAGCCAAAACATTTTCAGATGACCAATCTTTTAAAATAAATATACACAATGCTTGCTTTAACCAATTAGGGACTTGTTCATTCCATTGACAGTAATCATGTACAATGTAACATCAAAGTACACCATGTTTTGATATGATAGAGGTGACAGCATACTGAGTACTTACTCATGGCTCTGGAGTGGTCAGCGTTCCTGATGCCGTGACCCCTCAGCCTGTTCAGGAGAATACTGGCCGACAGTTGCCGAACCAGATACACTGATACTGTGTAACCCTGCAGGTTAAGATGAATAAAACTGTAAGAAATGCCTCTGTCACCAAGATATCGATTAAAAAATCCTACATGAACAATCAAAGCACTAAGAAGAGCAAATACTACATCATGTGGATGACATCCGTTTGCCTTTTTTTGCCTGATTTTGTAAAACACCAGAAATTTCTTTCTCCTCTTGCAATAGTCTGAATGAAAAAAAAAACCTAAAACGGGAAGATAGGCCAGTTTCTCATACGTGTATGCAGGTACTTATTAGTCTACTACATGTACATCGCCAGTCTGTTTATAAATAAGTGGAATAATTCAAACTTCATGTCAGTGAAGGTTACTTGGGGCCAGTGAAAATGACCATGCACTGGCATGTTAACGTTTCAAAATGTGGAACCCTGCTTTTCAAGTCAAACCTGCACTACATTTTAAATGCTCTGGTGCTGCATCTGTACCAACCCTGCCATACTCAGCAGCCATCTGTATATAAATCAGTGAAATGTCTTAAACTTTCGAGCCAGCGAAGGGTTAGTTTGGGCCGGTGAACATCACCATGTTAATGTTTCAAAATGTGGAACCCTGCTTCTCAAGTCAAACCTACATAACGTTTTAAACGTTCTGGTGCTGCATCTGTACTGACCCTGCCATACTCAGGAGCCCAGGAGATGTTGACGTGGTTGGGGACGGTGGGGGACATGCGGCACAGAGGGGTGATGTTGATAGGGCGGCTGGGACGTTTCTGTTCAGCCCCTGCCTTCTGCTGTGGGATGTAACCCTATTGGGAAAATAACAATTACAAAATGTACTGTCTAGAACATGATTAAAGGTTATTACAAATATCTCTTTACTACAATACGGGCACATTCCAAGGAGTCCAAAGGTTTGCAACATGCGGTTAAGGTACATGTCAAAACAGGAAGTTCTGCTGCAGAACCTTAGAAAAGTGCCAGGACTGCATTATCAAACTTGACCTTCGGTTTTCTGGCCCAAACCCACCTACCAAATATCATATGGATATATCCACACCTTCTCAAGATATGCTGTTACACAGCCAGACATGGATACACACAAACTGCCCAAAAACAAACCCTTCTTGGAGAAGGTAACTATGCCAGGACTTACAGGGAGTGGACTGAGTTTGCCGTTGATCTTGACACAGATGCTGGGAGGGAAGTGGTCCTCCTGCTCACAGCTGGTCTCCAGCAGACAGAACCTCAGCTGGACCTGCACATTGTACTCTGGCTTCATACCCGGCCTGATATCCCTGGTACGAGTGTAGAGAACATGAGCATGAACCAAACAGAACTCATGTGTCGACATTAGGGCAATAAGGCATTCCACAGTTTTTGGTATTTTACAAAATTTGCAATAATGCTGCATGGTGTCTTAAAATTTGACATTAGACAACAATTGCATCACAGCTGCACATGCATACATGGCACTGTGAAATGGCTTGTAGGACAACTCCAAGACAATCTAGGCTTTTGTATACTGATGCATAGCTTAATCATTCTTACTCTTAGTAACAAGACTGACTTTTTCTAACCTGCAAAATTGTCAGCTGTTATTCTTACTTGCAATAAGAAACTTTTTGCTACAACTAGCAAGTGGGTATTTTGAACTTGATAATCATAAAAAAAAAATTATGCTGCAATAGTCCTACTTCATGTGGACTGGTTACACTAGTTGCACACATTAAACAAATTTGCAGCTGTATTTATATAAGCTTGTCTCAAAAAACAAACAAGATGAGAACACTGACCAATTCTAGCATATACACTTTACCATATCCTTGGAAAATTTATTTTTTCAAATAATATCCTCACATGACCTGTTCCAATTACGCTAAAAAATAAGTCCTACAAAACAGTTCTAGTTTATTTTGATGTAGCCTGGATACCATTCCCCAACCTCAAAAATATCTTTCGCATTCCCGTTCATCGGGCTGGGGTTTGGTAACCAGGCAAATTTTGATGATGACACATAACCTCCATGAAATACAAATAATGTATCAATACAGACGTTTACATATCAATATAAATGATAATGTACCTATATAGATACTTACATAACGATCCTAGCACATAAAATGTCAGTAAAATACACCGAATTCTTTCAGCTGTTACAACAATGGTCTCACAGAGCTCTGTTATCAAAACATGTCTTATCAGGAACCTGCAGCTTGTCAGAGGACTAAAGAGGCATTTAGCCTTGACCCTTATCTATATTACAGAATTGTATAACCTGTATCAAAATATGCCTGTCAATTTATTCATGTTTGCATGGGCTTCATTTCCTGGTAAGAGGGGAAGGGACATTTTTGCAGTGTTTAATTATTATCATAGAAATGTAAGTTAGCAGTTGAAATAATACTGTCTTACAGTGGTAATAAGATGGAAACACATATTTGCCATAGCCATGTATCAAGAAGTCAACACTAAAATGGTGCAAATAAAACCATAAAAAAACTTTTACAGTACTCCCTAAATTAGTAAATAAAAGTGGATGGTGATGATAATGGCACCAATGACTAAATTCAGATAAAGGGTGTACAGAGGACAAGATGTAAAACCAATGTTCTTCGGGTCGGACACTAGTCACTCACAGAAACGTCTCATCCACATCAATAAACAAGTATTTTGAATCAGGGTCATGTAGCATTAAGTACCTTGATGAATTGATGTGTGCAGCTTGCTGGGGTGTCAAATGGAAAACGAAGTATGTTTCTTGGAACCTGCTGTTTCCTCTTGGCACTGAAATGTAAAAGAAAGTTAGATAAGAATTCTTGATACAATTCTTGTAGCAATCAATAGTTTCCTCCACTTTTCAATAGGATACTAACAGCTGGATTATAGCATGTACACATGCATACTAGTAAGCATAGGTCAGGTCTGTATATATCAACATAATATCCAGTATATACTGAAAATGCAGAAATTTTCGTAGTGGTTTTATGTCTGCAGTTTTCACGTTGACAAGTCACCGTAAACTTAAAACCACCCAAACATTTTTCCATGGCAGTAAGAGACTACAGTGCATGGTGCTACCACCAACTTAAACCACTGTGAACAGTCCTTTTTCCCGAAACAGCGAAATCAAATCCCTTAAATGCATTTACAGTAGTCTCCATATTGATGAGCCTGAAGAGAAATTATATGCAACACATATTATTCTGATGCTATTCTATTTGACCAAATATCCATTATGCACATTTTTTTAAAGGCCAAAACATGACCTGGTACAATGTTGGTCATTGTCTAGGTGTTGTTGACTTTGCCAATAATTATTGACTGATAAAACTGTTTATCAGCCATGTGCATTACATACTGAGTACATGCTGAACTTTCACGAATCAGACCAGCAACATGTATAACTGACCAGCTATCTCAACACCTACCTAGACTGGTTGGTTTGATGAGTTCATCGATGATGTCGTAGAAAGGCAGTCTCTTGAGCGTGACATCTGGGTGTACAGGAGGTAGGTGTGGCGGCAGGCTGCTGCTTTGGATGTGGTTGGAGAAGAGCTGTTGTGCCTCTGCCTGGTGACTTATACTCGTCAGTGCAGCCTCCAGGGGGGTGGGGTTACTGTTGGAGCTCGTGTGCGATATACTGCTGGGCTGGCCGGAACTCATGTTCACGCGCCGGGGAAACCGCCGCCGGTACAGCTCCTTGATTTTCAGCTGGATCGGCAGGCTGCAGCCGTTCCGAACGAGGCTGAGGGCACGCGTCATGAGGTCCTGTTTCCGACCGCTCTTGTTGCGCCCGGCGTATCCCAGCAACACTTGCAGTTCAGACACTCTGAAGGTCATGATCATATGCTGAAAGAGGACACAAAAAATGATAACAGATTTATTACCCCTGCACACCAGTTAAAAGTCTGTACAACCAGTTAAAAGACATACACGTAACAAAGTCAAATGCATAGTCAGGAAAGCTGCAGCGTGTAAAAGCATGATTTGGGGGTTTTAAACCTGATTTTTAAAGTTTAAATACAAATTCTCTACACTTGATACTGGCACTTTCAATTAGACATTGTATACTGCTCAAAAGAACATGTGGTTTGACCAGTGAACTAGGCATCTTGTGTACACAGTTGCTAGTGCATATTTCCAGCAAAATTCTTCCCAAGTTTCTGATCTACTACAAGATTTGCATAACTTAACACATCAGATCTTGATTCCATACTGACAAGGTTGACATCAGTGTTTCCGCCAGAGGGGCGTCCACCCGTCCAATGACGGTCTCATTTCGTTTTGGACGGCTTGAACGCAACCAGAGGCCGTCCTCATAAAAAAATTGCGACCCACATTTTGCCGAGAAATCTGTACAAAGTCGATAAATGTAAACCGCAGTTTTGTGTTTTGTATTGAAGCTAGAGGCTTAGGGGACGCCGTCCACAGTCAGAAAGCCACTCACTGTTTGTTTTGCTATTGTTATGGTTGTTGACAATGTGTGTTGGCGGCCTTTCGCATACGATAATCTTATTAAAACCCGTTTTTCAAGGTCTCAGTTACGCGAATTTGCCCTGTCACATTTCGAAAACTTGGCGGTAGGTCGATCTCGCTATAAGTATAACACTACAAACTAAACTTTGTTATTGGGAGAAAAAAGACAACACACTAACTTTGTCTAGATTAACAACTTTAGTCTCTGTTTTCATCGTCAATCATCGTAAACAAAACAAAACAAAACAAAACACAATCAGAAACATGTGCACACCGGCCTGCCGGGTGCTCGGCACGGGAAATCCCCGACCTCGTTCAAGTTCGTTATCGGCAACACAGCGGAAAAATAAAGTGTTCACATAAGAGGTGCTGGACGTAAAAAAACATCAAGTATAACTTTGGTTCCTTTTGATATGAGTTTTGAGCCCGCAAAATCTCCGAAAACGGCAGAAATTTTCGGGATAAATACGCTCAAAATGGCGCTCGAGAGCTTGTTGTTTATCCTGGCCAATCACAGCGCTAGTTTCCCATGACGTCGCTAGCTTTCCCAGATCTCGCGAGAAGTCACCACGGGAGATTGCAGGATTTCGGCCGCCATTACGCACATTGCCGCCGATAGATGATGTTTTTCGTCATTTCTGAACGCAAATTTCTCGATCTATGGAAGGTTTTAGATGATTTATAAGTATACTACAACATAAAATAGAATATATACAAATGTTATTTCTTTTTTGAAAGTCCAAGAACCGTTTCTGGAACTTTTTAAAAGTAGTAGTACCCGTTCAGTGCGGCATACCGGTACGCAGCACAAATCAAAACATCCTTGTTGTTACGGCACTGAACTTTATCGGACGTTAGTTGTTTTGTTTTTTCTTGCGACAGTTAACCGTTAACTTGAATTTTCGCGGTTTTACAATTGAATTGAATTTTCGCGGTTTTACAATTAAAATCAATTTTCGCAGTTTTTTAATTAAATTTAATTTTCGCGGTTTTCGCGCCCCAAGGTGGACGGCCTCCCAGCTGAGGTCTGGCGGAAACACTGGTTGACATACTATATTATTTGACATCAATGTGTTATTAATTTGACCTAGTACCCAGGGTTCAAAGTTTGAAATTCCTATATGCTGTAGAATCTTGCATCAACATTGTGCAATCAAGCTCTAAATAATTGGTGTATGCTGTAACATACAATTTCTTTTTAAAAAAGTTCAATGGCCTAAACCAGTCAAGTTTTACCTCCCCCACAAACCTCTCATCTTCTTTACCAACCACTAAGTTTTCAGTCTGTCAACTTCATTGCTTGCAAATGTTCCTTGCATATCATTGAGGATCTTCTTATTTGCCGTTTTTCCGAACAGTGTTAATCTTATAGACTTGTATGTTTGTGACCGCTTTATGCTACTGTGTCACAGTCACCGGCTGATTTTATCATAGACCAGTGTACATGTAGGTTATGTGCAGGTATTAGTAGTCATCAGAAACACCTATGGCATAAATGATGATATAGCTCCCATTTTGCCAGTACATGTACTAACCTGCATGTGCAGGTGACATTTCAAGCTCTGTGGTAGAGAACTGACATCACTGACATTTAACTTCCTGAAATTGGACTCATGGTTCTATATCATGCCTGGCTGTAACTGCAAGACTTGCATGAAGAATATCTTACCCTTGAAATGTCATTCAGCTATGCTGTGTGGAGTCAATTACACATGCTAGATGTGTTGATGGCAATTACACATGATAGAACGTGGTGATGCATTGTTGTAAAATAACGGCTGTTCTGACAGAGGACACTCAAGGTCAAATGATATGGCATTGACCTTCCCACATTACTGTTTCTACTAGGCCTAACAATTTGCATCCTAAAGTGCACTGGTTACCTAACCGGTGGTGAGGAATGTGTTAGGACTTAGGAGCTATTCTCTTAGTTCACGGCACGTGAAATTAAATTTCAGTTTGGTAAAAATGTTCAAGGGTTTCTAAAAAAAAATAAATCATATGCAAAATGTCCTTCACACAAATTTGGTCCTACATTGAGTATGATTTACTGTAAAACTTATATCAAACTTTATACATTCCAAGACCTCAAACCTTCGCCAAATGACGTTACCCTTCTCCACTGGCCTATCAATAGGGTTCTCATTATAAAAGTAAAGTCGTCTTCTACAAAAATTGGGTTGATCATCTTCAAATAAATAACAGAAGTTGTCCCAGGTATGCCTACCATACAAAGGTTTTTCTTTTATTATCACTTCCTCATCAATTATCAAAATGAGGTACTAGTACTTATTTGTTTAATTCATGTGTAATAAGATTCACACTTAGTTGACATCCAAATGTTATGTGAAATTCCAGTCATTTACTATGAAATAATGCCATTTTCCCATTGATCATACAAATAACTTAATAAGGTCTTCATTTGCATAATTTACATCTTCCCTTATTATTAAGCAAGGTCAACATATAGTCAGGTCTAACTTTGACCTGTTGATGTTCTGTACATCTGTTGATGTTCCTGCCTTTCTGTTACATGTGTTAAGTCTAATTTTGCTATCATGGATAGCATTGGACAAATAAATTAAGTGATTTTGTACTGAAGGGTCATGGTGAAAACTGCAAAGCTAAAAACAATGTGAAGATTTCAACATTTACAGTATATTATATATCAATACTGTACATTAGGGATCCAGCCGGGACCCATCATTTTATTATTTGACAGAATTTTGCTGCTTGTGATGGTGACAATTTTAAGACTATCCTGTCAACCATGACAGGCAAAAATCCATTGGTAAAGATAAAGAAATATACAAGTTTGAACATGCAAGCCCAAACATCAACAACAACAAATACAAAACAAAAAAATCTTTTTTCTGATTTTTCCATCAATAGAATTTGGACAAAATAGTGGACAAAAAGTCAAGATGGCAAGAGATGACTGCTTTTGGGAGGTATGACGTATGAAAGGACAACTCTTCATGCGCAAGCCACATGTGTAGTGTGAGTGTGTGACGAAGAAATAAATTCTAAAATTCATAGCTATAGAAATGGAGAGGGACACTCCTAACTAGTACTAGTCCTAGAGTCCTGTTTGGCCCAAGGGCTAAAGCAACAGTGCTAGATGAAACACTGTTCTCAGAGATAAAGGGGTTGAACAACAGGATGAGTGAGGATGGGTTGTGTAAATTGTTTTGGATTGTTCCTCACATACTTTTTTTAAGGAGGATACACCTGTTGCAGTGTTAGTGTTTCACGACCTGTTGTAGGCTCTTTGTCACTGATAATATTCAATCGGATCATCCTTCGGAGGACAGCGTCAGGTATCAAACCCCTTTACGTCGCAGAATCCACCACACTTGGCTAGTAGGAGTGACCTAGTGCGCTTTGCCAAACTGGGGAAATTACCGCTCATGCCTCGTCCCCAGTCACTGGGCAACCAAATGACCAAAATCAATAGAGGGTCAATCTGTTATGGTGATTACGTGATGCTTATATACCACAAATGGGTCACTGCTGAATTCAGTATGTTGGTTATATGAAATAGGCAAGTCAGGCCGAAGTCCCCCCCTACTTTGCCCCTCGCGGGGTCATCTGGCGGTATCCATGATGATGATGATGATGATGAATAATTTGCCCCCCCCCCCCCCTTAAGACACTGTAAACTCATTTCTTTTTGTAGGGTCTTACTTTCATACAGAATCATAGAAGGGGAAAAATTATGGTATCTTTTGCAAATTTGCACTTCAAACTTCTAAAGTACTGCAGTGATGCATGGGGAAAATATTCAGCGAAAAGTGGGAGTATTAGAGAGATAACTGTGAAGATTATAAAACCATCACAAATATTTTCAGATTTACCCTAACTACCACGTAAGTAAGCGGAGGTTTTAAGAGGTATTTCTTCTGTGACCTAATTTGATCCCATAATTTGTAGGTCTGACCCTACGCTATGGTTGTCGGCTCCAAATATATGTTGCTTAAAATCCTCCATGTAAAACTACAACAAACATATGTAGGTCATAGTTTAAAAATTGCGCAACTTTAACGTCCTTGTTTGAACCTGATGTATGCGGAAACATGGATTTTCGAAACCTAACGTTAACATCCGGTTCACATCTTTTCCAAGTATGAGACTACATCTTGTACTTGCCTGTACTTTGAAAATGAACTACTGACAAATAAAAGAATAAAAACATGTGCAGTAAACAAAGAAGCAACTGACTAATAGTGTTTTGAAAATTGGTTCTTCGAAAAACAAAACAAAGGCGGGAAGACACCAAAAATCTATATATTTTTTTTTTCATCGCCTGGATAGCATTTCGAAAGGTATTGGAAAAGGAAATGAGAGTTGATTGCTTACCAAAGCTATTGTCGATGTGTCTTGGTCAAAAATGTGAGATAAAATACATCTCAGGAGATAAAAAGGATAAATGAAGCTCAGGTACCTTCAACTCCGCTGCGTCCATTTCACCATCCGCCATTTTACCGAATGTGAGCTCCTAAAAACGTTGTCTCTTGTCGTCTGAGCCGGAAACTCCCCGACAAATTTTCCTCACAATTTACCCGCCCAAACCTGATATGACAGAACTATAACAGCACCTCTGGAGCCTGAATTTAGGAACGTCGTACTTTGTAGTGTAGGAAGGACTTAGATCATTTTAGGAAGCTACAAAATGTGTCATAATTTCCGTAGGTGACTAGGTCCACTCCAAATTCGCAAATGAAACTTCCTCCGAGGCGATCACGTGAGCTTGACGCGAGAAATGGCGATAGCAGAAACCGTAGGGATCTTTTTACGCATTTTTCAATAATAATACGCACTAACCAGCCAATACACCCTTGAAACAAATAATATCATGCTATTTGTATACGATTTGTTCATTTTGTCAGTCTTCAACACTTTTTGGTGAAAAATTTGAATAAGGTCAAAGGTCGTCTGCGGTCGTCAGTGGAATGCTTTGGCAGAGCGAAAATTGAAAACCCTCTGCAAAGATGACGGAACTGAGCTATCAGGCGCTGAAAACTGCCAATCAAGCCAGAGAGGCGGTAAGTATATATAACAAGGAACAAGTAGCAAATGTTGATGAGTAACTTATCGATGCAGTGATGTTTTCAAATCAGTAAACCGTTTGTTGTCTTCTCAAAGGGGAGGGGGGCAGGGCACCGCACTGAGAGTGAGGGTTGCCATGGTTTTGACGCCAAAGCGGAAAAGTTATATGATGGGTTCAAAATAAGTATTCGCTGCGATTATTCATGTAGAAGCGTCTACCTGCAGATAGAGTTAATTCAACTGTGATTTATTTTCAGTACATGTAGTAAAGGTTGGTTTTCTTCACTTGAAAAACAGTTGCCGCTATTAAATCTTTGTTGCATAAACGTTTACCGGTTGTAAAATTAACGTTATGGCCACAAGTTTCCTGATTACCTTCAGCCTGTTTGTGTGTGTGTGTGTCGGTAGGTCAACTCAATGATTACTCAAGAAGTCGATGTATCTACTCTGTCTTAGTGGTGTTTGATGTGTTGGTAGGCAGTTTGAAAAGAATGCATTACATTCTGGGTCCCCAGGCGGCTTTCCTAGGTGCTGCAGCAGACTTTCTGGTTTTGATATCTTACTGTCAACTCAGTGACTAGAAATTTAACTTCGTGAGATAGCATTGCGTAATCGGCAGCACGTTGGGCTCAGGCCCATCAAAGAGGTCCCAAGTTCGAACTCTAACGGTGTCACCGATTTTGTGCCCATGGGAAAGGCACTTTGCACAACTTTCTCCACTTCACTTCAAAATGAGTACCTAGCTTAGGCTACCCTTGGATAAGACGTTAAATAAAGACTGTGCCATAAAGATTAACATAATGATCATAGGCACTAAAGGAAGAAAGCAAGAAAAACTTTTTTGCAACAAAGCTGTATGCTTTTGCAAATGTCTTGGTCACATTATCACAAAAAATTGCACTGACATGATTTGCTTTGAGGTTGCAGCTGTTGTTGCTTTGCTTTATTCATGTCATGTATGTTATATGCAACGTTTTGTCTTATTCTACTGTCATTATGGTATCAATTTTATTAAAGTAGAAGAGACACATCTCTTCTACTTTGATAAGATTGATATCAATGCAGTAGTAACTTAAGCTGTATTCACTGCATTTGCTCATTTGCTGTGAAAACAGGTTACTCTGGCCCAGAGTATAATAACAAAGTCGTGATGGTTTTTATTGTTGTATTTTGAAAGCTTTTAGCTTTGAGTAGGAGGATTTAGGAGGTAAAAGCAGGAGAGCTGCAATGATGACATACAGATGTAGACTAAATACACATTGCTGTATTTGTACTTTCAAACAGTGTATCAAGAATGTATGACAGACAAATGTGGGCCATGTAGTTTCTATCATACATGTGTACACTACTGTGTCAGGAATTCTCCCATATTGTGTGGCTGAAAAGCCTGCTAAGTGATGTCATGCCCCATGTGTAAGATGAAATGTTGTTTATTGGTTACCTAGCTTTTCATCTAGTATCCGTCCTATCAGGCTTTTAGTCAGGCATGCATCAAGGTGTCTTTTGGTCGCACTTTTCTTAAAATAACAAGAAATTAGACGCACTACATGCCCTTACACTGGGGAGCAGATCCGCTGACAAGCAGGAAATTCTGATTAACCAGGGATGCCACTACTGTAGGTCATTTTTGCCCCTCTGGATACCTTAAAACACACCATTTTAACTTAAAATTCTGTTAAACTCTGCACCATGGAAGGTAGATGCCCCCAGACCACCCCTACAATAGTTGCACCTATATCACTTGCCACGAAGAAATTTGGACCCCTTAGGGACCGTACGGCGTTTAGTGAGGGGGGAGGGCCGGTCGCCAGAGGGTCGGGTCAAAAAATTTTTGCATGGCCCTCCCCCCAGGTAAATTTTTTTTTGCTAGGCCCTCCCCCCAAGACAAAATATTTTTGCTTGGCCCTCCCCCCTCCTATCAACTTTGAAAAAAAATATTCAAGACGCCAATAAAACACTGCGCTCCCGCATTTGGAAATGTGCTTTGCGTCATACTTTTTCATGATTTTCATCGAGAAGCAGATCTCTCACCCCTAGTAAAAAAGGAAAACAGAATGGCTCAAAATATCTGCTTAATAGAGGGATAAATATCTGCTTCATAGAGGCATAAATATTTGCTTTATAGAAGCTATTTCATTGTTTTGATATTAAAACAACACCTAAAAAGCATTTGTACCTGGATTTCTAGTAGATTTGCGCCACGAAGCGGCGCGCGCCCCGCTCCCTAAATTTACTTATTGCAAGCTCGCGGGGCTGAGCGGCTTGACGGAAACTATTTTCAATTTACATATATTTTGGACTTTTTCTTGGTTCTGTGGTGGTAATAACTTACGGTAAATCGGGGGGAAAAAATGAAAACCAAAACGACAGCACGATTCGACTTCCAAAACTGTAGTGGGGAGGGGGGCGCCGACGCGTGACGCTGATTTTCCCACGGCGGGGTAAGACCGGTCGCCTCTCTCTAGCCGCCGGCGGGCGTGAGACCGCAGACTTGCAGGAAATCTTTTAGAAATGCCACGCTTTTTTTGCCACGATTTCCTGCATTGCTTTTTTATGGGAAAATTTGCTGGTTAGATGACATTTCTATAAAAAAAATACGAGGGTTTCAAGTTTTTGAGAACGACGTTCCGAACACCATGTTCGGCGCCAAAGGCACGAAGAATCGCAAGGTAGGTCCGGGAGAATTTTGAAATCTTGACCCTCTTAAAAAGCTATTTCCTTCAGTTTGAGGAGATATTTTGCTGACAAACAAAGCTAACTTTAATAGCATTTCAATTTAGAAATACAAAATTAAATCCCCCCCAAACACATTATCACGATGTCGGTCATCAAAGGCGCGAGGCCGGTCACGTCAAAAGGGATCCAGGGAAATTTGCAAATATTTACCCTCGAGCTCTGCAACGCCATTTCTTACATTTTGAGGGCAATAAGACAGGGGTAAATTTTGCTGGCAGACTAATCTAGAGTTTAATAACATTTCTGGACGTGAAGAAGGTTTTCGAGGGCGTCATGCATAAGCCCCGCCCCCTCCCTTTCGCATTTTCACTGTATCCCGAGCGCCAACCTCGGGCGATCCCTGGCAGAGGTCCAGAAAAATTTTGAAATCTTGACCCTCTGAAAGGCCGTTTCTTGGATTTTAAGGGACATATTTTGCTGGCAGACCAAGCTATTTTTTTTTTGCTTGGCCCTCCCCCCAAGTAAAAAAAAAATTGCTAGGCCCTCCCCCTGGCAAAATATTTTTTTGCTTGGCCCTCCCCCCCCTGGCGACCGGCCCTCCCCCCTCGCTAAATGCCGTACGGTCCCTTATAATAAAATCCCAGCTAAAAGCGAGCATCCTATTGTAGCTTTATTTCACTCCCCTATTTGCTTGCCTACTGAATAGTCTGGCATCCGTTAATTGAGAGATAATTTCATTTGAATATTTGTGTAAAACATATGTCAGAGATCTGATTTGCTCTCGGTTACATTTTCTGGACCAGAGTATAACTATAATCGCATGCTAGCAAGGTCAACCAGGCATTCGGAAGTTATAACCCAGTTACACTGATTTTGATATTCCACACCAGAAATCTTGCTCGATTAGAGTTTATTTATTACCTCCATGAAATGTCATGGAGGTTATATTTTACCCTGCGTTTGTGTGTCTGTCTGTGTGTTTGTGTGTGTGTGTGTGTGTAAACAAGATAACTCAAGAACGGCTGGGTGGATTGCTTTCATACTTGGTGTGTTGGTAGTGTGTGATGAAAGCTGGAAATGATTAGATTTTGGGCCCCCTAGCGGCTCCCCTTGGTACTGCAGCGCAACTTCTGGTTTTGCTATCTCGGTGTTCTGAACATGCTATGGTCACGATTTTTGAGTATTAGATAGCTCTTGTGCTCAGGAAGAAATGACATAAGTTTGGGCCCCCTAGCGTCTAGTTTTGGGATAGCAGGGGCGTTTTTGTCAAAAACTTCTGAAGAGGATAAATCAAAAAGGGAACAACGGATTTTCATGATTTTTGGTATATAGGTACCTTAGACAATGTTGTACACGATAAGATACTAATTATGCAAAATAGTAGTTCATTTGCATAATTAATGAGAATATTCTATAATAGCAGTTTTTTCAATGTATCTCTTGTTTCAGACATGCTATGGTCTTGACATTTAGGTGGTAGATAGCTTTTAGTGCCATGACATATTGGGGCAAGTTTCAGCCCCCTAACATTTAATTGTGGAACTGCAGGGGCATTTTTGTCAAGACAATCCAAAGAGGATAACTGCAGAAAGGAACGACGGATTGGCATCATTTTAGGCATGCAGGTAGCTTGGGCAAAGATATTCATAATGATATGCATGTTATGCAAATGAGGACTTAATTTGCATAATCAATGAGGAAATTGTATAGTTCAATTGTTTTCGATAACTGGACCTCAATACATGTAACACATGTTAATTATGATAGGTGGAATATAAGCAGACACCAAATATGGTAATGAGGAACTTATTTGCATAATTTATGTGAAAATTGCAAAACCACATTTTGATTAATAATTGGAATTTTATAATTGTGACATTTGTATGTAATCAATGATTAACAACGCCATGCATAAATTATGTTAATGTGTTAGTCAATTGCATGAAATTTACGAAAGCTCTTAATTTTCATGGAGGTATGAGGTCGCCGAACTCTAGTTTATTAATCAAATTATTATTATATAATAATATTTATTATGCAAATCTAGCTTCTCACATTGACTCTTGAGTATCCACCTTGAGTACCAGTCAGTAGGTAGTAGGTAGTAGATACCCTGTTGGGTATGTGACCGTTCCATGGTTCTAGCGTGGGACTGCAAGTTCACAATCACAGCTGCAGGAAACAGATCAGTATTTGTATAAAGCATACATGTAGTTGTACAGGCCCGTTTTGTTTTGAATTTCTAAAAAATGAATTCTTCATAAATGAGGGCATTCGTGATGAATTGCTATTGAACGTGGCCCAGGTGGTCTTCTTGTTTTTGACCTGTTTAAAAATAAAAGTGAAATGTGTATTCAATGTGTTTTTGTACAGGGCTTTTAGTAATCTTTCTGAAACTGATATACACAATTGTGAAAGTTGTCAGAAATCTTACATCTTTCATTAATTGTTAATTTAAGTTTACATTACACATATACATCCACCATTTAGCTAATTGCTAACCTTATCCCGAATACTGTATCTAAATCAGTAAATGCATAATTTAGCTTGGAGGCCAGCCTTTCAGCTTTTGGACGCTAATGATTTGAATCCAAGAACTAAAGAATTCCGTTGGTCTGGCTTTAGATTGTAGGCATGTCATATTTGTTGGAGGCCTGGGTTACATACAGTGTGTACAGGTGGATATTTTTTTTTCATCTCTACTATGCAAGTCAGGAGCTTTTTACTGCATTTGCACATTTCTATACACAGATTAGCTCAAACTCGATGACTTGTAGTAGTACTAATGTTTAACTTAAGTTAGTTGTTGCAGTTTTTCCTTGTTTTGTATATATATTATGCTCTGTCATCCTAGCAGCTTACCTGATGACCTGGCTCATGGCTGTGGTCAAACCTACCTAAATTTACCACCTCTACATGTATATATAAAATGTAGTTTTGCAAGTTCTCAGAAAACAATATCTTTTACTGCAAGCCACCAATTTTCTCCTGAAATTTTGCAGGTTACAGGGAGGTACACTATTTTGAGCCCTAATTACTCAACATATATCAATGTTACTGCATAGTTTTGGTATACCTAGTGTACCCTAACCAATGGGTAACCCTACACTGCATCTAAATACAGCCTGTGTAACATTAGAAGGCAGTGGCTGGTTCAGAAGGGCTGCTGCTATTGTGTCCATTCTCTGCCTGAGGCACAAAGCACCTCCTGGTTATTGTTTGGTCCAGTTAAGCTGAATGTTTGATGAAGTATTTACGGTTGACTCGAACAAAAAATGTTCCAGAGCTCTTGCTTCCTTACAGTAATTGTTATGTTGATGTCATTGGTGCCAACATCTTTATTGAAAGATGAGTTATTTTGGCTATGAGACAGCATTGACTTGCTATATTCCATATCTAATTTGAATTAGTATAAATAACTTTGTTTTTGATAGTGTCATATATAGCTAGCTAATGACTGACATTGACTTGTTGATATCCAACATCGGATCAAATTGACAAATGCATTCAATGTTAGAGTGAAGTAAACATAAACTATAGTAAAGTCAATTTTTACATTTATGAGCTATCATGATAAATTGCACATAGTTTTGTATACATTCAGTTTTTGTGGATCTGCAATTATTGTACCTAGGTGCTTGAGTATGTTGACAGAGTGACTGTATAGGCAAAGCTAATACACAAAACAAAACTATCATTGTCAAAGTCAGCTGTTAAGTTCTCAAAATCCATAGCAAAGAAAACTGTTACAGCTTTGCTTGAAGGCTGTACCATCCAGACCTATCCATGGTATAATCCACATATTCCAGAAATTAAGGGCAATAGCATGTTAATTTTTCTTCATATTGATTATGCATATAGGAAAGATGACATTGTATTTGATAGATTTATATGGTGGCAAAGCTGCACATTTTACATGGAGTGACATGAGCCAATAATGTAAATAGTTCCGTCTCAGTTTCTGCTAGATGTTTACATAAAACAAGAAGTGGTCATTTTTCGAGGTCAGCTATTGTTACCTTTATTTACCTTTCTGCATTTTCAGTATCATTTCTATGCCTCTTACTTTAGCCGATTCGACACAGATTTGCCGCAGCGTCCCCTTAGCTACGATGTGTGCGTTGTGAAGGGCCTTACAGCTGGGAGGTGTTCGGTTGCTACGGAGTTCCGAGTGTTTGTCATAATTAGGTTAACTCTTGCAACAACCTTTGTCTAGGGCAGGCCGCTTTAATCACGGGGGACAAACATTCCGTGATCTGAGAGGGCGGACCTTTTGTTTGCTAATAAGCAGCAAGAAGGATAACACCAGGTCCACCAGCTACAAGACATGGAGCACTGAAGGACCTTTTGCAGAGCAAATTAGATTTCCATGTTTAAGGCAGACCTGCGTGAAACTAGTGAAAGTGGGTTTCACAATGCCAAGCATGCTAGCTGCCTATAGACTAAAGCAGCTGAAAGAACAGGTGTGATGATTAGTCTAATTACATTTAGCCGTAAGGCCCGTAAGCCTGTACATGTAGTAACTGTTGTGAAGGTGGCTGCAGCATAGTTCTGGTGTGGTACATAGAATTCATTCGATATGGATGTATTTTTTTTTACATGTTTTAATAGTATGAAATGTTAACATTAATTTTACTGTGCTTTCACTTTTTCTTTTGTCTAGCAATAGTTGCATTCGTACATGGTTTTTGTACAAGTAAATAATTACAAAGCTTCAGGGATTTTGTAAGTTTTTCTAACATGCTTGGGAAGGATTACAGGATATAGATTGTTGTACATGAAGTAGTAACAGTTTTGCAGCTGGCACAGGTTGGTATCAGAAACATAACTTCAAATTTTCCCTGCACTAACCTGCATATACAGGTGGTATTACATGTACAAGCAAGGGATTTCTTTAAATTTAGCTTTACTTTTACTAATAGTGTTAGTTCTAACAAGATATTACTAGTATACCCCTATTATATTACATTGTATACCGACTGGATATTATAACTCGGGTTTGATGTCGTTTCAGGATGAGCAAAGAGTGGAATCCAGAAGAAGAAACCTGCTTCTGCTCATATTACATTATTTAAATAGTGAAGGGTAAGTGATAATATTACATGATAACATTTTTTAGTCAGATAATTTCTATTCAACCATCTTCCTGTTATGTTGTATCGGCTAATGCTACAAGTCAGTCGGGACAGGGATGCAAATCTTTTTTGTAATTGCATGCTGTAGACAAGCCATGTTTGAATTATTGATTACACTAAATACATGCCATCCATCATACACTTATCAATACTTTTCATTTATGCTAGATCAAATTGTTGCTCTTTTGTAACAGTTAATAATCAGTTTAAAAATTTTGCTTGTTTAGAATGTTTGCTTTGATTTTAGGTAATGTTATCTCATGCATGCGTTTGTTGCACCTACCATTATGGGAGGACTTACTCTCGTATCAAAGATATACAAAGTGGCCATCTGAGTACGGTGCCAAATTTTCATCTTCGTGGTAAGAAATGCATGTTTTTAGTCAAAAGCTAAGTATTATATACTTGATTGCAATTCTATTAACTAAAATACTGGTACATTTATATTCAGTAGTTTGAACCTGAACCTAAAGTTTTGTGCAGTATCATACTATTTACTACACCAAACAGTACCTGACATTATGATGCTAATCATTTAACCCCAGGTATCTAGAATCAGTCAAGTCGCTTGAACATGAAACTAACCTAAGTCTGAGGAAGTTTGAGGTGTGTGACAACATCGACCTGGAGACTATACTACAGGAGTACGAGTCTTACTTCTACATCAAGTTCCAGAAGTATCCAAAGATCACCAAGAAACTAGCTTCCAGTGGTAGGTAATATTTTAAATATGATTTTTGATTGACATCCTGTATTGGGATTTGCAGGGTACATTATACAAGTCATTTATGTCATACCTGTGATGCGAAAACGTTCGATACGGGTGTTCCGGACCGGGTGATAACTTCCGTATCAGACCGGCTCCATTCGAATAAATCGAACTGTTTCGAGCGGGACAGTGCGGCGCCATCGAAAGTTTGAAAACCTGATTCGGACGTTGGAACATTACTGTTGCAACACTTTTTGTTCGAGGGCACCAGATTTGTTCAACTTCTGGCGCATTTCGCATGAAAACGGGTTTTCTCAGGTGGGTATGACATAATTCGGCCGGGGGGTGATCCGACCCACGGGAGGGCTGGGAGTGGGACCGAGGGTGATGTGGAATACACCGTGTTGTATTCTACATGTAATTACCCAGAAAGGGTTGTATAAACATCCATCATTTGCAAAACCTAGCTATAAGGAGACAGAAGTCAATAACATTACAAGTACAGTGATGTCGCCATGGTGCCAGTGGCAAACAAACCTGCTTCGTAATCATATGTTTTTCATTCAGTCTGTTGCTAAGATGACACTTTCAAACAAATTTTTAATCATCAACTTTTGCATACGTGTGCATGAAACGTTTTCAAGTTCTGTACGAATTGAGATTGTTAATCCATGCAATCAAATGACACAAAAGACAAGCTTTAGAGGGCATTCAATTTGGTTTGTTTAGGATTATATCGTCTGTGTCAGTAACACGTTCAGAAATGATAAATGACCTTTTGAAGTAATCCCATGTTCTCCAGTCTTTTGTTATTTGGAAAACATTCAGGCTTTGGAACACGTCCCTTACAGGGCCCACAAACATAACCCCAAAAGCTGTCAATTTTGAGGGTGGTTTTGTTTTCATGATGGCCTCTCATGCTCAAAATCAAGACGCCTTGTAATGTGTTTCCATTGTATTATTGCTGCACTACAGAATTGTCTCAGCCACAAAGTTCCCCTTTCTTCTCCTGATTAGAAATTTAGTTCCTGCATGAGTATTAATGAATTTAGAATAATAAACATGAAATTTCATTATTTTGCAGCTGATAGTGCAAATTCCAGAGTAGGTAGAGGAGGCAAGTTAAGGAGGTAAGCCTAATGTTATACTGTAGTTTTTAAAGAGTCTCTTCTTCCTGGTAAAGGTTCTTTCAATGAATCATTCAAATTACTGTGCTTCTCATAGTATTACGTTTGAATGATATCCTCAATCTTAACTTTCAAAACACAAACCTGAAAAGTAGCCCTTCCTACATACATATTCAGTACAACTGATTCTTCACTCTGTGTTTAACTGTAAAGCCAGTACAAAAAATAGAATAATTGTCTTGGATGATGTAATTTTCAAAAGTCTTTTTTCTGTCATAGACTACTGTAGGAGAACTTTGGGCTGTTCAATTAAGACTTTTCATAACCCACTTCCCATTATTACAGGGTGCTGAAAGTGATGATAAATCTATCAACTGAAAATGGTTTAGAGGAAATCTTTATTGGACAGCCTTTGTATGTTGCTAACAATGAGGATGATAGAAAACATAGAATGATTTTGCCAAATGTGGTTGAGGGTGGTAGCTAGACTAACGGTGGTGGTGTATCCTTCTTTCACCCCTTCCCCCAATAGATCAGGCAGCACTGTGTCCCTTCCCAGAATACCTCTGGACAGGGAGAGTGCAGAGGACAGTGGGAAGAAAGAGACGGCCTCTCCCAAAAGGAGCAAGCCCAGCTCTGGCACCAGGAAACCCCCAGCTGCTGCAAACAAGAAGGGCGGCGCCAAAGACTCCAAACAGGTCTGCTTGAATTAAGCATTTTCGCTCGATTTTTATATCATTATGAAGCATGCAGGTGCTGACAGTCATCTCGGTGTCCCTATCTGCATTTCACTGTGTACAGACCATTTTGTGTTTTAAATTTTTAAGTGTTCTTCACATTCTTGTGTTCTTGTCTTTGAGTTTAGTAGTTGTCTTTATTCAAAAATAACATATATTCTAGAAAAAGAAGGAATTTTGAATGAGTTACAAAGCAAACAGAGCAAATATAGACCTTTCCACAGATTCCATTACCTGCTTGGAGATCAGGCCATAAGATGGGGCAAACAACATCATTGTCATGACGATGTAAACCAAACTGGACACAGTTCCCAAGTGTCACATAAGAGTTGTAATGGTAATGATGCTATTTGCCCACAGCATTACCCACAGTGCCTCTTTCTAGAAGCAGTCCATGAGAAAAGATCACTGGATCAAGTTAAGAACTTTTTCTGTTGGAATTTCCTCAGCAGGATGCTACAGTAGGAGACTCCACAGATCTGGGGCTGACAGTGTCTGCTGCTCCGACATCAAATGGTACAATAGGGTCGGACAAGGAGAAGCCACACCATGAACATGGCAGGGTGGGTACTTGTTGCAGTCTCTCCTGATGTATGCCTTCATCAACATACAGTGCATGCATCAACAGTTATAACACCCAGGTTTCAAAGTCCAACATGTCTACTCTGTATTACATGGCAGGACGTACAAAATGGAAGAAGTCTAATTGATAGACGTCTGAGGAAGATTTTTATTTCATTTTTAAAGATAAGAGTAAAGGAAATATGTTTAAGTTGATTTCATGGACATTGCGTAGTTAAGTTTGTAGTTTGAGAACAGAGAAGAATGGTGTAGGAGAATCCAGCAGGCTTCCCAAGCAGGCATCTGTATGATGTCCTTGACTGGCTGACTGACTGACGTAGTGTAGTGTACTACAGAGATGCAGTCTGTACTTGAAAGAGAGATGGTTGAGCATTCAGTAACTAAGATTAGGGTTTCTTTCAAAATCAAGTGATTTGTTATTTTCTTTTCAATCTTACCAACGTTTCAACATGAAGGAAGAAAAGAACATCAAATAAACCAACTTGAACTGAAAGTGCAGAAAAAGAAGGCAGATCTAAATATTTAATGTTTGTAATGCTTACCATATATTATTGTTCTTTACAGAAACAAGTTATTGACATGCGGTCAATGCTTCAAGATGCCATCAAGGGGGCCTCCAGGGAGATCAATATAAACAGCTATGATTCTTCTTCAGTAAGTCTTGTGTATCAAACAGTTTCTGTAATACGAGCTTGGAATTAAATATCATAGTTTCATAAGAATGGCCTGAAGCCACACAAATTTAGTGTATTGCTGTTATTATAATTCAAAATTGGAAAAAAATTAGGCAGCAAATCCGAGAACCAAGGAATTAAACTGATGTAGCATTATGTGTGGTAGAAAATCTATAGCTGACCATTTTGTTTTTCAGGACCGCCTATTGAAACCACTAGGGGGCTATGTAGGGTACAATAGTGAATGGAGAGAACTGGCACAGACTATCAGTAGGGTAAGTACGAAATGTTATACAATTTAAGATAATACACTATCCACATACATACAGAACAGACCTGTCCTTGGTGCTGAACACTATCCAAAGTAACAGAACAGACCTGTCCTTGGTGCTGAACACTATCCATGTATACAGAACAGGCTGTCCTTGATGCTGAGCACTATCCATGTATACAGAACAGGCTGTCCTTGGTGCTGAGCACTATCCATAGTACAAGGAGGGACATGTCCTTGGTGCTGAACACTATTCATAGTAATAGAAGGGACCTGTCCTTGGTGCTGAACACTATTCATAGTAATAGAAGGGACCTGTCCTTGGTGCTGAACACTATCCATAGTAACAGAAGGGACCTGTCCTTGGTACTGAACACTATTCATAGTAACAGAAGGGACCTGTCCTTGGTGTTGAACACTATCCATAGTAACAGAAGGGACCTGTCCTTGGTGTTGAACACTATTCATAGTAACAGAAGGGACCTGTCCTTGGTGTTGAACACTATCCATAGTAACAGAAGGGACCTGTCCTTGGTGTTGAACACTATTCATAGTAACAGAAGGGACCTGTCCTTGGTGTTGAACACTATCCATAGTAACAGAAGGGACCTGTCCTTGGTGTTGAACACTATCCATAGTAACAGAAGGGACCTGTCCTTGGTGTTGAACACTATTCATAGTAATAGAAGGGACCTGTCCTTGGTGCTGACCACTATTCATAGTAACAGAAGGGACCTGTCCTTGGTGCTGACCACTATTCATAGAACAGAAGGGACCTGTCATTGGTGCTGAACACTATCCATAGTAATAGAAGGGACCTGTCCTTGGTGCTGAACACTATCCATACATATAGTAACAGAAGGGACCTGTCCTTGGTGCTGAACACTATCCATACATATAGAACATCAACATTCAAAATTACTTTTTAAAAAGTCTTTAATGTATTTGTTTTAGTTTTGGATTTCAGCCAAAAGAGAGCTGTGTGATTAGTATCATAGACTTTGTCTAACATTTACAGGACATTTACTTAAACAACCCTGATGTGAGATGGGATGACATCATTGGCCTGGATGCTGCTAAAAGACTGGTTAAGGAATCAGTTGTGTATCCTATCAAGGTATGGACTGTCTTCTATCACATTGTTGTCAGCTGACTGTTCCTAAGTTGATATTGCTTATTCGTACATTCAAAACATCATTATTGTATGGCTGATATACAGTATATCTACACATCTGCAATGTGTTAAGTATGGTTGTGTGTTTTACCTTCATAAGAAATGGAGGTATAGTTTTAATCATGTCTGTTTGTGTGCTTGTGAGTGGGGGGGGGGGGGGTTCTGTCAGTCTTTTACCTTTACCAGTCAATGTTTATGTTGCAGGAAGTTTACATTTGCAGTCCATACATGATGACAGCCAGTATACAGCAAACAAAAATCAACAATCGTCTTACATTTATAAACCCAGTACATGGGCAGATTGCAGATTCAGGTTTAGAAATATCTGGACAGCTCCAGAGTTTTTCTAATCTGCAGCGGTAGTGTTTTGAGCCCTGATCACTTTGCTGTTCACCTTTGTGACCTCTCTGTTGTTGTTGTTGTTTTCAGTACCCAAAATTGTTCACTGGTATCCTGTCACCTTGGAAAGGACTGTTATTGTATGGACCACCAGGTGGGCTGAAGGAATCTTCTTCAATGTTGATGACGTTATTTTATTTTATTCGCATTCATTTTTTTAGTATGGGACAAGAAGCTCACAATGAGCTTATGGAGGTCTTCTGCTCTGTATAATACATACAATGACAATCAAAAGTAACAAAACAAAAAGTCATTTTGCAACATAAGAATAACAAGAATACTAACAACAAAAACGGGCTAGAGCGCATACAAGGCTGGCATACAAGGCTGGCATTACCAATAAAATCAGATTAAGTAAATCTTCCGGTCATTTTGATAAAATTGAAAACATAGTCAAAAATATTACAATTTGTCGAATGTGGCAGTTGATGACGTTTGTTTGCTTTGTGTAGAATAAAGGTCATTCAATATAATAGGAAAAACGGTAATGAATTACTTTTCATCAACCTACAGTGACTGAAGGGATAACTTTATGCCTTATCCTGTCATAGATGACACTTTCATAATACATGTAGCATTTCAATTTTGCGTATATGTATGTGTGGTTCTAAATACTGAGCTGTTGGCAATACTTAATTTGTTGTCTATAGTGTTTATACCACAACTGCTCAGAGCTAGCACAAAACACGCTACAACGTTTTGTTTTCCTTGCAGGCACTGGTAAGACGTTGCTGGCCAAAGCTGTAGCTACAGAGTGCAATACAACATTCTTCAACATCTCAGCATCCAGTATTGTCAGCAAGTGGAGAGGGGACTCCGAGAAACTAGTTAGAGTAAGTGAGACAATACCTTTTTTGTATGTCACAACTTCTTCAGCTGTCAGTGATTAACTTGGCAGTATTCTTATAGTATTTTTGCCAACGTTTTGCCATGTAGAATATTCTGCAAATTGAGAAAATATTCATGATGTTCACAGTTTTTGCAGTAGGGAACTGAAAACACGAATGCAAAATGCCAGCATTGTGCTATAGTATTGTAACCAAGAACATCATAACCAAGTCCATTCCTCTTCAATTGTATAATCAAATCCCTGTTAACTTAAATCAATTCATAGTACTGTGATCATTATACCAAGTGGATGACAGTGCTAGATTCTGTTTTCTCTTGGTCAAGTAAAAGTGCTATCATGTGAATCATACACACAAACTTCATTCCTGTACAGTAATTCCCTATGCTTGTTTTGTACTTATCGGGATTCAGGACAATTGTACTTCTTTATGTTTCAGCTACTCCTAATTTGGTGAACTAAATTACACATGTTCATATACCAGTAAAAGTATTTCATGTACCAAGTGTGGTTCTCCACAGGTACTGTTTGAACTGGCCAGGTTCCACGCACCGTCTACGATATTCCTGGATGAACTGGAGTCAGTCATGGGACAGAGGGGCTCAGGTCCTTCTGGGTAAGTACTGTATTCAGCTTTTAGTAAACACCTTTGTAGTATGTTTGGAAAGGAGTAACCTTTGGTGACAAATACATGTAGCGTTCATTTTCCAATTAGTCACTCAGCGACCACATGCACTTTTGCAGTTAGAAACACCCTTCTTCCGTATAGCACATTTTTGTGCATTGACAATGACTGATAAACAAAATATGAAACTTTGAATGGATACAGCTCCTAGGTGTTCCACCATGATAATTAGATGTCCATGCACAGAAATGGTCCATTGAAGCAAGTACTGTAATGTGCTTATGACAAATATGTCACCATGTTTGGATTAATTTGGAGCTTATCTTCAGCAAAATTTGCATACTAATGACACTGAGGACTGGCAAACAAAATCATCATCCAAAACGTTCAGATGCATTAGCTTCAGAGTTATCCAGTTGCAGTCACACTGACTTATTTGTCTGTAAATGTTGTTAACCTGAAATTTTTGTTGATACTGCAGAAACGAACACGAAGGAAGTCGTAGGATGAAGACAGAGCTGCTGGTACAGATGGACGGGCTGGCCAAGTCTGATGATCTGGTCTTCCTATTGGCTGCTTCAAACCTACCTTGGTGGGTTCTGCTCTTCTATATGTGTTTCAAAAAGAAACACCTGATAGGAGAAAACCAGAACTACTGGTGAAGGATTGCTGTGAACATTTTGCCATTATTTACTGTTAGTTCCACGAACACAGCCAATATTAGATTTAACTTTCACATTAAGTTTTACATATCATCAACATGTACATAAAAATTTCAAAAGTAGTCTTTCTTTTGATCAATGTGAATTTTCTTACATGTCTCATTCTATCAGAAAATTTCAAAAGTACTAATTGAAAATTGGTTGTGTTTCTATGCTGAAAGAGGCTCCTGCCAGTGGTGTATTTCATGCTGAAAGTTGCTGTTACAGTAGCAGGTCTTAGTACATTGTACCACTGCTGTCATCGTAGGTCACCATACTGATTCACAACACAACACAATACAATATTACTACACAATGCATATTTGTAACATAAAGTTGGTTGTGTATGTTGCAGGGAGCTTGACCATGCCATGCTGAGAAGGCTGGAGAAGCGTATCCTGGTAGATCTGCCCACCAAGGAAGCCAGACGTGCCATGGTTCAGTTCCACCTGCCTAAAACTATCAACCAGGGCACAGGGGTGGAGATCACCACTGATCTGGACTATGAACATCTAGCTGATGTAAGGACAGAGTGTTTTCACTCACTTTTCATATCCATAAAGTAGCCAGGTGCTGACCGCCATGTTGGTGTCCCTATCTTCATTTCAATGAATCATAGGTCAAGGTTTTACAGCGTTTTCATACTTTTATCAGCAAGTATTTCTTTGGTATCCTCTATATTCAATAGTGGTTATTTGAGAGAGTCAGAACATCTTCAGGTGTCTGAAATCCCTTGAGCTACAATGTATGATCCACAGAAATGTGAATAGGGATGTCAACATGGGAGTGGACACAGCAATGATGTGACATAAAACCCACTCTATGTGTAAACAAAGTCACAACTAAAATGCTTACCTTAATTCATGGTTACAGGACCAGGAATACTGAGTTAATGTGTAAAGTAATAACTAAAAATATGATAAACCAAAATCAAGTTTTGCAACTTTTCTGTGTTAGAGTTGTTTAGTCTAATAATTCACCACTGTACAAACATTTCTTTTTATATCACTTTTAACTTCACTTTGCCTCCATTGGTGTCTACATTTATCTTCACACATAGAATCTTGTATTCTCCCCAGCGTATGGAGGGATACTCAGGAGCTGACATCAGGCTGGTGTGTAAGGAAGCTGCCATGATGAAGGTCAGGAAGGTGTTTGATGTGCTGGAGAACCATGGACAAGGTACGCACAGAGTAATCTCTGGACACTATTTTCACTGGAAATGTTTCTTTAATCTCTTCTCGGCTCTGTTAAAAGTAAAACTACTTCATCCATTATAAGTGCCAATTTGTTACTTCTCTATAATTATATATGCAATTGTAATACAGTGACACCATACTGACAATAGCATCATTTTTTACAGTATTTCAGTGTGTACAATTTCGTAAGCTGGTACATGTACCAGTCTTAGACTTAATGTCTAAGACTAAATGTCTTTATGGGATACAACTATAATAATTCCCTTTGAGTAATACATGCAAATGTACCCCGCCTCTCAAGTTGTGTGAATTATGAAGGCAGACTGAGAGAGACTTTTAACCTAATGAAAATAATGAGAATGATACCACTTGGACCTCTTACTATTCTTCCCTGTTAGGCAATGCTAAATTATTGGTTTTATCATTGCAGGCGACCACCTCCCAGACTTGAAGATAGACCCCATTCTCACATCAGACGTGAAGCTGGCCCTGGCCCACACTAAGCCTTCCGCACGCACACTTAAAGACAAGTACGCTGCCTGGCAGAAAGAGTATGAATCTGTATGATTGGTTCTTAACCAGCATCAAAGGTTTAATGAGAATATGAGCTTCTGAGCCAACATCACATTCCACATAACAACTATACACGGATATTTTCAATATGTCGGATGGGAATATTAAGGTGACCTTTATTGATGGCTGTACCATCTTCCAGCTGTGCATGTCATAGATTACCATTGACAATAGATAAGTTCACACTTCCACAGATCACAAAGCTGCTTGCATCAGTCCTGTATACCCCCCCCCCCCACACACACACACACAACAGTGATCAGCAAGCAGTTTTGTAATCAGCAAAGCGTGAGCTTGTCTATTTACAGCAAACTCTTTTAAGAGAATGTTTGACTCAACTCTGGAACGGAATTGTTGGAAGTGGTTTTTATGTTTTGCAGTGCAAAATATGCTGACCAGATGTTTCCGTCCATAAACATGTATATAGTGTCAGATTTGTCATCCTCTATAGTGTTGCTCTGTTGCATGTATGTGCAGTTTTATCAGAAAGAGATGTTGTTGCCGAGCCTGGCATCCATCCTGTTCTAGCTCTGCTGATCTCTGATGGTGAATAAATTGGCATACCTACAAACATACATGCATACATATACATAATGATTGTGTTGTTGTACATGCATTTATACATATGTACGTACATACATACATAATACATGTCTGTTTCAGCATGGTAACAGCAATGTCAAACATGCATTTGTAAGTGGGATTTCATTTGCACTACTTCTGGGAAATATTTTATATCCCAAATAATAAATATGTAAGTTCCAAAAGTTTCAATATATTAGATGGTGGGAAAGTCATTAGAGTAGAATCGGATGGATACCAGGACAGTTGTTGCCAATATATGGGTCACAAAGTACAATGCTGCTATGTTGTTCACTAGTTACATTATTCTTATCTATATGTAGCTGTCAAAAAGAGGTTTTGTTTTGTTTTCTAGTTAGTATGCTATTTTCAATCGTTGTTGTCAAGTTTAAGTCATGCCAAAAGTAACTACCGGTATGTATTCAGTTAGAACTATTAGCTTTGTTGAAGTTGAAGTCAGAAAATGCTTTAAAACTTTTTAGATATCTGATCAAATGCAAAAATATTAGCATGGGACCAAAAACATCATAATTATGGTCTGCATGGCATTGAGAAATGAAGCATGGGTAAATGTAATTGTGAAGAAGAGCTAAGAAGCAAGAAATGTAAATATTTGTTACATTTGTAGGTTTGCTGGATGGGGATATGTTTTTTTATCATATAAAACTGGTGTCTATACAAATGTATATGTTAAGGATGCATCATTCAAAGATTGACACATATGTTTACATGTAATCTATGTGGATAAACTTTTGAGGCCACTGCAATTTGAAAATTATTCAGAAAATTTAGGAATTATTGTACAGCTTGAAATGATTTTCACAAACAATTCAAATGTACAGAAAATGGCAGCTTTTGACACTGTAAGTGCCTTCTGGAGAAGTCATCTCTCACCATCATTTCATCTCTAACAACTGTAAAATTTAGTAAGTTAACTGTTTAAGAAAGAAAACTGAAGTGGATGTACTGTCATTACTCTTCTAAGCAGGGGTTAGGTTCTGGCTGGTTTTGAACTCTCCAAGCAGAGGTTTGGGACCAGCTGGTTTTGGATGTTTTTGTAGGCTTTCTATTTTGTCCAGAGCTTATTGACCTCTGCTCAGAGAGTACACTGTCATAGCATTTTTAATAGAAAAAATGTTGAATATCTTGAAAGCAAAGAAAGGAAAATTTAATATGCATTCCTAAACCTCAATGAATCTAGACTAACTAGTGTAAATATTGCTGCATAATGACCTTTTAGAGTGTGTTTAGTCAGACGAAAGTTGACATCACCAGCAAATGTGGGCTTTTACTTAAATCTTTTACATACATGTTTTAACGGCATATTTTGACAATCTTTGTTGGTCAAAAAGTTGTTATTGTATTAAGATATGAGACCTCTGGCTGAGCCAGACCATTTATATTGATGTGGGATTTTCACAGTTTTCATCCATTAAATAGGGCATAATTTACGTATGCTCAACACTATCACAGAGTTGTCAAGATTGTGTTTGAATTGATAATCTGACTATCTACTAATAAGTTACAATGTAACTCTCAACACAAAGAGTTTGAAAATTAGTACTTTATCAATCATATGGCTATTTCTTAATAATTGTGTCATATACCATTGGAAAGCTTTGCTGCCCTTTACAATAATGGATGGCATTCAGCACTAAGGACAGGTCTGTTCTGTAACTATGGATAGATTTCAGAACTTAGGACAGGTCTGTTCTGTATGGATGGATGGATGGATAACATTCATCATCAAGGACACATCTGTTCTGTATGTATGTACATGACTATTCAGCACAAATGGCAGTTTTCTTGTGCATTGATGGATAGAGACAAGCACCAAAAACAGTTCTGCATGAATGGATCGTGTTCAGCATCAAGGGCAGGTCTTTGAAATCTTCCCAGACCTAGCTTTAACCCGATGTGTGCTTGGTGGTTCCTCTTCCAAGACCCTTAGCCCATTCCAAAAAGATCGACATCAACTATAAGGGCTCCGTTCCGAGGGCGTCGCCAAAAAGTTCCCGATCTATCCTACCACTTAGCCTACCTCCATTGCAATGGAATCACCCAACGACCCCTGCACTCTACAGTGTCAACATGGTGGACAGAGGAGCAAAATGATATTTTGGTCGAGATAAACAATACGTCAAATGACACTATCAGGCGTCCAAACGGTAGGAATGATTATTTTCCGGATTGAGGATAATTTCGAGGACAGAACTGCATCTCAATTATTTGTACCGTTGTATAGTGCTTAACATCTCGACATGACCATGATGAGAAAGGGAGTGAATGAATGAGCTGGAACTGAGCAGAAATGATTAGTCAAAAATCATCAAACCCAACAGGCCAGCTCCTGCACAGTTAAATTTTACGTTATGGTCAATCAGAGTTTAGGCTCAGGTCTTGAGGATGATTTGTTTGTTCACATTATTTATCAGATATTTAAGCTGCCTTTAGTTACAGTATATAGTCTGTAGCAAACATCACATTTTACAAACTGTGTATAGCCCCTTTTCTCATGGATAAGTTTGGTGGAATTGTTGATGTGCTGGACTTGGAGCTTTACTCCCTATCTGAGATGACCACAGTCTTTTTACTATTGAAAGCTAATTAACTACTCATTTTCATGTCTATCGAGTGAGAATGTTAAGTGCCTTTCCGGAGGACACAGTAATGGGACCTTCTAGGAATTTGAACCCGTAGCTTTAGATTCAACAACCCTATATAAACCACTAGGGGTGGGTACCAGTACAGAAAATTCAGGTCCAGTTCATGTTCAGAGGACCAGGTCCGGACTGGAACCTGATTCAGTATGCGAAAACTTGTGAATAGGTGATACTAAAATGGTCCATTTGAATAAAAACAAATCTGTTTGGTGAAGTATTTGACTCCCATGGGCATTTTAAAATTATACAAGGTTAGGTGCCTCTGTACGATTGATTGTAAAACTATAAACTCTAATTCACTTCTGTCATTTTCTTTCAATTGACATTTGAGCCTCAAAACGTGTGATTGGCTGCTCATACTATCTGTTCATATTCTGATAGGTCCAACATCAGGTCAACCAAATTTTCTCAGGCCCGTTTTTTGCTGACCGGTCCAATGTAAAAAAAAATGGTTTTGTACTGGTACATCATCATTACTAACCACCAATTGCCACCTGTGATTTTCAATTTTTTTCTGTAGGATTGACCTCTAACACTTCAAACACCTGAAAACCGTCAAAACAAGATCCCTTAGTCAGTCAGGATGGATGCAGCTGAGAACGTGGTGTGTTTGCACTGTAACACACAGGTGCACAGACAGTGGTTACTGGATCATGTGAGGGAGGAACTCCAGAGTGATACCCTGTCTCAACACTGCAGCCTTTGTTCAGACATTCTACAGACGCTGACTGACCTGCTGTGCGCTCTGCACCAGTACGGACACCTGAAAACACCTGTCATCAGCATCACCTGCTCCAGGTGCTCTTTCAAGGCTGGCAGTGTGGAGATGTTTGCGGAACATCTTCAGATGCGGTGCAAAACTGACTCAGTACTTTCTTATGACTGTCACAGTGATGGAGTTAAACATGATCCACCTGAAGTCTATACATCACACAGGTCTACTGCGCAGACTGGCTTTACACTTAACAAATGCTATCTGCCGAACAATAATAGCGAAGAAGACACATGCAAGGTGGACACTTGTGAGAAGGCAGTTGGTACAATCTCACAAGGGGATGAGAAGATGGGTGAGTGGGATGGACAGCAGTTTCAGCAGATGATGAGCATGCTGTTGACAGATACATCAGGAACGGGTCGCTCCAGAGAAGGCACTGAGCAAGATGTGGGACAACATAGCAAAGTGACCGTTGACATCGCTTCTGTTTGTGAAACTGTAGATAAACAAGGTATGAAGTGGAAAGGATCTAATAATGAACAAACTTCTGTCCATGAGAACCAAGATGCCATTGGTCAACAACGTATGAACTGTAAAGAGTATGAAGAACAAACAGCCAATCAGGTTAGAGAAGAGAATTATGCTGCAGATAGGAAGCAGGAGGATTTGATACATTGTTCCCAGCTCACAAGTATGAAAATTCAGAAGACTGATTCAGAAGAAAGAGATGATTGTTGTAATAACGATCAATACATAGCAGCAAACAGAAACAGACATAAGACTAGGAAAGTTCTCTTGAAATGCCATCTATGCAATTACTCAAGCCAGAAAAGAGAGGACCTTGAGTCGCACATGTTGAAAACCCACGGAAAAGTCGAGTATAAGTGCTATAGTTGCAACTTCATCGCAAAAAGCCCCAAAAACCTGCAACGACACCAGCTGGTTCACCAAAGGATACATAAATGCAGGTATACTACTGTATAATAACAGTAGTGTCACTTTTTCCTTAAAATTTATGTGGAACTATTTGGTTTTAGAATGTGTTTCAAATTAAAATTCAAAACTGTTGGTCTTAACCTACAGAGTGATGTTTTAAGAAATCCAACCAGTTCAAACAAAGTTTATAATGACATAAAAGAATACCTAAATCAGTAAATGTCAATCTACATTTTGACAGCTGATATTTCCCATCATCATAATCACTTTTCCAGGTACTGTGACTTCACAACAAGATGGCACAACAGCCTGGTCCTACATGAGAGGCGTCACACAGGTGAAGGCTTACTGCTTAATTCTTAGCACTTTTGAAAACTGTGTACAAAATTTGAAGATTCAATAAATATGGATGCTTTGCACGTCAGCACTCATTGTTTTTTTTGCTTTGTTGTGAAATTGTTTGGCAGGGGAAGGCATGATGAAATGTGACCACTGTGATTATGTGACTCCCGACAAAGATGGTCTTCTCAGACATCAAATCAAACACAAAGGTAAGACTGTCTTGGAAAATATGTATCACATGAGGAAAATGAGAGTAGCCCAAGTGAACAGCACCAGTCTTTGTCAAGGAATGATCAGAACAAAGCACTGCTCACCAAGTCACAATTCTTTCTGCAGAAAGTTACATCATAGAGATGATAGAAACTGTGGATTGCTCATTCCTTAACGAAAATGGATGCTGCAAATTTCGATTTAAATATTGGTACTGAAAACTTCTTAGGTCTAATACATGTATCATAAATTGTAGTTTAATCTTGCTACAGAATAAATTCTACCAATGCAGATGTACTTTCAAGACATTTCATGTAGTTGTTTACTCTTATTGCTAGGTTCATAAATGAAAGGTCTTTGAAAACATTTCATGTGAATGTTGACAGCAATAAGATTGATCTTCAGTCACTCCCCATGGCCATACATTTTGTACACAGGAGAGAACTTATTCGTCTTAGTTAAATTGTCTGGTGTTGAAAATTTCTTAAAGAAATAGTAGGTTAATCTTGAATTCCACCAATGCATATGACCTTTGAAGAACTTTCATGTATGTGTTTACTTTTATTGCTAGGTTCATAAATATAAGATCTTTGGAAAATTTCATGCGAATTTTGACCGCAACAAATTGAATCCCCATGGCCATATGTTTTGTACACAGGAGAAAAGCCATTCGTCTGCGGACAGTGCAACAAGGCGTTTGCCCGCAAGTGCGAGCTGAAGCGACACGAGCTGCGGCACGCCGGCATCAAGAGCGCCATGTGCCACATCTGTGGAGACACGTTTCAACAGAAGCAGAGCCTGGTGCACCACATCCAGGCACAGCACCACGGGCTGAAGATGTACAAGTGTGACCAGTGTCCGTTTGAGACTGGATACAATTCTTCTCTCTTGACCCACAGGCGGGCCCATCACACACGTTAGCTCTCTGCTTGACTTTGTTGATAGTTGTATTGTGCAGTGGCATGTGGAGTTCAGTGTTTGGGGACCCTGCCTCTGGAACCAAAAGTCAGGAGTTTGAATTCCACATGGTGTCACTCATCAGACATGCACACTACTGGAAAGGGTTTCAGTCACTGTTTGTCGTGCTTATTAAGATGAGCTATGGGATATTGTTTGTTTGTCCTGTCACTACAAGCATCACTAGTACAAGAGCTCTTCAATAGGGTAAACTAATTTGAGATCATTCTTCAGGTAAATGTATCCCCAATCAGTAGAATTCTATGTAATTGAATGCTACCCAGTACAGTTCTACAGTTCTAATTAGTTTCAATATTCCTTTGGTCCTTTCTTTGTCACAGATGAGAAGCCATATAGGTGTGAGTTTGAAGGCTGCAGCTATGCCTCAGCCAGCACATCACAACTTAAAGTACACAGGAGAAAACATACAGGTGAGTTCAGGTAAACACTCAGGTGTGGGTCTCCCAATGTTACCATCAAAGTTGTTATAGTGTTGCCCACAAAATAAAGCCCAAAAAGCTTACTGCCCTGTGGGGCTCACTCCAGCTCATAACGGCCTGACGTAACTATGTATTGTTTGCGTTATCAAGTTTTAATATTTGTTTGTCAAAGGGACAGCAGTAGAAAGTTGACCAATATAGACAGGATTCTTAGTCAATGCTTTGGTCAATGGAAAAATTCTCCCAGGGACCTACAGAAAGTGGCCACAATAGCCAGCTGCAGGTGGTCCTTATGCAAAGATGGTCAGTTGGACAGGTTTGACTGTAACAGTCATGATTGGTCATCATATATTGTATATTGAGTCATTTATTTTCAATGTTTTTTTTAACAGGAGAGAAACCATTCAAGTGCACAGTGTGCAGCTACGCCTCTGCTGACAATGCAGGACTGCGTAAACATGTGAGGAGACATTCCAGCCTGCGCCCCTACAAGTGTAACATGTGTGACTTTGACACCAAGCACAGCTTCCTACTCAGAAAACACATGGAGACCACCCACAACATCATGACCAACTGTAAATTCAATCAGCGTCAACTGTCTTCAATGGTTTCCGCAGATGTCAGTTCTGAAAATAACAAAGTGGCAATGGACATCTTCAGTCAAAATTTACAGACTGTAGAAAACCAAGGACATGGCTTGGGAGAAGAGCAAGAAGGGCATTGAGAGGCAAGAGGAAAAGGGAGAACTTTGTACGAAGGGCTGTTTTAATACATGAATAACTGATATATGTACAATGTACATTTAAAAACAAGTACAAAAACTCAATCTTGATACAATGTTACTACAATGTCACAAATGTATGAAAATATGTGGATTTATTTGGTTAATAGACTGTTTCATGCTGGGAGAAGCAGGCACTATGGGTATCTGAGGGCAAAAATAACATTACCAAGCCAAATGTATGTAGTGCATGCATATACATATGCATATGATTTGGTCTATGGCAATGTTGTTTTTCCACTACCTACCCATAGTGCTCCATGCCCCAGGATGTGATGGGACCTGAGAAAAGCTCTAAGACCCATAGTATACTCAAAACTCCTTCAGAAAAGATAAAAAAACAACGAGGCACTGAATATTGATCAGTTTATTATATTGCACTGTAACCATTGTCATTTTCAGAATATTTACATTCAATATATGTAAATGGACACTCAAAAATACTACTGTATAGAAGACTTTGTCCAGTCCATTGCCTCGTTGCTATATAATAGATGTGAAATAAATCACATATAAGACTTTTGGGTATACATGTACAGATTGTTAAGACTGCAGTTACAGTCTTGTAGGCACTGCAGATACACCTTTCCCACATACATGTAGTTCTTTCTTACACATGTTTTGAATGATGTCATGCTCTTGAAAAATTGTACTTTGGATGAATATGAGGAAAATATCCACCATTTCCTTGCAAATATCATTCTTTAAGTTCAAAAGTGTGAAGCCATTCCCACACCATAGGGTTCCCATCCTTAAATGCTTCAAAAAAACAGTATGTATGCTATTTTTTAAGTCCTTGGTATGGCTCTAAGCTATGGCAAATGTTACAGCTTCCTAGCTAACTACATCGTTCAACCACTCTTCAACTTTTTCTTGATTTCCCTGTGGGTCTTTTTGCCAGTCCTTCCACCACCTCAAGTTTGCGATCTCATCTTTGTACCGTGAACCAAGCTTTGCCTTCCATGCCATGAAGGAGTCCCTGTTGTACTTCTGCACTTCCCTTGTGACAGTCGGATAGTCTACAATCTTTTGCAACTTGTCATCCAGTTGTGATACCAGATCTCGTCTCTCTTTGGCAAGATTATGGAGCTCATCTGGATCCTTGTTCAAATCTGTACCAAAAGAAGAAAATGTCTGAAAAACTCAGCTGCTGTAAAAGTCTATGATGATGTTGAATATGATTGAAAATGTTGTGGTGGTCTTAAGAAGTACCTGAATTGTAGGTTGCATGTATTTACATGTACTCACCAAACAACTGTGAAGACACTTGATTTGGTCCATCACCAAATGCTACATACTTCAGACTGCCTGTCCTGAGCATGTAGGTGGACATGTTAACATTACAGCCATGATACTGGCTTAGTACCCAGTCAGGTCGGTCGACTCGGTCAGAGTTGTTCCTCAGGAGGGGCAGCAGACTTGTACCGTTGAGCCCAGGAGGCTGTGAGGCATTGGCTATATCTGGAAAACATACAACAGCACAAAATATCATAGCCTATTCTAGCTACAGTCTGCTTGAGCTGCTAGTAGTTTGGCATGTTTGGCCTTTATTTCATTCATCATTTCAGGCATGGAATGTTTCTCAGATGCAATATTAGTATAACATAATGATCGTTTGAACCCCGTAACTGTGCTGTCTCAGATAATTATGCAACTCTGAGCTCTCAGATTTTGTAGATTACATAATCTACAGTAGCACTGCACCCACAATTTGTACATAAGTAAAAAAATTGTTGTTTTTCTGACTACACTTTGTTGGTTGACTTTCAGTTAGGAGGCACCATTTGTACATAAGTCAAAAAGTTTTTTTTTGTGACTACAGACAACAGTTTCTTGGCTAAGTTGGGTAGGCACATACCCATGAATGTCGGAAAAACATCAACAAGAGACGTCAGGTCATCCACGGCCTTCCCAGCAGGCACCTCTGGACCAGTGAGGACCATGGGGACGTGAGCGCTGGCCTCGTACATGGACATCTTGTAGAACTGGCGGTGCTCCATGGCAAGTTCCCCGTGGTCGGACGTGAAGAACACATAGGTAGAGTCAGCCTGGCCAGATGCTTTCAGTGCATCCAAGACTTGCCCTATGATTGGAAAAAGTCACTGATTTGCTTTAAAAGGGGAAAAGGAGACAAAGGACATTTGTTACTGCTAGAATTTCTGAAACACGGCCTTTACTAGGCTTTAGAATGTATATGGGAGCTTAATGTGTAGTCTGTAGAACACTAAAGAGTGGTTCTCTCCTTGGTGCTGAATGTGTAGTCTGTAGAACACAATGAAGAATGGTCCTCTCCTCGGTGCTGAATGTGAAGTCTGTAGAACACTAAACAATGGTGCTCTCCTTGGTCTAAATGTGTAGTCAGGAGTAATGATTTACATGGAAATTAAGAGAGAGAAGAAGTTGGCAATCAAAAGGTAATTCACGTACCAAGCATTGCATCTGTTTCAGCACACATCCCATAATAGTACTCCCGAATCTTCATAATTTCATCCCTTGTGAAATTACTGGTGCAGTTCTTTGTTGCTGAGGAATAGTAGTCGACTGGGTGCATCCGTGAAAATGGCAGCCATTTCGGAATGGTGACCTTTGAACTGTTGACCTTCATTAGCCAATAGGGCGAAGTCATGAAGGTTGAGCCGCCAAAGTTTTTTCCCATGGAAGGGGTTGGGTAAGGGTGGGGGAGGTTGAGACCCAGGTACAACAGCCAGGGTTTCTGCTGTTTGGGAGCTTCATGGAGGAGCCAGTGAGATGCCAAGTCTGTGCTAGCCCAATCCTTCAGCTGGATTCTAGCTGTTGATGAACTTCCTGTGACAAGACAGAAAATAAGGTTTACTAGTTGAGAGAAAAAAGAAGAAAAAATTATCTGTCGGGAACAGTTAATATTGCTTGCATTGCAAAACCAGTAATCAATGAGGCACAAATGTTATACTGTAAGTAGAAGCTGTATAATAAGACTGAGCTGATAATTGTGCCGGAAAGGACCCCTACTCTTCCTTTGATGGTGGTTTCCAAAATGTGAGTTTTTATCCTCCTCTGTCCCAACAGAAAAAATAATTCAAGTACACAATGTACTGTAAAAGTTGAACGAGCAACAATGGCCAGGATTCAATCTCTTGAACTCTGGGTACAGAGCCAGGAATTGACAGTATAAGGAGAACACATTGCAAACACTGCAAGAGAAAAAAGAGAGAACTTACCAACAAGCACAGGTGTAGGCCTGCCCTCTTGTGCTAAGGTAAAGTTCACATTTCTTGTCCACGCTTCAACTCGATTGCTGAAAAACACAAGAACAGAGTTGCTATACTTTTCCTTGAACAATACAAAAAAACTGTCTTTGTTTGCAGTTTTCATTTGCCTTAAAAATTGGTGACTGCAAATATATTGTAATAATACCACATTAACAATGAAAGTTTGATTAAACGAGTCTTACCTTTCTGAATGGTCGCCTGAGACATAGTCAGTCTTGCCATATACCTGAGTGTGGTATCCCTGCTGTTCCAGTCTAACCTGCCAGGTGGGGTAGTTTTTGGGTAGCCCCTTGTAGTTGTTCCATGACTGCGTCACATGGGTATGGAGACCACTCCACAATGCTATTAACGATACAGGCATAATTTTAAGGATTTCTTATATGGCAACATTTTTGAAACCCTACTGATAAGAAATTTGGTGCCGAAAAAGTTGAGGCATTGCCAAATAAAACATAAAGAATTTTCCTTACCAGATCTGGAGGGACAGCATATAGGTGAGTTAGTGTAGGTACTCCTGAAGTTGACACCATTCTGAACCATATAGTTCAGGTTGGGTAAGTCCACTACACTGTCCTGACCACGTCCTATCAACCTGCCATCCTATTACAAAACCACATGGAAAAATGTTGCTAACTTGTAAATGAAAAATGGTATCTAAGACATTAAAGTGTTAAATCAACATTCAACACAAAATAGTCACTTCATACCAAACCTAACGTTACCTTTGTGAGCTCATTATGATAAATTTCACAACTTACAGGTAGTAATAAATACATTTGATGTTATAAGTACATTTTTGTACAGAATTGCCTGTAACAGTGTAACTGTGGTACATGTACTATTAAGACAATTAACAAGAAAAAACATTATGCAAGCTACTATTAAATTACGACCTATAGAACAATTATTATCTGTAAAATCCAGTGAATCTGCATTGATTGGCAAATTGAAGAACAAGAATTCAGTTTTCCATGTAATTTACAAGAAAGAAAGTTTTACCTACCATGGAGTCACAGATAACAAAGACTATGTTCTTCCTATCATCTCTGGTTCCTCCCACTGCTGATGTAAACCACCAGAACAGCAGGAAACCCGCAGAACAATCTAACTTCATCCTCATCTCACTTTTTTACCTTCTGCACTTAGCATGTGAAAATCAATGTAGACAAAACGTCGAGGCTTGCAATTTAGCTACAAATGTGACTCTCGTGCCAATTCCAAGAGCACTGCTGGACTGTGTGCATTCATTTCCTCAAATTTGGGTCCTAATGTGTATAGCTAAGTATTACAAACACTCAAATCTGCAAAATCATACACTATGGCTATCTTGGTGTTGACTTCTGGACTTCCTGTCATATGATGCAACCTTTGACCCCAAACGTAAAAAAAAGGATACTTTCCCAATGTTTACTTGAGATTATTCTGAGTTCCATCAAGTTATTGTAATGATCAACATTTAAATAATATTTTGATACCACAAAGTCCTTGAAAAGGGAAAAATATCACATACACTTCGCGTTTACCTAATGATATCTTTTACGTTAAGAGGCGGTTGTCAGCGATACCCAAGATGGCCGCGCGCATGTGAAACGCGACGCGACGTGTTGCTTTTTTCATTAAAATTGGACGATCAGAACACACGGGCGATGAGCGGACAAGGAGAGGACGATAGCGATATATCTGAGGTACAAGGTTACAAGGAATAGTTGGTTTTGATTTTAAGGATACCAAGAAATTATGCTGTAACCACTCAACTTGGCGTCTGTGCACATGTGCGCGTCTGTTCGTCTGCAATCAGCTGAAGGGGGAGGGGGGCTGAAGAAAAGTTTTGAAGAAGGCTAATCAATAATACATTTTTAGACGTACTTATAGGCTGTGTACGTGCCTGGTCTGTTTTCCAGCCAGTGGTCAGTCTTTTTGAGAATTGAATTGATCAGCTGTGCAGTATAAATTATTTGGCTATCTTACACATGCAAGTACAGACTTTGGAATATGCATCAAGTTGCATGGTGCCTCTTTGGGGATTTCCTGGTAATAAGTGGTGTGGGATCCAGTTGTAAATGGTATGTGATACCAAAGTAACTTGATCAGGATTCCTGCTGTATTGGCGTGTCCAGGATAGAATGTATAAAAGCCATGTTGTACATGAATTTGATGATGGAGTATTGAATTTCTCCAGGAATTCTCAGGAGAGGAAAATGAGGGATGGGATGAAGACATCTCAGATGAGGATGATGTCATTGATGATGAGGAGGAGGAGGAGGAAGAGACCAATCAGATGGAGGAAGCTGGAAGGAACATCCAACAGCTAGCCAAAAGGGTGCTTGAAGGTATTCTTCAACTTTGTATTGCATCCTTCTATAAATAAACATTCTACAAAAAATCTGTGTGTATTATTTTTTTATAATGGATATGATAGCAGAAGGCTATTCATCTTGATGTAAAAAAAGATCCTAACTATATTTTAGCAAATAAAAGGTAAAGCATGCATCCTCTAACTTAGGCAAAGTTTAAGTCTTTTTAGACAGCATGTGGTGCAATGTGGCCATGTCTCACGTTTTTAGGGCATACTGGGTCACACTACTCATTTCGATAAGTGTGGTTGATTCTGTCCCCATCTGAAAGGAGGAATGCAATCCTGTAGGTTTGAAGTTGTATCAGTCATGCCAGATGGGCAAATGCAGCAGGGTTGCTTACCATATGTGCCGCATATAAATGTAGCGGTAGTCTTTTCCATTATAACATAAGGTGTTCACCTACTGAATTCTTCAAACCAATATACCAATGTCTCTTTTTTATTTTGTTTCCATAAAAGATGAAGAGGCAGCAGATCAACGACCTACAAAGAGCGTCCGTACAGGGAAGCCGGACTTGTACAGGCCTCCTACCAATGAAGAGATGAACCAACTGAAGGAGACGGAAAATCTTTTCCAGTCCAGTCTTTTCAGGATGCAGGTAATTCCATTGATAATATATTAAGATTACAACATTGTGGTTCAAAGATTTCCTTTTGTTGACATTCATAGAAATCATATACAGAAAGTGTCCTCAATGGCCAGTGATCTGCAATACATGCCCCTAGTACTACAAGTCCAGGTTTGACTGTAAGTCAGTACTTTTAAAGCAAGAAGATACATGTATTACTGTAAATTCATTTCAGCTCAAGGGACTTATTGTTACATCAAATTTCATTGCATAGTGAGTTTGCTGCAATCAGCTTATTGTGAATACAGGAAGTTATTAAATCTATCACAATTTGCTTAAGCTACATTATTACATTTGTATGGAAATTCAAATTTTCAATTTTTCCCCCCAAAGATAGAGGAACTTGTTTCTGAGGTCACACCCAAGAACAAGAAGAGCCCAGCCCTGGATAAAGTACTTCACTCTTTAAACGAGATTGTGATGAAACTCCCAAAGACTGACTCCAAAGAGGTGAGAAGACCATATTTCTATGATACCTTGATGAATGTTAGACATCTAAGATTCACAATTCAAAGTGTAGTTGTGATGTATGTCAAAGTTCAAGATCCAGATATCTAGATCTAGACAAATAAGGTGTTGAACTTTGACATAGACAACAATGCATGACATGGCAAGTGTGTATGCACGTTAAACTGTGAGATGATTTATTGCGGAAAGAAAGATTTAGATGGAAACTTTGAAATTAGTCTTATGTTTTCCTGATTGAAAGTTTGTCTTTCTTTCCACAGTTGACGGACCAGTCGTGGTTGCCTAGCAATGTGAAAGTCCCCATCCAGCAGTCACCATACCAGGTCAAGGGTCACTTCCACTTCGCCCCTCCCACCAGTATGAAGGTTGTAGGCAGTTATCTGCTCGGCTTCTGCACCAAGCCTGGCATGAATGTGGATGTGTTACTGGAGATTCCCAAGGTGAGACATGCCTCTATATACATGTTTATGTCACAGTAGAGATTGCGATTTAGGACAATTGCAGATTGTCATAGCATAGATTGGAATCAGAGTCTCTCTTAAGAAAGAATGGAATCCAGCTGTGTACTAGGACAATCCACAATAAACTAGTACAAATTCAGTTAGGGTTGGGGTTTGGGTTGGTTGAGTCAGATTAATGCTAAACCAAGCCCAGTATCAATCTGCACAAGTAGAATCGTAGATTTTTCCAGCATATGTCCTAATTACAACAGAATTCTAATAGATTCTAGTCTGTCCTTAAAGATATCCTAATTGCAATAAGATTGTGAGGTGAGGTGTGGTGAGAACAAGATTGTAATAGAATCTGACCTAGGATATATTGAAATTTCCTCATTTTTCCCCAGGAGTGTCTACAAGCCAAAGACTACCTGAACCACAGATACCACAGGAAGAGAGCCCTGTACCTGGCCTGCCTGGCTGCCAGCTTAGATAAAAAGGACCTGTTCATCAGTGTCATGTTCACCTTCTTCCACCAAGACTGCAACAAACCTGTTATTTTACTGAAACCTTCTGGTAAGCTTAAAGGTTATATGTTAAAGGTTATATAGGTTTGCAGTTGTGCTTTGTCTCACATGAGTTATGGTCTCAGATCAATGTTTGTGTTAAAAGGGCTCTCGTTTGGACAAACATTTTGCAAATCATAAAATTTCATCATCAGTGTGAAGAGCAGTATCTTAATGCTTCCCAGTAGACTTTTTTATGTTCTGTTTTCTGTATGTCTATGGTAGAAGCTACATGTATAATGAAAAGCATATTTTTGACCCCAAAAAAATTTTCCAAAGTTTTGTGTTTATATTCCAGAAAAATTTCATTGTGCACCGCAACTTCCAGCAGGCAGTAGGAGGTCTATTCACTTTCATGCCTGATTACGTGTATACAGAATCAGTCTAAAAGCTTATTTCTTCTTGTTAATGTTATTACCATTGCAGGGAAGGCTGGAAAACATTACACCATCAGACTTCATGCCTGTCCACCAGAGGGCTTCTTCAAACCCAGCCGCTTCCACCCAGACAAGAACAATATCCGCAGTGACTGGTACATGGGAAAGGGTAGAGATCAAGGCATGTCTTACTTGGTTGTGATTTTGTTTCTTTGCATAACCTGTAAATCGCATTGAGGTTAAAGTTAAAGCATTGAGGTGGAATGCACCATTTTTGTATGTTAAATACAAGCTGCTCCAGATCAGACTGATACTATCAGTCTGATCTGGAGCAGCTTGTATTATCAGTGATAGGTTTGATCCACATATGGGGATGGACCCTTTATCAATAAGTGTGGTGGGTTCTTTAACGGTTCTGTCGCGGTGTGGCTTTTCTCAAACATGGGGCCTCTGGATTTATGTCTTTGCTGAGAGTACATTTGAGGGTACTTTTCTGAGAGTACATTCTGAGATTACTTTTCAGAGAGTCGTATTGAGGCTAGCTACTCCTTTTTCTCCTGATGAGTGGTGTAAAGTGTCTTTCCCAAGGGCATGACATTGAACCTACGAGGGTTTTGAGACCCAAAACCTTTAGATCCTAAGTCTTTCCTTCTGTTTTGTGTGTCCAGACTCTGAGCCCCCCACCCCACACTACAACAGCAGTATCCTGGTGGACATGACGATGGCAGAACACCTGCACCACCTGTTCTCCCTGTCAGCTGACTTCCCTGCCATGAGGGAGGGGCTGGTGCTGCTCAAGGTGTGGCTGCATCAGAGGGAACTGGACACGGTGAGGACATACCTTAGGTCTTTGTATATTACACAGTCAGTGTATGATATCACCTGTTGACGTTTTCATAATTGTCTGTAACCTTCCTCAGGGCAATACTGACTTTTTGGTGACTATCTTTCACCTTCCCTTTGGCAATACTGACAGGATGTACTTTACACTGCAGCATAGGTGTCGCTGCTGCAGTGTGAAGAATGCAGTCTCAAATTTGACTTAGTTTATATCATGGTTCAGTTTACAGGTGATTATGTACTGGATGTATACAAAATTATTACAATGAACTTTGTTAAACACATGTGATAAATAGACCACAATCTTAAGGCACATTATTTAATCAACCAATTCCTAATTCATTGTAATATCATAAGTTACTTTATGTCATCAGTACGAATAACAGTTTCATCTAAGTAGTGATATTTTGCAAATAATATGCACACATCATCTGAGCAATAAAACATTTGTATGGACCATTGTCTGTTATAGGGTCCATGCTGTTTTAGTGGGTTCCTGATGTCCATGCTGCTGTCCTACTTGCTGTCTGCACACAAGCTCAGCAAGGTCATGAGCAGCTACCAGATCATGAAGAATGTGCTGCAGTACTTGGGTAAGCTGATAGGGGGCAGTCCTGCACATGAATTTTTAAAGATTCAACAAACTGATATACCCAAGGTATCACCAGCTGCATGTTTACATGTCTGTTGACAAATTTAACTTTATATTATAATTCCAACTGATACCCAAGTCACATTTTTTTAAATGGTCGTCCAATTAATGTCTTGAACACCTGGATATCTGAGATGCTTGCCTTAGAGATTACTGATGCCACATAAGTACAAATGTAGATCTCCTGAAATTCACTGTTTTTTATGTGGCGGTCTTAGGATGCCCAGCAGAAATATGAGAGTTAATGTAACTTTCTGATTGCAATGTTTTTCTCAAAATCTTTTTTCTCCTGAAAGTTAAAACTTGTTCTCTGTTTTATATCCTGCACAGCTAACTCTGACTGGAGTACCCAGGGCATCAGTCTAGCCAGTTCTGTAACAGCAGAAGATGTGCCCACGTTATCAGACTTTCACCAGGCCCACCAGGTGGTGTTTGTGGACCCTACTGGGCACCTGAACATGTGTGCAGACATGTCAACAGCAACATATGCAAGGGTGAGTGTCCTGGAAAAGTACATGTCTGTCTTACATTATTACTTAACAGTATATAACACATAAAGTTCATTTCAGTTGAGCGAATCTCTGTAACTACTTGATCAATTGCTATGTGTTATAACGTTATATAGTTGGGAAGCTTATTCATCTATTGTCATTTACAATGATATTTCATTATTCATGTGACACATGTACATTCAAGGTTTGAACAAATGGGCTATTTGTGTGAATTGGTAATGAAAATAAGAGTGTCAAAATTTCCCTTGATCACATGTGTGTTACAATGTTTGCCTTCACTGATTTTGTGGGCAGGGGAATTTTGGCTCTTTTGTTTCATTTAAAAAAAAATGTAAATGACTCACTCATGTTGATATTAAGATGCAAAAGACCAGAAATTGTGACAATTTATGTATGTCAGTCATTTTGTAAAACAGTTCTGTGACCACTTCTATGCAGGTATGTCATGAAGCCAGACAGGCTGTGGCTATTTTGGAGGACAGGTCACTAGATGGGTTCCAGCTGCTCTTCATGCAGACTGTGCCTTTTGCACACAAGTTTGATCACATCTTCCAGTAAGTATTCATGGTATCTACGGCCCTCAGTCTTCTTGCAAGTCTTTTAGTAAAAACGATGTTACATATATATATCTTAATGGAAAGGTATCATATGTTGTTGGAATGTCCCTCACAGTTTAGTTCGATTAGTAGTCATTAACTGGGAGACTGCAGTTGGGGCTGCACCAGACTTTTGGAAGGGACGTAAAATGGGGATCCTGTGTTTGAGGAGGTACCTCAAGGACATTAAAGGAAAAGCAACTTTTCCTTGCAAAATATGCTCTGCTACTCAAACAGCAAGGAAACTTGCTGGCCCAAGTGCCACTAGTCAGCTAGTCAGGGCAACAGTTAGCTAGTCTTCACACCACGCTTCCATGCAGCTCTGTCCAGCAGGCTCACTCTAGAGCCCATAACACTGAGGAAGCCACAAGATGAAACATGTTAGTTGTGTGTCGGTTCGAATAAAGTTCCTAAACGGGGAACATGCGGCTCCAGCGTCTTTTCTGAAGATGTGGCGTAAGTGTGAACGGTTGGCTTGAGGTTGTCCTTCCCCACATACTTTACATCAGGCTCACTCTAGTTAGACCACACATCATATGTCGTCACAATCAATCCATAATAACAAAAGGAAACATCCTCCACCCCCCAGCATCACCCGTGTGCCCAGACTGCGCCTGGTGTGTGAACACATGAGTCTGCAGGATGCCGTCATGGACCTCTGTGGGAACAACCTCATGGCTGCACTACCCAGCATCCTCCAGCTGCTCACCAAGGCACTGGGGAACAGGGTCAGCCTCATAGGGGTCAAGGGTCATGACCTTGGACAGGTAACTACTTTGTTTAATTCTTGATTTTTTTAAAGTGTTGTGCCTTTTTTCAGTGGGTTTGTCACATTTCATTTTCTGTATTCAGTTATCAAAACGTTGAACAAAAAATATACATTTATAATTGTACCACATTATGATATAGCCATACTTGAATCTATCGCATGCCTATATTCCAAGTATGGTTCTACAGTCATAACTTTATGATTATGGGTTAATGAAGAGTAAAACCATTGATAATGCATTAATTCACAATTGTAGGATGATGGCATTCCAACTTTTTGACTAAGTGTCAGTGACAGTTTTAATTGGCCATGGTAAAAACATTTTAATGGCCTACTTTTTCCGGACATTATGCATGACCGCCAAATAATTTTTCATTTGCTGATTTACAGATATTGACAGCTTTGAGCTGATTGTTTTTTAAGATCCTGAATCTATCGTAAAGTTCATTATTGATAATTTATATGGTGATGTCTTCCTTCAATATTTGATCATGATGCTGACGGCTGTCATTCCTGTCACCACCACAGTGGTCCATCGGTGATGCCCCTCCTAGTCTGAAGGACATTGGGAGGTTAACGTTTGGTCTGCTGCTCAACACTGAGTTCTCCACAAGTGTGCTGGACAAAGGACCACCTGCAGACCAACCACAGGTAGGATACCAAAGGATTCTCCATTCCAAACTTCAGAAACCTGCCATTTGACAAAAAAAAAACATGATTTGAGAAGCAAACGGTGCTTGATCATCATCATGATTACATCTATTTGCAAGATATCACCACTTTTATGGCTTTTCGAAGTATTACATATTTTCTGTACTTGGTTCATAACCGGTAGACATGTTCACTGTGACTTCTGCTACAGTCATAACTGGATTACCTTGCATCAAAGAAATTGGGGCTGAAGATTTTTTGGTGGCACAATGTTCAGTAAAGTGAACGTATTTGGCACAAACATGTATAATACAATACTACATGTATATTGTTTGAATGAACACATCGTTGATGTTGAATATAGTCTAAAATGTTGTATTTTTGTATCATGCAGTCCTAAAGAAAGATTTATCAACTATAAACTCTTGAAACTTGATTGTTTAGTGTTTGAGAATTTTAGTTTATTGAGATCTACAATTAGCTTGAACAGGCAAATACTATACATTTTTAATTGCAATCTTTGTTGATAGTAGATACTGTAAATGCATTTAAGTTCGCGGGGATTTAATTTCGCAGTAGCGGGAAAAAGGACTTTTCGCAGTGGATTTAAGTTCGCGGTAGCACCATAGACTGCAGTCTAATATCATAATAGAAAAATGTTCGCGGTGGTTTTAATTTTGCGGTGAAGCGGTCAAAACGAAAACCGAGAACATTAATCCACCGCGAACATTTCTGCATTTACAGTATCTTCTCAGTTTGTCATTAAAAGTTCTACTGTGATAATCCATCAGGCTGCGGAGTTCCGTGAGTTTTGGGGAGACAAGTCCCAGCTGCGGAGGTTCCAGGATGGGACCATCTGCGAGGCGGTGGTGTGGCAGGGCAGCAACATCGCTGAGAGGAGACTGGTGTGCTGTCAAGTCATTCAACATATCTTGAACAGGTAATTTTACCTGCATGAAATGCAGGCATAGTTTTCAGTGGAAGTGTGTGGAAGGGGCGTATCTCCAGAACCAATCTTGGCCTTGGGATTGCAATAAATTTAGGTTCATGGGTTGGTGGTGGTTGCCTGACGCTCAGGTTAGATTTTGGGCCTCATGGTTTTTGAACTTGACACCGCAGGTAACCTTTTGTGTGTGCAAGGGGCGTTTCTGGTGTTGTATCTCCAAAACGAAACATGCAATCGCAATGATATTTATTTAGTACATGGGTTGGTGGTGGTGGCCTGACAGGTTTGATTTTGGGCCTCCTGGTGATTGAACTTGACATTGCAGCGGGCCTTTATTTTAGTGTGTTTGGCCCTGGACATGCTGTGGTCTTGATTTTTTAGGACACATACCCTTAAATGTAAGTTGGAAGTGGTATAGGTTTGGGCCCCCTTGCATGCCCTGGAGCTGCAGGGCCAGTTTGGCCACAATGTTCCCCACCTACATCTGCTTGGTTTACTTCTCAGGCCACGGGTAAGCCCAAAACAGGTGTGCGAGAGAAAAACAGGTGCGCGAGAGAGAAACAGGTGCGCACAAGAGAAAAATGTGCTTGAAAGAGAAGCAGGTGCGCGAGAGAGAAACAGATGCGCAAGAGAAACAGATGCGCGAGAGAAGCACATGCACAAGAGAGAAAAATGTGCACCCTAGAGAAACAGGTGTGCCAGAGAAACAGATGCGCAATATTTTTTCTTGTCATTTATTGTTACATTGTTTTGTTTCTACTTGCAGACATGCTAATATCCCCCAAAGTATCATCAAATACTTTGGTGGTCACTTGGACAGCCTGCTGTCCCGTCCCAACCTGCAAGGGGGCACTGCTGCGCAGTCAACTGATACTCATGACAAGCTGCACAAGTCACAACCGCAAGGAAAGAAAGGTATTGCATTGAGTAGAATATGAATATGCAGCAACGAAATGTATTTGGTAATTGTTACACGATTTTGAATTTAAGTACGTTTGTTTGACCCAAGGTCCTTTATCTTTAAAGCAAAGAAAAGCAAGAATGCAGCAAAGGAGCAGCTCTTGGATCCAAACCAAAACTCAACCTCACATCCTGGGACTGGGGATGAGGAGAATGTTACAGTCATGAGGGTTTACAACGACCTCTGTCGGATCCTGCGGGGACTGCAGGACCTGCCTCTGAACATCACCTCCATACAGGGCACCTCTCCTGTCTTCAGATATGCTGAGGTCAGGAAATTCACTATCACCATTTCAAAAACATTATCTGTTTGACTACAGTTTTGGTGGCAAATGTGCAGATGTTGACACACTGGCGCACCCAATCCGTGTTTTGGGCACACTTTTTGACACACAGATAAGCCAAAGAGGTTGTTGGGGGTCATTTTACTGTTCAATAAAATTGGTAAGAAAGAAGAAACCTCAAGGGCAAGTCTTAGACCTTCATAAACTGGGAAAATGTCTAGTGAATAAATTGTCAGAAAGTACATCTATGCTTGGTGTCATTTGATTGGACCACAATCTATAGATAGATGAACAGTCTGAGACCAGTCACATGTAACAGTGTGTGGGTTTTACTGTCTCCTGCACCCATGCAGGACTATAAGCTGCTTGCATTTATGTTGAAAATATTTCAAGCCCAGACTACTATCTTCATTGCAAATATGTATTGTAAATCATAGATCGGTATTAAACGTAAATACTGACCAGGGATGATGTAACATAGGACATTTGTACATCTTTTTTACAGGTGTTTCCCCCTCGCCCTGCCCACATGAAGAAGACCAAAGACAAGACAGTGGTGCAGGGTCACATCCAGGTGCCGGTCTCTGGGCAACCCTGTCCTCCTTATGTTCCAGCTTTGAAAGGTACAACAGAGGGTTCAACGTCATCTTTATTTTGCACTGTACCTTGAACAATATATTGCGTAAGTGGTACACCGCTAGTCTACATATTCCGTCACCTTTTTCACAGGTACAGTATTTGGTCACCACAAAGTTTTCGGTGCCACTGAAACCACTTTGGTTTCTTGTTTACTTTGTTGGTTTGTATGCTTGTTTATTTTGAGAAATTTGAATTCCTTAGTGATATTGTGTAAGGGGTACACTACTAGTCTAGATATTCCATCAGTTTTTTTAGTGGTATTTGATTGTTAAGTTGTTAGATGAACGGAAATCACATTTGTTTTTGTTCATTTTGTTTATTTCATGTAATTTGAATCCTTTAGTGATTTGTCATATGGAGGGCAGCGGAAAGTGGCCAGAGGAAGCTGATGCCATCAGAAGAGTGAAGGCTGCTTTCCACATCAAACTGGGAGAGCTGTTACACAAGCAGCACGGTCTGGTCACCAGTGCAGCTACAGGACATGTGGACATTGCCATGGTAGACTTTCTTGTCTTTAAAAGCTTTCTTTCTTTTCTTTCTTCAGTTTATTTCACAATGGTAGAGATATTGCCTACTGGCACTTTTTAATGTACCTTATCACCTGATGCCTCCAGGCTTAACAGCCTGTTAGATGTCAGCCTCTGAACAAAAGATTTCCACACTGTTCTCTCTAAGGCCATCTCCTTAACTTTATGAAAGTTTGGTTCTTCTTTGCTTCTTTTCAATGTGCCATGGGGGGAAACCCCCGGGCTTAACATATCAATATAAAATAAAATCAACACTGTAAGATATGAGCTTAACACAAGTTACTAATTGATACAAAACCAAAGTCATAAGCTTTGCATGTTGGGCATGATTTGAAAATACATTTGTATTCTAAAAATGCTGCCTATGCTGAAGTCCACAAATGTGCTCCATTAGAAATTGATTTTTGGCTATACTTTAACATGCAGTTAAGAAACCTTAATGATGATATAAAATGACTAATGATAATTGTTGGATCTGTGGTGTGCAGGGAGGTTTCGTGTTCCGGCTGGTGATTGCATACCACCGAGAGGTCAATATCCTGAAGCTGGAGAAAACGGCGGAAGGTCTGCTGAGAGAGAGGGACAACGAGGCTTCCCGACACCTGGAGCGGGAAACTGTCATGCTGCCAAAACTCACGAGTGCTCTGCATGGGTATGTCCATCCTGTCATTTAAGAGAATTGTCTTATGTGTCTACACACTAAACAATCATGTGGTAAAAAGTGCTTCCCCCATCAGGTGGTGCATACGGTGGCACCCATCTCTCTCTCTGTAGCGATGGGCAGATCTAGACAACTTTGTGCTGTCACTACATCAGGCGGCTAGTCCATTGATAGAAGTCTGTCTGTCCCCTTTTCCCAAATGCAAAGTGCTAAAGTTTGATTTTCTTAAAATTTCAAAGTGCCAATTGCAATGACTAGAAGAGAACAGAAATCCACATGCAATCATGAGCCAGTGCAGGTTAGGTGCAGGGAAGGCATCAGAAGTATATGCAGAATTAAAACTTTATTGCAGTATTCTGCATATGCAGGCTAGGTGACATTCTAAGCCCTGTGTTATGTATAGTCACAGTGTTAATTCAAAGGAAAAATGTTCCTGAAATCGTTATATAAATTTGAAATGGAAATGAAAATGACAGTCACTCCTTAAAATCTAGAATGTTGATACTGATGACTTTCTGCATGATCTCCCAGTCTGCAGCAGCTGTATTCATCGTTCAGCGGCTGCCTGCGGTTGGCCAAACGTTGGGTAGCGGCTCAGCTCCTGCACAGACACGTGCCTGATGTGATGGTGGACCTACTAGTGGCACATGTCTTCCTCCACCCCCAACCTCTCACCCCTCCTGGGTACTGGGAACTCATTTATTTCTTACAATGACTTACATTTGTGATGGGAGGAGAAAGGAGTTAGCATTGTATTTATTACTTCCCTTTGTTGATTTCGACTGATATACATTATATTATGTTACCTTGAGCAGAAGACCTATATATGCAAATGTGCTTTTTGTCTAATGCTCAATAAAGGAATGTGAATAGAAAAAAAAAATAAGCCATTTATTAAATTCAAAAGGCATATCTGCAATGTAATGTTGTCACCACCAAAATCATCACAAGTAAAACCATCGCAAAGTTGTCAAGATTTACAGTATCATGTCAATCAATCAATGGTTGTATGGCCCTGATGTAGCATTTCATTTTCTAGTGGCACTTACAACACAAAAACGTTAATGTACATCTAAATATTTTGATGCTCACATACAACATAGCACACTTGTATACAGCACTGCTGTAGTACTACAATCAGGTTCAAATCCTGATTCTGTGGACAGAATTTTCTGTACCAATACCCACCCCTAATCCACACCTTCCCTTCACTCCAGCTCCCCTGCTGTCGGGTTCCTGAGGTTCCTGCATCTCCTCAGCACACATGACTGGAAGATGAACCCTCTCATCGTCAACTTCAACAGGGAACTCAAGGGTAGGACACAACTGTGACACTCACTCACACTAGCATCTGTTTATCATCTATTGTCCATGTACTGTCTTGTGGATTTGGGACTACACAAAAGATTCAGGACTATAATCTTCATCTTCTCCACTGTTCAGCAACCTACGTTAACTCATTCCGTGGCAGCTTACAATTCTACACACATTTATGCTGAACATGTATGGCATTGAATAAAAAACATATTGATAGATATGTTTTTTCATGAAGAATTGACAATATGTATAATTGAAGAAACTTGTAAATTTTACTGGTTGCGGATGGGTGGGTTTCACACACTGTGATGGCTGACAAGCCTATCTCTAGTGTTACAGATGTGTGAGGCCAGATTTATACCTAGATAAACCAAGACTAAGTTTGTTTTAACAAACAAACCTTAGATAATATTACTACAAAGTTTTATTTTTTCTTTCATCTGTTTTTCTTTCATCTGTTTTCTCATTAAACACAGCCGCAGATTTGCAGGAAATCTCCAACCAGTTCACTTCCTGTCGCTCCCAGCTGCCAATCATGTTCATAGCCACGCCCAACAACAAGCTCACGTCCCATTGGACAAAAGCCAAGCCCACCGTGCAGGTGAGTTAGTATGGAATGTAGTGTTGACAGAGTGTAGGTCTCAGATCCGAAGCTACTCTAGCCGTGGGATTTGTTCCAGATGAAGTTTAGATGCTCTGATCACTTCCCTGACTGTCTGGCATTCGCTGTTAGACAATCATTTGGCTTTTGAGAATGTTTGTGTAAAATATCCAAGAGAGCTCTTATTGGCTCCGACTCACATTATTGAATGGCCCTTTTTTACATGGTGAAAACTTTGGACAATATTTGAACCAAATTAGTTGATTAGATATATATATGCTTTGTAAAAATGCTATGTTTATTAAGTTGTTTTGTTAATTTTCCATGTTCAGGTTCTCCAGAGGTTGATCTCCCTGTCCCAGGAGGCCCTGAAGATGCTCGAGCTGCAGATTCTGACAGCGAGTGATGGGACAGACTTTAAGGTACATCATGTTGTCTTGAAGTACAAATGTATACTGCAGCACTAGTGTGCTAGTAGAGTGCTTCCTTTGCATACAGTAGGTTTGGGTTTGATTCCCAGAACTACATGTTGTCTTTCCAAAGACTTTTGAAATGGTGCAGCCCTTCTGAGTTGAGTACAGCACCTCTGAAATCATTTAGGTACAGGTCTATGTATGGTTCTAATACAGAACAAACAGGGCTACGTATAAACTAGTGCTACCTGTTGACTCACCCTCTGCTTAAGTTTTTAATCTGTACTGGTGTCCTTGCAAAGATATGTGAGGTGCTGAGGAAACAGAGATGGGTACACTCAGGCCAGTGGTATGTTCTGGCCTGTACTACTAAGTCTTACATATTATTAGATTCAACAATGACATTGTTTATGGTACCACTTACAGCAAGTGTTCCGGCCTCCCCTTGACATCTATGATGTCATCATCCACCTCAATCCATGGAATGTTCCACGTCGGTCTGAGGGGGTGGACTACTTGAAGCTCAAAGACTGCAAGGACATACCAACTGATGGTGGGATGGGACAGGGTGGCAAAGAGATCTTACCTGTGGTAGAATTTGATCCGGTCCAGATGTATCTTGAGGAATTAGAGGTATTCAAACAGTTCACAATATTGGGGAATCTTTTATTGTGGAAAATGTCTCAATTGTCATATTTTATCCATATGACTACTCTCCAAGCAGAGGTTGAGTCACGTAGATATGGTAGTAGTTTGTAAGAGGAGCACCAGTGTAATTTTTCCGACAACTACTATATCTACGCGACTCAGCCTCTACTTTGAGAGTACATACAACAACATGATGGCATTTTGGGTTGTTTTTTTTAATTTGATTACATGAAGAAAATTTGGTTATTTTGCAGGACACATATGGAGATATGGCGCTGTTTTTCCATGACCCCTGTGGAGGTCTTTACATCACGGCACTGTGGAAACCTGCAGCATTCACAGCCAAACCATTCAAGGTACATTGTAACCTTTTTGTACAATTTCACAACAAAATAAGCACCATCGTCACATTGTCTTTGATCACAACATGCCAGTATTCCAATCTGTTATATCATATAAAAGCTGTCAGTGTTACATCATGTAAAAGCTGTTTTGCTATATGAAGCAGATTTGTTTCGGGTTGTATTGAAATGTTTCTGGCCTAAGATGGTGACTTGTGTTTGGATCTTTAACAGGATGTCTGTCTGTCTTTTTATTTCACCTAGCTGCTACTCTAGTTTCCTGCAAAAATCTAAGAGCTTAGAACTTGCTGTGGCCTCATGTAGAAAATTTAACAAGGGGAGAAATCTTGCATGTAAATGACCATTTTGCCTTTACACAATTATCTTCCAATCCTCTGCGATTTTTTGCGACTGTCTTCATAAAACCAATCCGTATCTTATACAGAATACCAGCTGTAAAAAGGTTAAAATACAAGTTAAGTACATAGAATTATTTTCAAAATGATAGATGATTAATATTTGTTTTGTAAATCAACTCAAGCTTACTCTTGCCTTTCTATTCATAGGTTACGACCTTGAATGGCCGTGCGCCTGACCTTGACCAGTCAGGAGAAGACCTGATGATGATTCCGAATGTGGCGGCCATGTTGGAAGATTTCCACTCCCTTGGGAAAGGCTTGGTGAAATCAGTAGATGTCAAAAAAGAAAAACCTGTTGTTAGATAGTAAAGATTTCTTACTTTCTTTTATATTGGATATAAGAACTGTTATAGCATCCAATTTTTATTTTGTTCAACACTACAAAATTAACTTTGCTAACATTTTGTAACTCATACAAATGTTATTTATCCAGCTATTCCAGCAGCAGCTAGAGTGTTAAATTAAGGTAACACATGTAGTTTGTAATGTATCTCATATGACTTCGATGAGACTTAGAAACATAAGAACAACTAGAGTTCAGTAAATTTCTTCTAAACACAAAAACATGTGTAAGTTGTTGTTTTTGCTTTCCCTTTTGAAAGTGAAAGTGATGTCGATCCAGTTTAGCTCACTGAAGAGCTATTCTTCGACTGGTCGTGACAGAGAAGACAGATGCTATGTACAGTATTTGCAAGTTTATTGCACCAGGGAAATCCACTAGATCTTTTCAACAAGCACAATGAACAGTGGACCACAACTTAAGGTCCCGTCCTAAGGACTGCAACCTTTTAATAAAACTACCAAAAAGGCACCTTTAAAAGTAGGTTTGTATCTATTTCTTATAGTTTAGCCACAAGGGAAAGTATTTATTCTTTCTAAGATGCATAACCAGATGGAGCAAGGGACACCGTGCTTGAAAGATACCAATTGTAGACTATAACAAAGCTAACGTTCTAATAGTACTGCCAAAGGTTATACTAAGGGAAAACATACGTTGTAGAATACACCGTCAAAACCATACTGGACACCTTGTTCTACTGTATTCTGCGGTATCTAATTAACAACAATATCACATCTAATCTTCAGCACATTCAGTTCGCTATTGGTCTATTTTCTTGAGCTTATTTTCCTTCCGACATTTCGTTGTTAATAAAGACTAGTATTAAAAAGAGTACTACGTGCAGAGAGCCCGTTAGTGTACAAGCAGATCTTGCCAGGACCAAATCGTTATGTTTTCCTTGCTGCCCTTTTACGTCACAACTTGCTACCCCTGCCACTTGGTCAGGTCCATCTGGGGCAGAGACTTGCACGCCACCCTCTCGTTCCCAGGCTGTGTGGGCTGCCTGAAGATGTCCGGCTGCATCTTGGTCGTGCCGTCTGTGTTGTCGCACAGGATGCGGGCCAGGCTGTGCTTCTGGACCTCCGCAAGTTGGTCTGAAGAAATAAGTGGCAGAAAGTCACAATGACCACTAGTAACAAATCATACAAAGTAGGTCTTTGCAGTTTCTTTGCTGCTACGAACTTAATGCTAGTCTCCCGCTCTTCAAGAGCCCAAATAAACTCTACCAGGCTCCATGGGTCACTGGAAAAATAGTACAAATTGGCCAAATAAGACAGAAGCTAGAGCCCAAGAGCTATTCATCACGACCATAGTATACCCATATTCACTTTACTGAGTGCTCGAAGTTGACAATTTGAAATCCATTTTCATTCTATCTTTTGCAGCTATCTTGTCGCTCACTTCCCTATATCTGCTGATGAGCGTAGCTCTCACTAACCTTCCGTAAACTGCTCGGGATTCTCGAACCAGAAGCGGTCCCCCTTGCGGATGTCCTGGAACTGCATGCCAATCAGACAGGCGAAGGTCGGACCCACTATACCACCAGGCACGGACTCCTCGGCAAGACCTCCGACAAACAGGTCGATGTCGTCCACGTGGCTGCAAGTTGTTAGAGAAATGAAATGGATCGCGTTCATCTTACAGCCTTTCGTTTAGAACCCCACCACATTCATCGACATCGTTCGATAGTTATACTGTCATACTGTCGTAAATCAAAGGTATTCTTAAGATGATCGTGCATGTTATAATTATTCAGCTTTCTCGTTACGGAAAATTTCAGCTTACATCATTGGCGAGGGTTGGTTTAGTCAGTCTGCAAAATTAGACATCAAAACCGTACCACAAGTTCAACCTAAGACGAATGTGGCGGTGCTTGTAGAGCTTTAAAGACGCCATGTCACTTCTAGTTAGCAATTCCTATGAGATTCAGAATCTACGACTGTGAATGAATAGAATTATAGTTATAAGGTTATATTGATCATCACCTGTAAAGGGTCTGCAGCTTTTCTCGGGTGGTTACGTCAGGGATCTGCGATGCAAGGTCGACGAACCTCCGTGCCCAAGGGAGCCTGCACTTCTCCCTCCAGGCGTTGTAGCCGGGCAGTCCGTGGTCTCTTCCCCGCTGGATGTTCACGGTCGCCAGGTCAAAGCCGCCATCTGATCCGGGAGGTTCCGCAAACAGGAACTTCGTCAGGCCCGAGACCATGAACCGGTCGAAGTCCTGACGGGGCTGAGCGGTCAGTCCCCGTAGGATGGAGTCCGGGCCGCCTTGGGCGTCGTCCAAAACGTACGATGGGTTCAAGAAGCTAAAGGCCAGCTTGATCGGACACTGGCTGTTTTGAAGAAATTTCGGAGTGTAGCGGTCGAATTCATTCTGAACCATACTATGGCCGAACCGGTAGGCTGCCGTGGCGAACACGTTATAGATGCCAGGGTTCACGGTCGGGTCGTAGCCAGAGAAGAACCCATCCTGAGTGAGGGTCAGGTTAAACTTGGTCATGAAGACGGGTCCCAGAACCAGAGGAAGATATTCGCCGTACGCTATCTTCTGCAACAGCGCGCCCACGATCTTTCTGGCCTCGAAGAACACCCGATCGTCGTCCCACTTCGGGTTGAGTTTGTGGAGCTGCCGGGCGATCCGGTTGTGTTCTCGCATGAAGACGGTGTGTAGGGAGGTGAGCGCTGGCTGCTGGTTCACTCGGATGTCTCCTGCATGTGAGCACTTCTCGCCGTCGGGCCTAGTGAACCCCGCACACTCAAATTCTTCTGTCATGGCCTCAGGTAGGAGTTCCTTCTTCTCGGGGTTAGGGTTTGGCCTGGACCTCAGTAGGAACCCTAGCGAGAGAGGGAAGTGTATTTCCGGCGACTTAATTGAGCGGTAGCTTAAGGTAGTATCATAAGCTTCCAGTGGAGTGAAGTCGGCCCAGGAGTGTGTTAGCTACCGGAGCATACACACTCCCAGACCGGCGTCACTCACTATCTTATGCTACCGTAGAATCTGCTTTGAGACTGCCACCTACCTTCTCTGAGGGCAGCCATGTCCTCCTCCGAGTGGCCGTAGACGTTGGAGGCGTCCACGAAGGCGGTGACCTGGTCGAACTGCTGGCGGGGACCCATGCGGCACCCTTCGTTCGGACATGAGGCAGAACGGGGGAACTCTAAACAGGACCTTCCACGGAAATCGGGATCATTCTCAGGAACAGGAACGTTGAAACATTTTGAATCCTGAGAGTCACAAGAACAGTTGCCGAAACTTTCTGTGGAATTTAAGTGTAGAAAAAGAAAATAATAATCCATCATCCATAGAAAATTAGCTGCCTGGTGTCCACATCGTATTGGCTCTGTTGTAATTCGAATAAAGTCAAAGACGAGTAGAATTGCGCATGAATTACTCGTACTGTCGACGGTCATAGTGAAGACGAGCAAAGTTTGCAGAGCAGAGCAAACTTAACGAAAATTCACTACTGACCTGCGTCGGGCGTCAGCGTGATTTCGTGTGACATGAACTGCCCAAACTGCATCAACATGTGGCTGGTTTCATGATTCGATTTCCGCAGATCTTCCTGCATGACCAGGCTGACATGGCGGGCGTTGGGAAGGGGGGTGCCGTCCCTACCGCTAGTGCGTGGCGCATTATCTGTAGAGACACAGGAGACAAGAAGGCATCAGGTAATGCAGACTTCGACAGCCAATCGCGCTGTCTCTTCACTGTGTGCTGCGACTTGATTGGCTGGTGACATTCCTACCAACAGCAGGAGGGAGGTTATCTTATTGGCTGACAGTTGTTCAGCGGTAATCCAACGAGAATGACATGCATGTTCAAGCGGTGCACCTGACATGAGAGAACGCGTGGACAGTGAAAGACATTACAGCTCTGACACGTTTAAACTTTTAAAAGTCTAGTGAAGAACGTTATTTTATCACCAATGATCCCATTGATAAGCTTGCAGTAGAGGGACATCACCTAAGTCAGCTACCCGGTGACTCATTTCAGGCAATATGGAAGTAGCGTTTTGCCTTGTGGATATTTGTAGCTCTAGTTCTATGAAGCTGTTCCAAAGCTAAAGTCTAAATGTGCGGCGTGAAAAAAAAGTGTCACAACAGCATATCCTAATACTTTAGAGCATGTACGAAACACATACAACTTGACAGCAAGGATGTCTGAAAAAATAGAAGTGAACGCATTTGCATTTATCAGCCACATACCATCTCCGTATTGCGGTGGGAGCAGTCTTTTCAGGCATTGCTCAGGGCTTCCCCACAGGGGGTTGTTCAGGTTGTTTCGACAGCCATTTGCCGACCGAAATTCTTTGCCGTCGATCTGACGTGCCTGGCAGCGTTTGACTGTCTCGTCACGTGCACACTGCCCTGTTATGGTACGGGACACAACTTGGCCCAACTGCTCCAGGGTGAAGTGGTCAGGGCTGTAAAGAATAGTTCTATTCAAATCAATCAACCGATGATACCTGCGTCGTCACCCGTGCCACCAGCTTCATAGGCACACCGCCTGGCAACCTGCTGGCCATAATGTATCCAAGTTCTTCAATGTCAAATTTAAAATCTGAGTCATTCATGTCTAACCTGCGCTCGCTGTATGATATGTTGCCGTAGTCAGATAGTATATACGATGGGGTATCAAATATGAGTCATTTGTCTCCGCGTGCCCTCCAGCAAGATGCATGTACGCATGGCATGATGCATGAACGTTAGAAAGAATGTCGTAAAGAACACTATAATTTTTCATGGTTCTATGCTTGCACGTCCTCTCGTCCCCAGGCTCACCCCTTGACAAACAACCAATCACGTTTATACTGTAAATGCATTTAAGTTCGCGGGGATTTAATTTCGCGGTAGGGGGAAAATGGACTTTTCGCGGTGGTTTTAATTTCGCGGTAGCACCATGCACTGTAGTCTCTTACTGTTATGGAAAAATATTCGCGGTGGTTTTAAATTCGCGGAGAAGCGGCCGCCGCGAAAACCGCGAACATTAATCCACCGCGAACATTTCTGCATTTACAGTACCTTCTGACCATTAGCGGCGACATGATTAGCCGGTAACTTTCCTTCCAGCGTATTTTGACGACGCCTCAGGGGAGTCGTCAAGTGGTATATTTTGCATTCAGTCTGCAAAAATTCTAGGAATTGCACAGACATTTCCACAGGAATGCAGTATGCTGGGTATGCAAGCCCTCCCCCCCAAATCTGTTCCAGATGTATCTCTGGTATGCAATGGTGGAATGTAGGTCACACTTGCTCCCTGGAGGAATTTGTCCTTTGAAACTAGACAGGGAACTCTGCACAATGGATGACGTTGTCTTGTTTGTTATGTTATGTTATGAAGGATACATTTTCTTTTCTAGAGCTTGTTCAAGCCATACGCCACAGGCAGACAGGAAATACTTCTGTAGTGCTCAGCTGTAGGTTTAGGTCACTGGCAGACCATTGTGCTGTACCGGGGATAGTATATTTCTGCTGGCTGTAGGTTTATGTTACAGGTGGGCTAGTATATTGTGCCAGGGATAGTGCGACAGGGAAGTTCCAGTCTATTTTTGATTTGAGCTGTATTGTTGTACCCTCAATCGTCGTCATGGCAATAATACATTTTTATTGCCAGTCTTGTTTCCAAAGTATTTGAGGCTGACGGCTAGCCAACATTAACACAACGAGAAAGACGGATCGCAGTAGTCTCCTACGGTAGCATAAGGTAGTATCAAAAGCTGGCAAAGGAGTTTAGCCGACCTAGGATTGTGTATTGGCATTGGTAGGATCTACCGTTTGAGATTAAGATCGCATGCGCGCAGGCCCATACGCCAGGGTCGTTGACTAACGTTATTGTTATGTTATTGTTATTGTTATTGTTACGGTGGGCCTGACATGACAGTATGCGGTTGTTGAGAAGTTAAGTGTGTAACGTTATGTCACCTGTTCATGAGGTTCTTGGCCACTTTCTCCAAGATGGCAGCTGACTGGCTGAGCTTGATTGTCCCCGGCGTGGAACGGTGCATGGTTGCGAAGTGACGTTGACTCTTGGTGCGAGACACGGAACCCACCTTAATGTGTTTGGGTTCTACAGATGAAAATCAAAGAAGGCAGTTACGTCCACTGGTATTATAGTTAACTCATGATAGATTTCAATAAGGTATGTAGTCTTGTCGAAGGCAATGAATAAGATAGATGAAAATCGCATCATAACATAGTTATGTGCACTAGAGTTACACAACTTTTTAAATATCTGCAAAAGTTTTGCAATTGGGTAAGAAAACAGTTTTTGTGGTACAGTATAGAGTTGGCACCAATGTAGTTCTTCTCCGCAAAGTAGACGCTTAAGATGCTGAATGGTTGGTTCAGAGTAGTTAATACTGCACATATGACACAAACTCACCTTCCTCACAAACGACGTTGTTATCCTTGCGGACACAGTGGCCTTTCCCAAATTCCTTGGTTGCCATGGCAACTGCTTCCTGAAGCTGTTCTTCAGTTGGGCCATGCCCAGTAACCATGGCAACTGTGGCCAGTAGGACTCCCAATACACTGAAAGAAAATGAACGTGTCTGTTTTATGGCGAAGCCTCAAGGAAGGAACCATTTCTTCTTGTTCTTTTACGTCTCATTTTTTCATGCCACTTGGCTGTATAGTCACAAATACATCTACAAGATATCCGTGCAATTTTTCCTGGATGCGTTGAGCACTTTTTACTGATTTTATTAACACTGTATGTGTGAACACTATGAGGCGATCCATGGTTTAACTGCACATGCTCATGATACAGAAGCAAGACACGTCTGAACAATGTATTTATTGAGCATGATCTAGACAAGAACCTCACTGGTACACGCGGAGTTTATGGATTGACATTGAATGAGGTCGAATCCTACATGGGGATCCCACACATCTGCTTGTAGATTATTACATATTGCGAGCTCATTCAAAACATGGAGACCGCCCTCAGGCATGCCCAACCAACTCTGACCCTTTTCGTGAGCTTCATGGGCTTTTGAGAAGACAATGAAGGCACGCCTGGGGCCACCTCAACACTAGTCAACAGGTACCCTTGCAACACGCCCACAGACTACCTGCGCTTAGAATTGACTAAACTCTGGTCTTAACGTACGATCTGGTGACAGAACAAATTAAATGAAGTATTGATCATGAGTATTTTTAACAATCTCTCAAGTTTTGTTTAGAAAAGGAAAGAGTGGCAGTTTTCCATGAGCGTTGATTCGTCAACAAATGTGGCATTGATATTATGTCAATAAATCATACTCAGTTTGAAAACTACAGTAGTATCAAAGCAAACAGTATCACAAATGGTATCTTTTATCAAACGTATTGAGCGTATGAATACAATATGTACATATTATCGTTAGGTTTATGAAGGGTGGTACATGTAGATGCTATCCTCTTGATATACGCTTCCAAAGCTGTAGGGATGCATACACTTAACTTCAATTTCACTGTCCCCGTGTCTTTTACTGGAACTTTTCTGCGTTCAGTTGCTGTGGTTAAGTCTTTAAACCGGGGTAAGGGAACGGCGTGGTCACATTCATTGTCGGCTATGGCACGATTTTAATGTAGAAATTTTAAGAAGCTTTGATAGAACTGACTACCGACAATGATCAATGACGGCCCTAGAGCTGACAGCTGAGTTTGCACGACTATCTCAGTAATATCCTCAGTTTGACGAGTATGACGATCGTACGACGAATTTGACCTGGTCCTAAGTTAGCCCTAACCGGAGCAGGATTGCAACAGAGAGGAAAGAACAACTGCTGTTGTCACTAGAAGCCTTATAGTCTCACCTGACACGCATGGTGTGCATGTCTACAGCGGAAGATCTGAAGAAGGGAAGTCTCCGTTTCAGCTACCTCCGTCTCTTCGTGTGTCTTGTAGCGGCGTTTGGGTTCTCTGTGGGCGCCTTACTGCCCGCTTGGTATTTCAAAACGGGTGTGTCTTCCGAGTCGGAGCAGAACCAAAGACAATAGAACAGTGTCTGCGTGTCATAAGGGCAAGGTGATGCAATATTCTGATACGTGATTCTCTGACACCAGGAGACCAATGTAGCGTATGTAATCGGTCATTAACACGATGGACAGAATGTGGCATATAAAACTTTCTCTATTAATCAAGGCCACCGATGGCCTAAGGCTGTTTGGTTTGATATTTCTAAAAGGCAGAATCCCGTCTATTCGTATCTTGGAGAGAATAGGATCCTACAGCAACTTATCTAGTCTTTAAATGGGTGAAACGACTTGATATTGAGACTGGAGGACCCCCCCCCCCCCAGGTCAATGGACTAGGTAGGTAGGTGTATGCCGAGAAGCAGGACAATAGAGCAGTGTCTGTGGGTCCTTAGGGCAAGGTGGTGCAGTATTCAGATAGGTAATTATCTGGTGATAAACCTCTAATTAACATAAGATTCAGACATGATCCATGTTATGGCCTTGGGTAGACGCAGACCTGCAGGACGGAAAGGTTTGTCACCTGACATACCGGACGTGTCACGTGAGTAGAGGGTTAAAGGTGGTTGGGAGTCGATATCGGCCCCCGTCCTGGCTCAATGAACGTTGATTGGCCAGGACGTAGATAGCGTATAACATTCTCTCGAAATAAACCTTTCAACGTCTACTGATTCCATCTTTTTGTCCAAGTTGTCTAACAAATACGGTCACAATTCTGCAGGATTTCAACATCCAGGGGACCTGGGTTTGGTGGGTCTGGTTACGTCACTTTTTCTATTGCAACAAAACAGATTTATGCTTAATCTCATTTTGATAATAGTGATATTGTACACTTCGTTGGAAGAACAAACGACGAAACTGCTAGGACAGTATAACATGCAACAGAATAGGTTGCGTCACTCAACAGAGAGTGCTATATTCTACCGCCCGACGTATGCCGACCCTGCCAGCCTCGCGCTATATTTGGGTACAGCTCCAGACTGGCGATGACGTACGATCATGGCTGCCGGTTTATGACGCAGCACTGCGAGGTCATCTAGTGAATATCACAGCGAGATTTAGGGAACAAATCGGCCAGTCCTTGGTTTTAGAAACAACCGACACGCCGCTCTGAAACTGTAAGTACGATTGTTAGCAAAATATTGAGGGGTTGATTACTAGTGTGGCTCAACATTTAAGATCAATGCATGGATTGACTAGGGGACTTCTGACCGCCTGCACAATGTCATGTGATTATGTGTAGTTTAATAGTCTTGAGGAGGTTGCCCACAAAATAACGTTATCTTGTAGAGAATTAGCTATGCTCCACGATAGTTACGAGTATCGCAACACGACGTGAGATCATATGATCTACTCTCCAAGCAGTCTCCAATTATTGAATCTCATATAACTTGTTATGATACATGTTCCCGTGATGAATACCGGCATGTACTAGTGTAACATCTCATGCTCAAGGCATCGCATGGGATAATGAGTAAGGTCAGGAGATGGCTCCAGGCCGAATGTGGCGGTGTTTAGCCTTTGTGTCTTCATGAAGGTATTGTTTTGTTTGTTTGTTTGTTTGTCTTGGTATGTGCGCAAATTTTTTTCGCTGGCCCGGTTCAAAAGTGGTCGAATGTGAGCGGAAAATGGTGTAATTATGGAGACTTGTTTCTGATGTGTTCTTTTGGTGATAGAGTTCACAATATGGCACAGGCTTACAAGGGATATCCCTGCGTAATTATATTTATCTTGAACTTTAATTTAAATGCAATCGGGAATGCTTATCAGGACTCCACAAGGGTGGGGATGGACACAGCATTAGAGACAATCATTAATATTTGACTGTATTATGATATTATCCCAGATGGATTCACAAGAAGAAAGCGTCAAACCTACAGACAACGTCGACTTCTTCCTGCTAGTTGAGGAAAAGAGAATCCCGGTGGACAGAGACATCCTTGTGAAGTCAAGCAACTACTTCCGGGCCATGTTCTCCTCTGGGATGAGGGAAAACTGTCAAAACGTCGTCGAGCTTCACGGGTTGTCGTCTGCAAGTGTTCGCGCTCTCGTCAACCTGCTCCAAACATCACAGCTCTCTTTAAGAGACACAGATATTGAAGACTTCATAGCTACGGCAAATTTTCTACAGGTACAGAAAGCCGTAGATTACGTTAAGTCACATCTAGACGCTCACGCCTGTGTCGATGTGCTGAACATTGCGGAGTTATACTGCATTGACGACCTAGAAGAGGCTGCCTACAGTTTCTTGGTAGATAATTACTTCGATATCTTTAGGAAAGGACAATATGAAAGGCTTAGAGAAGAACAGCAGACACGGGTGCGAGAACTTAGGAAAAGCATCAAAAGTTACATTTGCGCCATTGTTGAGTACGACGAGGCAAGCGCAGATACACCAAGAAAAACGCGTCATCTTTATTACCATGACGACAAAGAGGATGTTTTCAGACCATATAAAACAGTTGATTCCAGGGTACCAAAGTCTTCATACGGAGCTGCCGTACTGGACAACAACTTGTACATCGTGGGAGGTTATGTAGATGCCGGCGGATCCACTGGTAGTGCCACTGGACAGGCCGTCGGCTCTGGGTTTCGGTTCGATCCCATGACGCGGCAATGGCACGAGATCAAACCTTTACAACAAGCGAGAGCCGAGTTTACACTGGCAGCTACCGATACACACCTATACGCCATTGGTGGGAAGGCCGAAGCGGATCTGTTCACTGTAGAAAGGTACGATCCCAAGGACGACACTTGGACCTTCGTGGCACCCCTTCCGAGGCCCGTAAAGCCCGAGGCTGCTGCAGCTTGCATGGGGGACGTCTATGTCGCGGAGAGCGCGGCTCGCTTCATGAGCCCCGGCAGGCTACTGAAGTACTGCACGGGACAGGACGAGTGGACGGATCTGGGGAAGATCCCCTACAGACTGCAGTGTGATAGCGACATGGTGTCCTTTGCAGACTTTGTCATGGTCATCGGCAGCCATGCTATCAAGAGTTACAACATCACCAGCGGTAGGTCCTTTGATGTTGTTTGCTGTTGATTGCTTTTTTTAATGCTTAGAAACATATCATAGTTATAAGTACACCTAGGAGTTTTCTTGAATGCAGTGCCATTTCATTAGTAAAATTATCAATTTGTACCAAATTCAGCGCACGAGCATACGGGTATACGTACGTTCGAGTAAAAATAACCTTGAGTTAAAATTGCATACAAATAAGATTCTAAGTGTACAAATATAACTTCACTGTATTTGGTACATTTCAGTACGCAAATGAAATTACACTGTATTGAGTAAAAACACCCTTGGTTAAAGAACAAGAACGGGAAACACAATTTCGAAAGAAGCACTCTCTCCTTGTTTCTTTCGTATTATCAGCGATGAACCCTCGAAAAGCTTGTCTTTTCATATGTATGTTCATTCGTTTTCTGTCGACATCCATTTACTGCCGGCATGCCCAACACAAAGTGCAATGAGCAAGCCAATACGTATATCGCTTGGAAATACTGGAGAACGAAATGGATTTGAAAGAAAAATCTAACAGCCGCAATTAAATGTTTTGCTACTTCATACGTAAGTGCATTACGGAAAATTTTGGAAAGGTATTACATAGTCTCTACATTATCATCACAAGGTGCTATTATACCAATCTTGTAGATGTACTGAGATGTTATCAATGAAAACGCTCTCCAATTTCATTGACTTTCCTTATCAATGGAACAGGCAGGCAATGACCGCCATGTTGGTGTCCCTATTTGCATTCCAATGGATGGCTTTCCCTTTTTTAGATAAAGAAATCTAGCAGCCATCCTGTGGTCGGGTCAGAAGATCCTTAAATGTCCGAAAACGCATGAGCTATGATCTACTGAAATGCAAATGGAGACACCAACATGGTGGCTGACACAACGATGACGTCCCATGAAAAATGCATATGCTTCACAATCTTATACTACTAGTAATAAAACTCTTCTCTTTCGTAACACAGGAGAGTGGTACACCATGATGCGGCCAATGGGCGGAGGCTACACGAAAAACCGTTTCGATCATGTCGTCTACGACGGAGATATCTTCTTTGTGGGGAGGGTGACGACCCAGCGCTGTACCCCCTCAAGAGGCGTGTGGGACTGTCTGGCCGGAGTACCCGGATGTGGGTACAGGAAGGCGTTTGTGTTGAAGTTGAAGAGATTGTTACCTTTTCCAGACGAGGTGTACAGCGGTGGCAATGCCGGGATTCGGAAAGCGATGAACACGTAAAATAGAATGCCGTTCAATACGGAACAACTAGCAAATGTTTGGTGGGCATTGTAACTGATAGGAACGCTTTAATTAACGGCAAAGTTATATCATTGCAAATGCACGACCAGAAACCCTTTCTTCAAGTTACCACATGTACCCTGCCAAAGGTCCCAACAGTATAGAAGTGGAGGACCACCGTATTGGTTATAGCAGATGGCCACGCCGGGACGTAGTCAGGACAAAGAATGGACCACCTTTGGCCTTATAGATGGATTATAACAGATGGCCACACCGGGACGTAGTCGGGACAATAGACCACCTTGGTAGGCAACACCAGATGGTAACACCAGGACGTAGTCGGGGCAATAGCTTACACCAGATGGCCACAGCGAGACGTAGTCGGGGCGATAGACCACCTTAAAATAGGTTACACAAGATGGCCACAACGGGACGTACTCAGGAAAATAGACCACCTTAATAATAGGTGACACCAGATGGCCACAGCGGGACGTATTCGAGACGGTAGACCACCGGTTTTAATAGGTTACAACAGATGGCCACACCAGCAAGTAGTCGGGACAATAGACCACCTTATTTCTAAAGTGTAAAAAAAAGTTAACTCTGCGATCTACGTCCTCTCGGACTGCTTTACATGGGAGACAGGATGAATCACGTGAGCCCGAGGGCATAGGTCATGGCTCATGCGCAGTAAATTATTTCATTTACGCTTTCCGCCTAAATCAACACAATTAACTGCACTCTCACTCAGGAAGGCAATAACACCTGTGTGGGCTTGGAATCAATGTAACTTTTAATGTTCAGGAGAATGACCAACCACCAGGACCAAGCCCGCAGGGAATTGCCGGGGAGGGGAGAGTGCAGTGAACGTGATGAGTGGTTGCAGAACTGAAGTGGCTAAGGAACAATGCAGTGACGTGATACAAAACCACTGGCTACGCGCACTAACCAAGATCGTAGCACTGTCTACAGCGCTTCTAATGCATGTAGACGATTCTTGCTAAACTGAACATTAATAACCCGGCTAGGCTTGACATCATGTAAGCAATTCAGGCTGAACAGGAACAATTATAACTCAGGCTGAACCTGACATTGTGAAGCCGATATGACCCTAACTGGGACCTAAGCTACATATACAATTAACAAGTTGACGTGCCCAACTGTAGCTACATATGCAAGACGTGGCATGTGCACTGAGGTTCGACTGCAGCTGAACAAACGCAATGCTGCTGCGGGCTGAAAGGGTGAACTAGAATCACCTAAACCTATACTTTAACCAGTAACGTCCATATAATGGCACAACGGCTGCCTAGGCTTGCGTACAATTGTGGATACTCTCACTCACAATAAGCTGAACATGACTATACAATGGTACCGCACGGACTAATTCTGTGGGTATAGCTATCGAGAGTCTGCGGTAGAGTGGAGTGTGTAGAGAACCTAGTGTCTATATAGCTAGGATACCACTCTTTATTTTGCCGGCGAGCAGCTGCGCGAACTCATATCTCTGGTCGAAGGTGCAGTCGAGGTAAGCCTGGAAAGCGTCCGAAGACCAGTCACCCAGCAGCTTCAGCACTTGCGGGTCCGCCCCGCAATGCCAGGCGTAGGTCGCACCGCCACGCCGGAAGCTGTGGCCGGAGTAGCTGCTTGGAGGTAAGCCGACCGCGTAGAGGAGCGTCTTCAGATGTTTGACGAGGGTGTCATGTGTCAGGGACGTGAGACCTCCGCCGGTGCTGGGTACAAGAAAGGCAGGTGCATCGAGGGGAGCCCGGATCTATTACACATGTGAAGGTACGCGTGTTTCGGGCACAGAGGATGTCCCGTCAGCTCTGGTAGAGGAAGTAGCAGCACCTTTTGCCGGAATTGTATGGTCTTAGACCACGTGACACGAAGAACTACACAGTCCCCGGAGACTTGGATGGCCCGGCGTGTCAGGTGTTTGGCTGGGTCGAAGGAGGACTGCGATTTTGGAACGAGATTGGACTTACGGAGTAAGGAGAAAAACGCTACACAGAAGAACTTTGACTTTGACTTGATTTCTAATAGGTTACACTAGATGGCCACGCCGGGACGATAGACCACTTTAATAGGTTACACCAGATGGCCACAGCGGGACGTAGTCGGGACGATAGACCACTTTAATAGGTTACACCAGATGGCCACAGCGGGACTAGTTCGGACAATTGGTGTCTATGACCGAGGATGACATGATGGATGGTCACATCACAGCAAGACGCAGTCGGGACAGACAATGGTCCAGCTCACAACGGCAGTACAGGAATGCCAGTCCGGGGGTAGGGACAAAGGACCACCGCCACAATAGATGGGTACAACAGTTGGTCACACCAGGTGCCTCGTTTTCCAGCACATGGCCCAATAAGCGCGGTAAGGAAATGGTGGACATGCCTAGGAGACTTCCATATCAACCTCTGATCGAAGAGTTAAGTATTTTACACTAATAATCTAGTAGAAGTATATGTTTGCAGGGATGATCATAAACTTTTTCTGATAAGTTCATTTTTTTAAATTTTGACACACTACCTTAAGGAACAACGGGGAAGCCAGAAAACATCTGCCTGGAGATTGCACTTACTCGTTTGATATCGGGAACAACAATTAAGACAATGGAGACAAAAAGAGTTGGGCAAGTAACAGTCTTATTTCAGGAACAAAAACAAATATTTAATGCACAACAGTGACTAACAACATTGTAGCAGTGAAATCTACGAGAACAGATGATATGATAACGAAGGGTTAACGTTAGTCAATGGTAAAAAGCAATGCCATCCCAGTTCTGCTCGTTTTAAAGTCATGGATACCTGTTTCTGTGTGCCTCCGATGAGTTTTTTAAACCTCCTTGGTGTCTCCGTTCGTAATAGAACGTGTCCAGTATTTTGACAGAAAAATGTACTATTCAATATACATGTACTCGATGTTGTGAGATAAATTCAAAAGTTATATGAACTAAAACTACTCTACTCTACTCTACTCAGCCCCGTAGCTAAAAGGGGCTTAAAAGAGGTTTAAAAGAGATAAAACCAACTTTTGTACATGTTGGGGTCCTAGGCCGTACAATAAAAAGCCATAACACTAAATTGTTGTATGGATGCGTACCTGATCTACAGACCAACACAATGAAAAGCATCTGTATTTATATTGCTAGTTGCTGTGTAACAAAGCAAAAGTCATAAAGCTGTCATGTGCTGTGTTAGACTAGGTAAAGGTCATTACCATTTTGCCTAATCTACGCAATGATAAATGTTATGACTTTCATTTATCATGAATGGTGTGAGTTCAAGAAATGCATCACGAAATATGAAATACAGTTGCTTTTCATTTAACCATGACAATATATAGAAAGTTAGGATTGATAATGTATAGAAATAACTTCGGTTAATACATGAAAGTGTAAAAGTGTAAAACGTTGAACGAAAACAAAGGGAAATGTACCTAACAATAAAGCATTGAAAAAGATAGAGGATCCTAACAACTACCTGCATCCACTATCATAAAATGCCACTATAACATAGACAAAAATCATTTTTCTAAGTGACGTATTGATGTACGTGAATCTTATGTCAGATCATGAGACCTGCTGGAATGTTGAAGCCCTTTAAGGCTTGGATAAATACACTGTCTTTAAGTCGTGCAAGCAACAACTTGCAGGTTCTGGCCCTAACCAAGAAATATTGACGTAGGAATTGACATGAGTCTTTGCTTTGAAAACCTCAGAAGATGTCAACATTCTAACACGACAAACGTTACGTCCAATTACGCGATAAAGTCGTGACGACCAGATTTCTGATTATTCTATTTCCATTTGCCGTATCTAACGCTATTGTTACTCTGACAACACATCGCTACAACACAGCTGGCTGAACCATGGTCTCACGGCCGACGATGCCGTGGTTGTTGACTGTCGGTACCTCTCTGACGGGGCACCGATGGCACGTTGTGATGCTGGTGTACAGAGTACGGCGGGGGACCATCTCTCGGTGATGGAGGAGTAAGATGTCTGGCCCACAGCTGATGATGAGTGGGGGTGGGAGGAGTGAGTCCAGGGCCATGCCCATGGGCAGACACTGAGTAGCTGATCTCGACCTGATGTCTGGGCCCGGGAACCGGTTGGTTCTGGTAATGATGAGTTGGGGCCACATCTCTAGGCTGCGTTCGTGTATATGGCATAAAGGCAGAATGGTCGACATGGAGGCTGTAGCTGGGCAGTGCATGGGGATGGGGTGGGGAGAACTCACGGTTAGCCACTGCAGCGAGCTGGCTGAGAGACCCAACAGGTCCACCTGCCCTTTCTGTGGAGCTTCTGGATCGCATCACGTGTTGCTGCTGACTACTAGGTGATGTGTACACTGCTTGTGCGCGTTGGAAGTTATTGACGTGTGATCTCCCTTGTGGTTGTGCCCCATTTGGAGGAGACATGTCGCGCTGGTCAAACGGACTAGCCGCTGATATGGTGTCTCCTCTTGGTAAAGGTGGAGAGTAGTGGCTCGTTGGTACTAGCGGTGTAGCTGGACCCCTAGCATGGCCTTGTTGGGGTCTGGGCATATTTGGTGAGCTTCCTGATGGCCTGTGCTGCTGTTTCGTTGGTAGACCAAGCATGGAATGTGCATTTCCGACATGGCTTTGTCGAGTTTCAGCCGCATTTGACGAGATTGCGTTGTTGCACATTTCGGGCACATTTGCACTGTTACACCTTCTACAATTGCACCTGTCACCGTCCCTTATGTCCCATGGCAAGCATTGCTGTCCCGTCGCCAAACCTTGCACGCTCGAAGTTGGCAAACGATGTATGCTCGCAGACTGTGTGTTTTGGGCATGGCTTTGTGGAAGTTCGGACACATTAGGTGAAGCTACACTGTTACGCATTTCCTTTGGTATGTTTCGCCGCCCAGTTAGTAAACTAAACAGAGGAGACGCATTTTCGGCATTTCCTTTTCCTTTCCCTGGCTTATCAGATACCTCTGCAGTATTTGGTGGCTCCGTTTGGCTGTTTTCTTCAGCTAACGCACAAGGGTTGCTCTGCAACGAAGTTTCACTTTTCACTGAGACGGTGGAAGCTCTTGAATACGGGCGGTCCGTTGCCGACGTGGTCGCACACTCTTCTTCAGGCTTATCCGCTGGAGTCTGCGTCTTCTCTGAAAGTTGGTCACTAACGGCAGTCATGTTATCTTGCTCAAGTTGCTGCCTTTTCTCTTTGACGATCATGTGGAGCAGCTTCACAGTAGCTCGCAGTGTCATGTTAAGCTTAACCATCCTTTTACATTGCTCCATCGTCTTCCCGGCTTTAGAGAAACATGCGCCAACCTCCGGACTGCAGGGGACGATGCTAAGCTCCAACTGTTCGAGAGCGTCCATGAGCTCGAACGCGTCCACGCCTCGAAGCAGAGACGCCATGTCCAAACTAAGGACGAAGCGCGACCCTCCCCTCTCTACGACTGGAATCGGAGCGCCTTCCGCTACAGTCTCCCATCTGAGTTCACTCTTCAACTGATCTCTTTCAGACACTACGGAGTGCGACGGTTGTCGTCGACGGGGTGTTTCTGAGCGCTCTTCAGAGGCAGAACTCCAGCAACTAGAAATACGAATAGAGTTTTCCCAACCCATACCACCATTTGTGTTCGCACTGCTGGCATTATCAATCTCTGCCTCTTCAGTGTTATTTGCTCCTGCAAAACTATCCGATCGTGCTTGTCTGACTGTAGCTTGACTAGGGTGAGGGGTTGGTGGACCTTCCACGGGACTCGGACTCGTTATTTCTGTAGACACATCACTAGCTATAGACATGGTGATTCTCTCTTCAGCATCGGGATCAGAACCAAGAGAGGTACAATGTCTCTTACGAGGGGGTTCCTCTAAGATGTCTTCTGGTGCCTTTCGAATGCTTTCAGACCACGAGTTGTCCTCTGCTTGATGCATGTTACTGTATGGAGATGGGTAGTCAGAAATCTCCTTCTTTACATTGCAAATGACGTTTGAAATGGTTACAGTTGCACTCCCATCACTCTCCATAGGCTCACAAGTGTCTCCGCCTACGCCTACTGGTGTCTCCGACGTGCCGTTTGTGGAGTCATGTGGCATGTTGTTGACGCTCCTGTCGGCGCCCTCCGTGGGCTCACAGGTGTCTCTGTCTACGCCTACTGGAGTCTCTGACATACCATTTGTGGAGTCGTGTGGCATATCGTAGTCATTTGGTTTGTCATAGACACTCCCAACATTCTCTATTGGCTCACACGTGTCTCCGTCTATGCCTACCGGTGTCTCTGACGTACCATTTGTGGGGTCATGTGGAATGCCGTAGGCAATCCCATCACTCTCCATGGACTCACGAGTGTCTCCGTCTACACTTACTGGTGTCTCCGACGCGCCATTTAAGGAGTCACTTGGCATGACGTCAGCATAGACACTCCCATCAGTCTCCATGGGCTCACATGTGCCTCCGTCTACGCCTACTGGTGTCACCGACATACCATTTGTGGAGTCATATGGCATGCCGTAGGCACTCCCATCCTCCTCCGTGGGCTCACAATCATCTCCTTCTACGCCTACCGGTGTCTCTGAAGACATACCATTTGTGGATTCATGTGGCAGGTCGAAGTTATGTGGTTTGTCGTAGACGCTCACATCACTCTCCATGGGCGCACAGGCGTCCCTGTCTACGCCTTCTGGTGTCTCCGACGTGCCATTTGAGATGTCGTGTGACATGTCGTGAACACCAGTCCCGGGAGGCACAGAACCCGTGTCTGTGATGTCCCGTGATGAACACGTGTCTGTGACGAACCCTTCATCCGAGTGTTGTTGGCTCTGACCTGACACCGAGTGCTTTTCTGGATTCACATCGGACGGTGGCTCGAGCACGCGTGTACCAGGAGATTCTTCATTTGAACATGAGCTGCCTTCCCCATCTACACTCCCCTGTACTGAGGAGTGGTCACCCGGCAGGCCCATCACAATCTGTAGGATAGTAAGGAGCGTTTGTCTGTCTGGCACCTCAATCCTCTCAGTCTTACTCTCAGGAGTGGTTCGCAGACCCAGTGCAAGGCAGACCTCCAAAATGTCGTCCTTTGACTTATGTGGAACCAGATGATGCACCTCGGACAGGAAGCAATACCTCCTCTCGTTAAGAACTATGCAACGTAAAGGTGCACAAGGAATCTGCTTCTTGCAGTTCTTACTATGGGTTTTCAAGTAGAAGGTCCCCGCATATCGTTTCGTTTCCCTGACGTCGCGGTTGCTCTGGTCTTTGGACGCCGCGGAAACTGCTTCAGGAAGACCTGTGGCATGACGTCCGTCTACCAACTGTTTCAGAACGGTGTGAAACAGTTTTTCATCTCCTACCTTGAAAACCCAGAAGTCATTCGACGCAACGTGTTGGGCACTGGTTGTGTCATCTAGAACTTTCAGAACGGCAGGTGGCCCGAGGACGTACTCTATCCCAGTTGTGAAGACACTGACGATTCTCATCACGCTGTTGGTGTCAGAGGATGTCTCCTGATCAGGCTGCTGTGTGTTCGGAACTGCTGAGAGAACCTGACGTCCAGAGAAGTACACTTTGCCGTCCAGGACTACACGGGTAACACTGTGGCCGTTGATATCAACCGCTCCAATCCACTCAGGCGTCTTGGCCAATTCTGCCCTTGCCGTCTCGATGGCTTTCATCATCGTTGGTCTCTGCTTTGACTCTACCTTGCTGAAATGTTCTTCTAAGAATGCCAGCAGTGAGAACAACGGCAACAAACTATTCGTTCGCACAAGCATCGGGCAAAGAGGTTTCCTGGTTGATATCTCTTCAAAGCACTTCATAACCGCATTCTCTGCCGTGTTCACAATAAACCATTCTAGGCCAAAGATACAGCACAGCTTCTTCAGTGTATCTCTATTGAATCCGGGTACGGCTGACGTGATGCTTCTGGCACGAACATAGACCCTGATCCTCCGCACAACGTCTATCTTCTTCCCTGTGCTGAGGGTGATGCTCCCGATGTGACGTGCAGGGTGTTGACTGGATGGTCGTCTTTCTCTGACATTCTCTTTGTGCGTGGCCTGATCGGCAGTGTCTTTGTTTGTGGCAACGGGCAGATCACGATGTTCTACAATTGAATCATCTATTGGTGAACTATTAGCACTATCAGCTGTGTGACTTCTTGCGGCAACACTATTGCCAGTTTGGAGCGGCGCCGTGTTCACAGGTGACTGCTGTTGTGTCAGCGGGATGCGAGGTGTTGTATCGTCTACCCAGAGGTCGTCTATACGCAGCTTTCGCAAGCTGCTCTTTGGTTTACTATTTGGTTTACCTTCTTGTGCTCCCTGTTGTTCCCCTGGCACTGTTGTTGGATTCGTATTTGAGTTGTCTGTAGAGGTGCTACCATTACCCGTGGTCTTGTCTTTCGCAGCCTCTTCTTCTGGATTGAGTAACGCTCTTCTCTCCTTGCGATACTCTCTGCATAGCTGTGAATAGTTTTCGTTCAGGTCGGTGATAGGAATCAAGATGCTTTCTTTACAACAGCGACCGGGACCTTTGAAGCCACGAATGGAATTGATCTCCTTGACTTCCTGGCCATTCGGCTTGTACAGCGTAGTCCCAAGAGACATGAACTTTTGGGACAACTCGGTGGTTGTAAAACCCGGGAACACGCTCGCACATAGAGCGTACAGTGGCGTGAGGGCCAGGCCATTTCGTTTGATTCTGGGGAGGGTGTAGTTTCTCCTGAACATGTAGACGTCACCTTTGGAGGGCATCTTCTCCGTGTGTCTTGGTGATCACAGCATCTCAGCCATCTGAGGGTTAAAACAATGATGTTAGTTATTTTTATTTATCAATAAACTGAGACGGGCTTAATTCAAGTCACTGTTAAGGGCAAGTGTTTTAATCAGAGCATGTCATTGTTAACATACACTTTTATTCATATTGATTTGTCAGGCCTATAACTTATATCCCTTTACTTTCCCCAACTTTAAATCAACATTATGAGTAGAAGACACTTTTCACCTGAACCCGTAACATATGCATATAAAGAAATGTGTTGCAGTCTCTACCAGACCCATCTGCGGATATTAGCAATATTCGAAGTTGTCCAAATAATATTGTTGTCCTAATATTTTGGCGGTTTGAGCGCCTGGGGTCCAGTGGAGACTACATGCGTAGGTGGTGTGATCTCCAACCAACTTCTACTGGTCGTGACAGAAAATACGCTGTACACGGTGTATACAGGTTCAGTGTACTTAGCTCTTTTCGAGAAGTACAATGAACAGTGGACCCTAATCCTAAACCGAACCCTAGGCCATATTTACACAATCGCTGCATAGTGATGTTTACCTAGTCTCTGCCAGACTCCCGCCTGGCCGAATTGTATAAAAGGGGAACAAAAGTCTAGCTGCAAAAGCCTGACAGAAAACACATAGTAACTTATTTGTCCCTATTTGGTCAAATTATTCTCTTGGTTTATACAGCTGACACGTCTGGCTGGAGACTAATGTTTACCTTCTGATGCATGTAACAAATATGTAATTCCCATTATTTACCATTGGGAAGGTGTGGCGTTTTCATATTAACCATGCAAATTAGGCCCTTATTTGCATATTTCGTATGGGCTACCTTACAAGCATGGCAAGTTTCAAAGACCTAGTATAGAATTTTCTCATTGATTATTGCATAGATCATTAAACACACATCTTATTGTAAATTAGTATTTCCTTCCTTCAGTTATCTTTGAATTATAGCAGAAAAAAAGTCCCCACAGTTCCAAAACTTGACGTCAAATGTTATAAAACACATTGACAACGAATATGTAGATACTGCAATCTAGATAAGTTAGAAGACGAACATCATTTTGTAGTAGAATGTAGTTTGTACAAGAAAGAGAGAGCTGAACTCTACAGACTAATAGAATCCATGTTCCCCCACTTCATACAACTAAGTAATATAGACAAATTTATATTCCTTATGAATCTAGACAAACCTTTACTTATAAAGCATATCTGTTCTTACATTTTCAATATCACAAAGAAACGAGAAGAAGCCGAATGTACGCAGTAGAATACGATCCTTGAGTAGTGTAGATTCATTGTATCATTATATCATGTTGTATCATTTGTTGTGACCTGTACTAAACCCAGTGGGTATGAATGTACAATAAAGGTCTTCATTCATTCATTGATTTAAACTACTATGAAATTTCTAACCTTTACCACTATGGAATTATACTATTTCTTTTATTAATTATGAGGTCTACATTTGCATAACTAACATTCATCAACATTCCACTCTTTCAGTTTCACAGTAACGCTAGAAATCCGCTAGGGGCCCATTATCAAACTTCGTTTTTCCGACCCCTACCAACATATAGCTACCGAATACCTTCAGAATACATAGAACTTTAAAGGCTTCTAGAGTTATGCTGTGGACAGACAGACAGCCACACAGACAAACACACCCAAGATATAACCTTCTTGGCGAAGGTACTGATGAAATCCCTGTTCCTTTAATTGGTTCTTTTGCAAGATTTTACACAAAAGGTTCCAGAACAAACTAACAAACTAGTCTCACTTCCCGAGCACAAGAGATGTTCAGCTGCAGTACAACACACACACACACACACACACACACACACACACACACACACACACACACCACACACACACACACACACACACACACATACACACCACACATACACAAATATCTGGAATACAAACACACACACACACGCACACAGACAGAGACGGGTGGGCCTGGGGTATTCTCCAAGCAGAGGTTCATGGGGAAAATCGTGATCTTTTTTCTTAATTGTCGTCTTTTTCTGTTAGCTTTCTTATGTTTAATAGGCATGTTCCCCATCAACCTCTGCTAAGCATGGGCCTGTCTACAGTTCCGTAAAATCTAACCGGCGTGCGCTGATGAACTAGGTGGGCGGGAACACTCTTAGCACTGTAGAGATACTAGTAGCGGGGAGCTCATGATAGTATGTTTACAAGGATACTGTGGCTTAGAACATAACAGAAGTATATGTGGACCGCGGAGAGGTATTCAAGTTACCGTATCCTTAGTATAACGTAATCTCCAGTCAGAATTAGCGGTGCTATCTTATGCCACCGGTGAATCCAGGCCCGGGTGAATCTGCCTGGACCAGCTGTCAGAAAAGTGGGCAGGTCAAATAAAAGGCCAATAAAACGGGTCAGAAAGTCAAAAGTCGGAAGAAGAAGGCCTCAGTATCATTAGAAACAGCTTCCTCTGATGGTATGTACTAAAGCTGTGTCAATAGCCAAATGATAGCTTTATCCTTTGCGCGTTGGTACACCCGATCCCTCGATCTCGGAAGTTAAGCAACGCGACGGTCCGGACAGTGCTTGGATGGGGGACCAACCAAGGACGTCCGGATTGCTGTAGCCTCACGAAGTTTCCACGAAATCGTCTTCCGGGAGGGACGTAAAACGGGGGTCCCGTGCTCGAGGAGGTGCCTCGACCACGTTAAACAGCCTCATTACTCATACTGGGTACCTACTGGCTGGCAAAATACACCAGATGATTATTATTATTATTATTATATGGGCGGAGAAAATGGTTCGGATTAGATGCGTTGGAGGAAGTCGGTAATTAACCCTCAATGACTCGTTGCCGTAAGTCAATAAAGCTGAAACGACCGGCGAACAAATACTGGAAAGGCTATCTCCGGTGTGTATTATTTGGGTGATTACTGAATGGGTACACTCGATCACTGACATCTGGCATCAAAGTTTTGGTATTCTCCAAGCAGGGATTAGGCTCCGGCTTGTTGTTTGGGTGTCTTTATATACTTTTTTGCCAGGCTTTCTTTTTGCTACCTGGCGGATAAAGAGAAAACCTCTCAAAATAGAAAGCCCCAGACGTCAAAAGAAAGCCGGTGCCTATTAACAATACATATGCTTGGTCAATAGTATTTGGGGAGTCTACAGAATAGAATGACTTCCGTAAAACCCGGGCTTTACTGTCACATGTTGAAGGATCAGACATGTGTTTTCACTTGTTAGTTTACGACATGATATTAGGGCAAAGTGATTAGCAAATGACAGCAGCGCAAGACAGATGTCCACATCAAAGGATGAACAAATTCCCCATGACCCGATGTGTCGCTCTTAAGAAATATAAGCCCAGAAACGGCTTAGTGGTAAAGATGCCTTTTGTTGTAAGCCCAGAAACGGCTTAGTGGTAAAGATGCCTTTTGTTGTAGACAGTTTTACCATCGGACGATCCGATTCATTCAAATATATACAAAATGGTTGGTGAGGGAGCGTGGTTTCTCCAGACAAATGAATTTTTTACATAAAGCAAATATTACGCAATAAACCTAGTCTTAATCGCTGAAAAAACGGCAGAAATTGGCCAAATAGAACTTCTCCGGGTAACATGCTGGTCCGGATGAGGTCTGGGACTGCAGCACGCGACCTAGCGGGTATCTTACGACGGTAAAGTAACAACTAGGCTACGATAGCATCCGAGAGGAACACGAGTACTTACATTAGACTAATAACTATTAAAGGGCGTCGTGCGATCGCCGTACGATCGCTAACTTTGGGCATTTTGGAGGACAAAAATGTACGTGTCCTGCAAAGTTCAACTGCCTTGGTACACAAAATGCTGTTTTGGATCCATGCCGGTGGTTGGTTCTGTCACGGCCTTCTTGAAAATCGTATGTCATCAAAATCGTACGACGATAGCAGGATCTCTGTGATCGCGCCCTAATACCCCTGTCAGTCACATTTGGCGAAAATCGACCGGACGACGATTCTGCGGCAATCGCCTGAGCCTCGCTTATAGTAATAACTTCATTGCACAACAATTGTACAAGGTACAAAGTATGGCTTATATGTGACAGGGACGGTTTTCAGGTGAAAAATACGCGCAACCCTCTGTCGATCTTAAATACGGCCGATCTTTCATCGATGCGCCCAAAGATCGTGGATAATGTGACAGGGGTATTAGGTATGCATGACATGGTTTTCCTCTTGGTTATCAAATAACTGAATAAAGATCATTTCAATAAGTGTAGTTCGTTATAACAGTAGTCTTTGTTTGGCCTCCGGGTATAGCACTGGAAGGAGAAACACTTAACTGGACGAAAATAGGTTTCCCTAGCACAAGCATTGATTTAGAAAGAATGTGTCCTGTTTTCATGGCCTAAAAAGCCCAGCCAGCATGTAATCTCTACCAGACTCCGGGTCGCTGGAAAACCGTAGAGATGGAACAAATAGAGGAGTAAGCCGGCCAGAGGAGTGTAGCCGGCCAGGGAACAGTACGCGACCTGCGCAGGTCTACACTCCTCTGGCCGGCTTACTCCTCTATTTGTTCCATTTCTACGGTTTTCCTGCGACCCGGAGTCTGGTAGAGACTAGCCAGCATGTACACAAGGAAAATTTTCTCGATCCATAGGTTTAGCGTTTGTTTAATCAGTGAAACTAGTCCATGACCATGGCCGACTTACACCTCTGATAAGCTGTTTTCACTGCCATCTTCCTTCCATTTTTGGCAGCTAGCCTAGTAAAGGTAATGTCCTTGGTGAAGGACAGATGTCTAGCGGAAGTTTATACGCGAAGTAGCCAGAGTCTAGGGTCTAGGACGTCGATATAATGTCCTTGCCAATCGTTCAGTAAGCCCTGAAAGAATAAGATATGCTGCGTGTTCACATATCGAATCCCTAAACACAGAAATACTGATTTGTGTTTACTTTGAATTTCGTAGTCAGACGCAGTAGATAACAGGTATTTTTTTTTAATCTAACAGTAACACAAAAGGTTTGAAACCCGACAGTTAATCACATCTCCGTTGTAACTGATTCATCACACATTACAATAGCACCCCTTTTGCAATTCTCTTGCATCCATGGCCCGAGCACCCGGGGCTGCCTAACTGCTTGGAAATTTCCTCTCACCTCCGCTCTTTCCTACTCCGTGCTCTGTCTCCGATCTGTAGCGGCTTCTCAGCTTTAGTCGGACCAACTTTCCCTTTTTGTTTCCTAATATATGCACATGTTCCGCCCATATCCAAATTTGGTACCAGTAGTCTAGAATAAGCAACTGCGATTGGGCAGCAAGATATTCAAATTAGGTTTGCAAGTCATCATTAAGGCCGATTTCCATGAAGTTCGAATGACAAGTAACGGAATTGTTGGACCCTGATTTGACCTCAGGTCATCAGCTAGCTGGATAAAACCATATGTTCTATACCCCTTGTGACCGAACCATTTTGACCCTGTTATTGACTCAAGCCAAGGACGTCCCTCGGGATTAGCCTCTGGGACGGGTGCGGTTCTCCAAGCAGAGGTTGGGTCGCGGAGATACTATACACAGTTTTACTAGTAGTAGTCAGGAAATTCTACCGACGAGAGCAGCGCGGATACACCATTACATAATTTAGTTTCATTTTGAGTCAGGATTTAGACCTTCTTGATTTGATCTGCAAGGCAAGATCAGTGTCCCTACCTGCTACAATGGATGACCTAAATATACGTTAACTGGCAGTAGAAAACTATAGGCCTCCCCGTTGCTATGGAATTATCTTTTCCTTAGCAACGGTTGCTATAGAAACGAGCTACGCACTTGCATTGATCAGAAAATGAAAACTCTACTTCCGATTGTGACTTTCACTAAGTATTATGTTATTTGCACAAGTATTACTCAAGTTATGCTGATTTTTAACTTTTGGGCATAACAGCATAATTTGCATAAATTTGCATAAAGACCCCTTGAACCATGATGTCCCACCTGGACCATAGAACAACATCAACCATAGATCAGAAGACATCAAGCTATCTTTCTATAGTATGATAGTGAACTAAATAAGTACGGGGTGGGCTACGAAGCGACATTTTTTCAGGTATCCAAGTCCTCTTGGATTACTAACGTTACTAGTCTAGAACGTTTTCAACTCGTCTGGTAGAGAATAGTCAAAACGGACGACTGGTAAACGTTACACCAAGAAGGTTATACTAGTGTTCTAGTATCCCACTCCCGAACAAGGAGGTTAAAAAATAATTAAACCTCCTTGCACCTGAAGTGGGGGTACCAGGCGACTACACCTTTACACAGCGCCAGTTTTTCACGCCTGGGTCACGGTGCCTAGGTATTGTTTGTCTGACCTGGCGACCCCACTGGTAATCATTCTGTCACTGTCAGTTGAAAAGAGGAGGTGAACAGAGTGAGAGAGACAGAGGATTACAGAGCTGGGTCCAGGACAAAAGAAAAGAGAAAATTTCGTTGTCACTGCCTGCCACGTCTGTATCCATCCTTTATGATTTATCCCTGATAGTCTTCCAGCGACATCCGATAAGGACATGGGTTTATCCCCTGGTTACATCACACATGTACTTTTGATAATCATTCTTTTCACACTAGTGATCATTTCCGCGACAGGTTGGATCATGATGAGAGGATGTGCGCCAGACCATGTCCCTAGCCTGGTATCCAGCCGTATTATAGCTCCCGAGTCTCTTCTGTCCTCTACGCAAGTATATATAAAATAATGTTATTGATAATTACTGTATCCTGTATTTGTCACATTTAACTGTTATATGCCTCCCCAACGATGCACACTTTCCCGAGCTAGGATGCGAATACTTCAGGCAGAGGTTGAGTCGCGGAGGTTTTAATAGTAGTCGGGATTCTTTACCGGCTCGCTTGTAAGAAAATATGGCTGCATAGGTACATTAATTTGTTAACGTTCTTGGCTGGATGGAGCTGCATAATCTAGCCAAGAACGTTATACAATGTTCTCATCCAGACAGCTACTAAAGATCACTAAAGTATAATATTTTGCTTTCTTTCCAAAGGCTCGTATTGTTTTTCTGCTCCTCTTGCACATATACCAAGCCTGGTAGACCTCTCTCAGTAGAAAAGGGCCTTTTTCTGACAGCGTTATAATTCTTCTAGCCGTGCTCATCAATAACATTTGACAGAACCACCTAGGCGCCAATGAATCTCACCCCGTAGAAAATTCCACGGTGTGAGTTAACCTCGGTGGGCGGTCAACACTTCCGGGAAGCGTATGGTGGACTACTAGGATTCTTTCTCCGAGAGAAGATTAGCGTGCAAACTGGTCTCTATCACACTCATTAAGATAATCTATGAGCCAAATCTGCAAATCGGGTCCAACTATTCGGCTCCAGGGCCAACATGCCCCCGAGGAAACTTTCCCTATGCCCCGGGGGCATGAGGTCAGCGCTTCGGTTCCAAGAGTCGGACCAACATGCCAACGAAACACAAGAAAACAACTTCCCTATAACTTCCCTCCGGCCCCTGTTACAAGCGCTATTCTGTTTAATATCGTACTTACCGCTGTTAATATACCTCCAGAAGGCCGTTTCGAGTTGATGACGGGGCTTTGGCGCTTGCGAGTCTGAGTAGACTGTAAATACTTTGACTTCCAAAATTGTGGAACAGCTCGACTGTCGACAACAACACGTGTGACCCAGGGCCCCGATCACTGCTAAATGAAATCAGATTTGCATGGTGTTTGTTTTTCCTGTGGTCATAAATCACTGCAGACAACACAGTCTGTGGTCAAAACACATTCACAGTACACATGTCTGACTTCAATGAACAGACTAGCCAACCTCGAATTCTAACAATATTGTAGACCATGATGTACAGACAACCCATTGTTTAAAATGTGTATTGGGTGTGTACCGTGTACCTGAACATTTCAACAAGTCTCCAAAGAGTTGAACCTGAATGGCTGAATGGGACAATATTTGTCGACACTTTATCTTTATGAAAAATCCACTGCATGTCATTGTGTATATGTCATTATGTGCATGTCCTGCATGTGTATATTGTTTATTTGTAGTGCCTAAGTGCGCTGAACCATCCACAAAGACCGATCAACTGAAACTTTGAGTTTGAGCGACGAAAACTGGAGCCAAAAACCTACGCCTCCTACTGGCTGAAACCTGGCTCTACTCGATACTCTACTCAAAAGCTGCGACCTGGTCCAAGGACGTTATATGCCTGGTCGAAACGATCAACTCTAGATCACTCTACTCTATTCTTTATAGGACTTATAGGCCATGGCTTCCCCGATAGCCGGGATTATCTGATTTGAGAAAAACAAACAAAACAGAGGCTATTGATGAGCTAGCCTGTCATTGACCTCATGCTTGGAGAGCCAAGATGCCAGACTTATAATCACATCAAATGTGTCTAAATGTGTTAATAACTTAATTCCTGAATTCAACCTCCTTGCTGAATTGTACACGGTTTAACTTTAACGGTTTAGCGATCAAATTGATTATCATACTGTCCTACCAGAAAACGGCACACACACACACACAAAAGGTCTGCTAAGCCCTTATTGGTCTTATTATATCGTTGGGACCGAAGTTGTGGAAGCCTGACTACCAGGCTACTTTAGCTCACAGATTAAAAAAAAAAAACTAATATGATCTTAGCCACGGAAAATGGTCTGTCTGAAGGTGAACTGGTCACAGAGAACAACGCACGTGAAAAACATCAGAGAGAACAGACATGTGAAAACAACAGGCTGACATGAATAATTTCAACGCAGCGCTTGACCCAGAAGCATCGGAGCGAATGATGAACTCATTTATCTTTGACACCATAAAGACAAACATGACTATTACAATGAACTAATGATCTGATGAAACACAACAAATAACTCATATAAAAAAGAAAACATATTTCTGTACCTCAATATGCGGTCACCACTCTCGACGTCTTCACAATTCGGCCAAGCAAAAATCACGGACTGACAAGTTGGTTACTCAACACCATTCATATGCATAGATTCTTCATCCATCTGTCACCTCGCTGAGTAAGGGATCTTTCTTGTCTTTGTCACCAAAGTTACGGCGATTTTCAGCACGATGTATCTCCCCTGACTGGTAAGGCGTGTTAGATTCGGAAGTCCCCTCT